>RXPK01000184.1:1240996-1335784 GCA_004143645.1 Protaetia brevitarsis
TATCTTAAAGGCATGCTTTATCTATCGCATGGTTAAAAAATAGTAGAAAATTTTATTTATATGTACTCAAAGAGGGATATTTTTTAATAAACATTAAATTATGTTTGCGCAAATTGAGTGGAGTGCAAATGAAAAAGTTTCAATGATATTCTTTAACATTGAGGTAGGGATATATATTTTTTAATATTGAGTATTTCTTCACATAATTCAGGAAGAGGTCTGTGTTTATCCTCCTCATCCTGGTGCTGTAAAAAGAATATCATTTAAAAAGTAAAGGCATTACGATACTTTAAAATATTTCCAGATATACCATGACTGGTCTTTCTGTGTCTGTCAGCATTAAAACTCTAGTTTAATTAATTAGTAGCTATTAGCTGTTTGTATTTTGATAAGATGTCTTTCTTCCATGATTATGATGTTTAATTTTGGTTATTGGTGCGATGTTTTGTAGTTTGGTGTATTTGTTTGTAGAATATTATTTATTTTCATCGTATTTCTCAAAACATTTTTGGTACGTTATCTGATAATTTACAAAAAACTAATCTTTCTCTTTTTTAAATACTAGTATTTATGTCTCACTGACTTTGAAAGAATAGCAGGGTATTTAGGCCGGACATAACGTTTAGTGTTTTGTCCTTACTAAATGGCATAAAACCAAAGCTCCAATTGTATTCGCCGATATTAGACTGACATCGCCTGTTTTGTTGGCTCAGCTGAGAGAAGCTACCCTTGTTTCTGCGCTTGAAAAGAATTTTTGGCTAGATTTCCGTCTCTTATTTTATGTGCGTGTAATATACAACGTTTATTAAACGTAGCGTAACTTAAGTACAGTTCGAAAAATGAAAATATAAAATACACCAGTCAATAATAATGTTTTTTAAAAACGAGAACTTCTCAGAACTGAAAAATTAACGAACTGATTACTTTTACTTTATTTTAATTGAAAAAAAAAAACCGAAGACATTATTATTTAAACAAGGCATAAAGAAGATTAAGTACCATTTTCTGAAAAAAAGTCGCTTTGTCATATGTATATTCTATTTCTATTGTGTACTTATGAAATGAATAAAAATGAAGAGCTAGTCTATGAAGAGTTAGGTACGTGAAAGATTAAATTGCTGCAAAACATATCCTAATATCAGTAGAAATTTTTTGATAGGTTAGGATTTTGCATATTTGAGAATTTATTATTACTTTCGTTTATCCTGTTTTGCAAGGATTTTTTGAACCGATTATCACTTCGTCGGATAAACCCATAATCATTATAAGGAGTTTTATTTATTGTATATCTTATCTTTATATAAGCATTTTACTAGTTTTTGTTTTAATGATTCCGTATATACGTCCGCTTGCAATTTTTAAAAATAATTATTGTTATATAAATTGAGACGTCAGCTAATCTTATTTTTAAAGTTTGCTATAACTTGCTTCATCCTTGAACTATTTTAAAAGAGTTTGAATTATACACAAAGTATTTTTTTCTTTGCAGCATATCAATAAATTTGGACTTTATAAATTAACATTAAATTGCATTTCTGCAATCAGTTTATTAAGGCCTTATAGGTACACTTGCATTTACGTATAAATAAAACACTTTTTAGGTGTTATTATTTAGGGCAGTTTTTTAATATCTGTTTGTTATTTATTTGATTATTGACTTTTAAAAGCTGGTTTCATTCTTTTTTTCTTCTGTCAGTGAAATTAAAATTTTACCTTATATGATGCTTCGATATAAAATAAGTACTTATGAATAGAAAAGAACATGAATAGATTTTGTTATAAATAGTATTGTCTTATTATTCCTTTTCACTAATACAAGTGTAATGTTGGATTAATATATTTTTACAATTTTTTAAAATAAGCGAGAAAAAAATATCAGGCTCATTTAATTCGGCTGAACTATAACATTCGCCGAACGTGAATAAATCTACGCTGGGCTTCGTAGCCTTTTCCATTTCCAGTGCCAAATGCAATCGACACTTTGCAACTTTCACCCAGTACATGATCCCTCTACTCGATTAAGACAGATTTATCCACTACATTGGTACTTAAGGGAAGTTTACTAATATAATATATCGAAAAGTCCAAAAACTTGAGCTTTTTTTTTCAGACAAAGAAAAGATATACGAAATACGGCTTTTTAAAAAATATTAAAACTTGAACATTAAAAAAAATATTTTTTTTAATGACAAGACCACTAAACGTTCGCTATTTGTATCTAGTAGCAATGTGCACAGAAAACACGGTCAAACTGCGTAAACTCAGCAATACGCAAAGGGATTCAAATTCAAAATAAAAAGAAAGTTAGAAATATATTAAATTGTTGAGGTTATACCTAAATTTAACAAATAAGTCGAAGCAAACAATGTGGCAATACCTGACTTGATTGAGTTTTTCTATTCTTTTTGTGTATATGTGGATATAATAATGTGGAATATTGCAAATGTTAGACAATTATAGGTATAAACCTCAATAAAACGGTACCTTAAGAAAACAAAAGAATTAAGTTGATATATGAACACTTGATAGAACTAGAACTTACGCAGATTGAAAAATCATGTTTCGAGAAAAACGCGGTCAAGTTTCTCAGCCAAAATTTTACAAATAGTTCAACATACCTTAGATCAGCTATTCCAAGCACCATACATTAATCCTTCTTCTTCTTCATACTTCTGCATTGCAAATTGGTTGCTCCTTTAAACAGCACAGCAAGTTTTGCAGCGCTGGACATACTCTGCTCTGTCGTTTTATACGCTGACGATCAGAATTTATGACGAAAATTTTTGGGATAAGGCCTACTGCAATACACCGCTTCATTATTTGTAAGAAGAAAAGTAACCTTCATTGATAAATTTGCCGCAATGTAAGAGTGCAAGTGAATGGTTTATGTCACACGTGTAAAATCTTTTGAAGCTAGTGTCTACACACATAACGAAACGAGTCGTTTCAGATTTACCAATTTTCGCCAATGCATCATTACAAAAATACTCAGAAAAAAAATCAATAAATCCGCCTATAGCATCTTATTTTTTGTTTGCAAAAGGTCAAGGATGAATGAAGCAAGCTCAACCTGGCTTCTGCAACGCGCCACTTACACGGCTGTCTATCGCACTTGGACAATAAATTGTCGTGGACCGCGTCGGTTGAACATTTATAAGAAATGTAGCCCAATGCTGCCTTCATTTTTATGCAGAATCTGGATGTTGTCTAATTGCAGTCCACAGTACACTATTTTAAATATCAATAACTTTGTCAGTCAGTTTACCAGCGCCCTTTCTTCAAAGTCCACTCATTCTTTTTTGTACATCTCACGCATTCTCTTTTTTTCTGAACAGTAACATCTTAGTACGGCTAAAAATCACAAATTGCTTAAAAAAGTGTCTTATCTCAGTCGCCTATCCGAAATCGTGCGAAAATTTCTTTTAAAGCAGCGCTCGACTTTTCCTGTGCTACTCTGATCATCCGTAGTGCGGTTACCTTTGCCATCTATTCTACCCAGCTTTTATAAGAAATTTAGTGTAAGCTGCATCTGCAAAAATTGATACATTTTATGGTAAGTATTCTAAAGCATGGAAAGTGTGTTTTAAGTAAAGAAATATTGTTAGATCAGTTTCTTCAAAGGTGCGGTTATTTCGGATCTAATTGTTCAATTAATTAAATAAATGCTACTCTGTCGTTATTGGTGATCCCGACTACAGTGGCATTCTAATCATTAAAGCAACTATACATACACTACAAAAATAAGTATGATATTTCGACCGAGCAGCCCGAGCGAATATACTATTACTCTAATATCTTGTTGTGTTCGGTACCCGCTCTTTAATAAACCCTAGAGCTTAACAAGGGTTTACGAAACCGCTTTAACCATATATGTTATATAATGCAAGGCTTTCCAAAAAAGCAAAAACCAAAATCGATTTTTCCAGTCAAATACATGGAAACCTCCCCTTAATGATAACTATAAGAAACCAGTTATTGATTCATTTCATTCTCTCACATTTTTGACCATTGTTCAGAGTTTCATCATTCCTGCTTAGGTGCAGATTCAGTAAACCGAAGTCAGAAAGGAATAATACATTTTAGGATATATTAGGAATCAGAAAATATGAATCACCGTCCTCTTAAAGTTAACAGCACATTTGTAAAATTTTCATTTAAGTGTGTATAGTTTAGTTTTTATTTACGCATTTATTATGTATGTTAATGGTGCAGATGGCATAAGAAATACATATACGATTATTAGGTCGAATTAAAAAATTATTGAAGTGAAATACTTAACGACAGAATCCCTTCCGTATTCCTCTTGGTAATGACTAAATACAATACAATTATAGGCGATATACATGTTAATGTAACGTTGTTGTTTGAAATAGCATATGATCGATGTAACGCATATTTTCTAAAGACATCGTATCTTTCTATTTATAAAATAAATGTAGTGAAAAAAATGCTAGTCTTGTTCTATTAGTGTAAATCAAAATCAGGAATTATATTGTCCAATTTTGTGTGTTTTGTTTGCCCATTATCGTACAAGTGTTATCATATGAACGCAAAGGAAAAAGATAGGAAACAAAAGAACCATAATAAAACCAGCAATGTATCGAGGTAACGGACGCTGAACGTCCATTAGGCGAAACTAAAATAACTGGGTTGAAGGAACGGCCACATTCATATACGTCGCTATCTTTCTCTCCCGCGTTCGAACCACCCTGATAGTTTTTTTTTTTGGGTTCTTCTCTCGTCGAAACTGAAGTCGTCTGGAATCTTAGGAATAAAAGAAGCGCGAACATTAATCAAAACGGACTTGCCCGAGATAACCGGCGCGATAATGTCTCCTACTCGTCTATGTTTGTCGGATGTGGACAGTTAGAAGGCGGTTACCTAGTTTAAAATGTTATGAGATGAACGGCGATGGTGGAGTGTGAGAATTGCATGAATTGAGTAAGCAATAATATCATGATCTGTAATCCATATACAGGTGATTTTCAATATATGCGACCACTTTAAGCGCTGATTCCTGGGCTATTTTGATCAAAAAAGGTTTGAGAAATATGTCCAAAATCGCTTAGTTCTAAAGTGGTACAATGTTAATAGTAAGTTCATAATTAATGTGTGTATTATAATTACAAAAATTAGTAAACAAATTACTATACTAACTGTTAAAAATGACCGCCCCAACTGCATACGCTCTATCCTCTCGTCCATGGACTGGCGGTCGTCTAAAAACCAGGGGTATTTCGATGGTTTTGAAAAGCTGCGATAATACGATTCTCAGTTCATCGACATGTTCATAGGTCGTATATATTATTGATTGAAGGTGACCACAAGAAAAAAGTCTAATGAATTTAGTTGGAGACCGAGGAGGCCATGGTTGTAAGCCGTCCTATCCACCGATCTAGATACGTATTGTGCAAAACCTCGTGAATAACTAAAATGCGCTGGACACCGTCATCATAAAATACGTTTGTAATCTTAATTGCACGGGACTTCTTCAGCAGTAGTGTACTCCTCTTCAAGAAATTGCAATACCTCACCATTTACCGCATCGTAAAATGTGGACCTATCAAGTGATGTCCAACAATTCCGGCCCACATTGACAGCGAGTTGATGTTGATGATGGGCATCACTAGTTCGTGCGGATTTTCTTCGGCCGTATGTGATTATTATGAAGAATAACCGCGGTTCAGAGAAGTAGCTCGTCGATGAAGAAACTTGAGCCAATAAGTCAGGATTTTGTGCGATTTTCTGTTGCATCCATTGACAAAAGCCACTCATTGCGGAAAACTGCCGGCAAAAGCCTGCACCCGTTTGAATGCGTATGGATACAACAGTTGATCTTTCAATATTCTCGAAAACTGTGGCTGACTAATGCTTAAGCAAACGCAATTTTTCTGTGCTTGTAGTAGATGTTCCTGAATTTCACTTAGTACCATTCTTCAACTTGTGGAGTTCTCAATGTAGATGGTGCCCGTTATCGTCGTCCGTTTTTTAAAATTTCCCGTTTCACTAAGTCGTTGGTGGAGACGGGCAAATATTGAATGTTGCGGATGATACGGTTGGGTACGTTCTTCATAAAGCGTCTAGCAGCAGCGAATTCCATTGGCAAAACCGTAACCGAAATGCATATCACACATTCAGCACTGTGTAATTCATTTTAGAAACAGAAACTGCAATAAACTGAATGAATACTCTGACACTAGAAATGGCAATAAACAATTCCCTCTCAACACAATAGTTCTTGAAGAACAACTGTGGTATTATATCGTGTTAGTCATAGTTTCATAATTTATTATTAAACATTCATAACTTTAAAACAAACCCGTTTTGGGCATATACTTATAGTGAACCGTTATGATCAAATATACCTCAGGAATCAGATCTCTAAGTTTGTCGCATATATTGAGAATCACCCCTGTATACACGTCAGCCGCATGGCTGGTTGCGAAGCTAGTATTTCAATGGATACGACGAGATGAATAAGCCAGATATATATAGTGTATATTAAACAGACAAAGGCGGGGGTATAGCGATAACTTGGCGATGTTGTCATTAGAAAGAAACAAACTTTTTTGTGTAAGCAAAATTGGTGTTCAAGTCAACTTCGACTACTTTCATAATTAAAATGAAGCATATCAGCACAGATTACAAGTATAAATATAACTAATAGCAAGTACTAAACATGCTCAATTGATTATTTATTTATTTATCGTATGGCAATGCACAAGACATAAAGGTGTGGCAATTGTATTTTGCATGGAATCTGGATGATAAATCAGACATTTGTAGATGTTAACGTATTTATGTGAAAAATCTGAGAGGCATCTCGAAACAAAAACTTTATTTATAAAAAGCTGAAGAACACTATAATAATTTTAATTTTGTTCTAAATAACTGCTGTAAAAATGCTTGTAGAGTTCTCACATTATTTAACTGAAGGTATAACCAAAAACCAAATCTTTTTGCCACGTTTCTAGTTTCTAGTTTTAGAGTTGTAATCATACTTTGCTAGTAGATAGATAATAATAATTGAAGATACGAGTGGATAAAAGTGGCTAGTCGCATTTTAAAAACTGTCTTTTTTGCATGAATCAAGGTGTTTTGTACCCATCTTTCAACATAGCACCCATCGAAAATTCCAGAAATTCAAGAACACTCGAGTCTTGTGAATGTATGAAGGAGCTATGTTACACTACTTTTGAGAAAAATTACATAAAAAAATATTAATTTCTGAAAAAGTTTGATTTTGTAACATAACACCTTCATCCACTCGTGTCTTCAATTGTATTTAAATTTCATATTTACAATTCGTATAAACAGAATAATATAAAAAAAATAGATAAACACAAAAAAACATTGCGAAACTAAACTATACAACAAAGGAAAATTGCTGATATATCAAAATTTTACATAAATAGAGTTATTTCTTCCTTTCATGTAGGGTATTGCCTTCTTTAGTGAGAAACCAGTAAAAATATTTCATCATGACGGGATTCTACCTAGCCTAATATTGTTTCTCTATTTCTGAAATGTTTTAATGGAATCTTTTACCTTGCTGAATATTCATCTTTCCTAAATTACAATGAATTCAAAAAATAAACTTTGAGTGATATTCGGCACCCTAACTTTCATAGTTTCTAGCAATTTAGCCACGATATCTTGGTAGTTTTCACTGTTTTGATTTCCCAGAGAATGTTTGCAAATGTTTTAAAAAGGAGGTCATCCCAGCTCTAAATCATTCATGGTACGTTCAAAATCTTCATTTTTGAACAGCTTCCTAATTTGTGGACCAACAAACATTCCCTTCGCGAACTTTAGCATCAGACAGCTTTGGAAACTTATCTTATGAATCTTAATTTAATGCGCAGAGGGGGTAGAATAACCAAATTAAAATCTACTGACGGCTCAAATTTTATATTAAATTTTCCAGGAACAATGTTGAGCCATGACTGCCATTTTCTTATTTGGTAATGTTGCTGAACTACTCGGCTACCCTACAGACACAAAAAAAAGCTCTTTCGTGAGGTAACCACAAATTTGCGGAAGATGTTTTGAATATTGAATGAGATTTAATATAGTTTTCATACGGTCATACGTTTCTTTTGTGTTTCTTAAATGAGCCAATGGAATTGATGGTTTCAAGTTACCACTATAAAGTAAAACGGCTTTGAGACTTGTTTTCGTCAAGTCGCCATTTTGCAGCGTTATATTCAATACTCATTTCATTTAAAAGTCCATTTGCATCAGTGCAGTAACAGAAATTTCTTTCAACTTTGTAAAAAGAACTGAATTTTTCGTAACAATTCTTTAATACAGAGATACTTATGAAAAAAGATTCCATTCTTTTAATCAAGATTCCAACATTAGACATTTTTCTTTGGTTAAATTCAAATCCCGTATCGAATTATTCAGATCTGATTAAGTAGTGATATGCGGTTCGTTAGAGGGAAATCACTTGAAAATAGCACAGTCAAAGCATCGTTTATATCTTCCTCGTTCGTGGAATTTACAAAAGAATTTGAATGCATTGCATAAAAAACTAAATAAAAATAGTTTGCAAGAAAATTAAGAAGTTCTCAAAATTAAGTAACACCTTTATTTTAATTTAGCGAATGCTCGAACAAATCGCCTCTTTGTTTCCTTTGCAATACCTCATGTAGCCTCATTGTATGGCAATATTATTTTTTTGGCGTAAATCATTAAGGGTATACGCTCGTTCATAAAGTTATAAAAGATTAAGGGCGTCAAATTGGGAAATCCAAGGTGTCATAGCTTTGCGATTCTCATGGTTATACACTGATCACCAAAAGCTTTTTGCAAAATCAATTGTACGGCCCTTGCAAGCAGAAGACTTGTTATTGCATTTTGGCAATTGATGACACAACACATGGATTCACGCTTGTGTACAATCTTTAACTGTTGCTACAGTCTTGACTGGCCTATTTTGAAAAGCAGACATAAAACGGCCAACTACTTTTGAAGAACTGCTGCCCCGAATTAATTGTGGCGTCATTAATTATTTTTCACCTTTTCTTCATATGTGTAAATTGAAATTATGTGTAAATTTGCAGCGGAAAGAATTTACAACAAAGAATTAAGAAATAAATAAAAGGTCATGGTGAAAAGAAACAACGAATAGCAGCAAGTCCTACATTCATCAGTACGTGCTAGATTAGTACTGCTGCTTGTTGTTTATTTAGAATACTGCGTGCAGGAGGGAAGGGAATGTCACTGCAATATGTATGGCAACTATAGCGAGTTTTATGCTTAGGTTTAGTTTGTAACTATAAAAGTTCACGGGTCGATATGGTATGTATGTTAATATCAACCGAGTGTTACACATATTTTAATATGAGCTAATTGTACAGTGAGAACGCGTGGATTGGAACAAATTCATTTAAAATTCAGGGATTTGTTTTTTAGAAAAACACTGGGACACGTAAATTTTTATTTTTGGCTGCAGGTTTTTTTTATGGTAAATTCATGTATACAGTGTGGCCCAAAAAAAGTTACAACCACGAACTAAATTTTCTCAAACGAAAACACCTATTTTTGAATTTTATATCGAATTCTAAGAATGTTTCATGTACCATGACCTATACGTAAACTCAACAGTTCTCGAGAAATTTGCAATTGATTTTTCAAAAATTGTGAGGACGCGTGGATTGGAACAAATTGATTTAAAATTCAGAGGTTTGTTTTTTGGAAAAACGCTCGGACACGTTGATTTTTACTTCTAGCTGAGATT
Organism: Protaetia brevitarsis; assembly: GCA_004143645.1. NCBI lineage: Eukaryota > Metazoa > Arthropoda > Insecta > Coleoptera > Scarabaeidae > Protaetia > Protaetia brevitarsis. The sequence goes on from RXPK01000184.1 coordinate 1,250,742, forward strand.
TTTTTCATGGTACATTTATGTATACAGTGTAGGCCATGAATAAGTCATGACTACTAACTAATTTTAAACGAAAATACTTGTCTTTTATTTCTTTTTTGAATTCTGCATCCAATTCCAAGTATGTTTCTTGTATTAGGTTCTATACCTAAATTGAATTATCGAGGAATTTACGGTTGATTTCTTTAAAAATTTGGGAGGACGCGTGACTTTAGCAAAATCATTTAAAATTCAGGGGTTTGTTTTTTTTTTGTAAATTTATTTAAAAAAAAGCAGAACAAATCAAATTAAATGTTCAAATTGTTAACCATTAACTTCCTGACAATAGGCAAGTCGATATTCAATTTCTTGTAACACCTCAGTTAAAGTTTGTGGCTGGATTTGTTGTATTTCGACTCTAATTCTATTCTTCAGTTCTTCGATATTTTCTGGTTTATTGAGGTATACTTTAGATTTTAGATAACCCCAGAAAAAAAAAATCTAATGGCATTAGGTCTGGAGACCTAGCCGGCCATTCGATATAACCTCTCCTTCCGATTCATCTGTTTGGGAAAATATTATGTAGGTGATCTCGTACTGTTCGCGAATAGTGTGGAGGCACTCCATCCTGTTCGAACCATATCGAATTTGCCGGTATATTTGGGTTCGCACAATTTGGGTAAAGTGCATTTAAACTTGGTATTATGGAATTTTGTAGTAAATGTAAATAATTTTCAGAATTAAGTGTTCCATCAATAAAAAACGGGCCAATAATTGAAATACCCGCAATTCCGGCGCACACATTTACTTTTTGAGGGAATTGTGTACGACTTTCCATACTCCAGTGTGGATTTTCTAGTGCCCAATATCGACAATTTTGCGTGTTTATCGAACATTCAAACAAAATGTTGCTTCGTCGGTAAAAGCTATCTCACTTAAAAATTGCGGGTTGGCATTGCATCTATCCATCACTATTTCGCAAAATTCTAATCCGGGGTTGAGATCATCTTCAATAAGTTCCTGAACTAAACGTATTTTGTATGGGTGCCATTTGTGCTTGTGCAAGTATTTTAGAACAGAAGATTTGCAGACTGACTGGTCTACAGCTACTTGTCGAGTTGCTTTTTGCGGATTTTCTTTTAAATCGAGCAAAATATTCAATTATGTGTCCTGTGGAACTGGAAGATGGTTGGTTTTATAATTATCTCTTATTTTTTCTATCTTACTAACTACCGATCGTGTAATAGGCGTCTCCGGGTATTTATCTTTAAATAATTCGTAAACTTGAGTTTGTGTTCGCTATACGTTGACAAGTGACAAGTCAATTATCGAAAATACCAGAATTAAAAAAACAAGATAAATACATGATGGAATGTTTTTCTTGATACAAAAAAATCTCTAGAAATATGGTCTTAATTAATTCAATCATGAATTTTTCGATAACTGTTGAGTTTGGGTATAGGAAATGGTATACGAAACATATTTAGAATTCGATGCAGAATTCAAACAGGATATAAAAAATAAGTGTTTCCATTTGAAAAAATGTGGTTGATAGTCGTAACTTGTTTTTTGCGCTACACTGTATATATAAATTTACCGTAAAAAAAACCCTGCTAAAAACAAAAATCGACGTAGCCCAGCGTTTTTCAAAAAAACAAACACCTGAATTTTAAATGAATTTGTTCCAACCCACGCGTCCTCACTGTATGAGCGTTAGTTAATTAACGCATGTATAGTGGCTTAATGCCGTCTCTCCACAATTATTGTTAGTCTTTATAGATAAATAGTAGGTTCAGATATACAAATTTAGCAAAAATTTTCACGGTAATAATGAGATTTTCATCTTAAATCCTCATTGAATTATTCTTCCACTTATATTTTATTGATTCTAAGCTTTTGCCACCCTTTACCTATTTTTGAAGACACAATTCGCCACTGGTCAAAGTTGTTTTATTCGCGCTTAACTACAGCTGTGACTTATTGTATTTATTATCATTTATGTTTTTCCTTATATAGTAATAATTCACTCTCTATCAATTATTCGTGCTGGTTAAATTTAAAATTTTCAGTTAATTTTTGCCCGTAGTGATACATGTGCCGTCACTTTCTTGAATGATTATCGGAATCGAAGCTATCTCTTCTATGCGATTACTTATTTGTATTGCGGAATATCAAATGTTTTTCATATTCCAGTTACTAAGCAATGCTTTTTCTCTTCCAGAATGTAAGCAAGTGCGATGAGACTCCACCATGCGACTCTCTCTGTACGGCACTGATGCAGTTACTGGCTACCGTCCTGAAGAACACACCTAGGGGAACATCTTCAAATCGAATTCAAGACGTCGTCAGGTAGGTGTTTTTTTTTTTTTCTGATTGTCAGTAGGGATTCAAACTTTTGTCAAAAAAAAATACTTATATAGTATGGAATAAAATTAACACATTTTAAACATTAAGCAAGAAAAAATAATCATAATGTTAATAAACAAAATGAGATTTCTTATTTTCACTTATAAATGGATTTTGTAAATGGATTTGTTATGTTTATTTTTTATTTACTTCATGTAAAATAAAAATGTAACTCATTCATTTCGATCAGACTTATGTAAGCATGTGACTTGATTTTGCAATCGGAAAGACAAAAAATAGCTTAAAACAAATATATTTTTCTAAAATCGTCTGAACATACATATACAGCTGTCCCACCGAACTGGGACATCTTTGGAACTTCTAGCAGAAATTTGATTTTGAAACTTGCAGTGTAGACATGGCCCACTGTGATTTACTTAAGGAAAATATTTTCAACTTTATAGCGCTTTTGATATATAGGGTGTTGATATCAACTTTTCTTATTTTAAATGGAATGGTATAATTTTTATCGGTCTAATGAATTTGGCGAATCATTTGCAACTAGTTTATATGAAGAAGGTTCCCTATCCCTAAACTCCACTGTTTTTAAGATATTTTCAGTTTCGTTGATTTTTTGACATTTGCACTGTTTCAAATAAAATCAAATATTTCATGAAATAGCAGATATTTAGTGGTTCTACTAAAGTCGATGTAAATGCAAGGACGTAGCTATAAGATGTTATAGCAATAATTACTGAATCTCATACAGGATGTTCAAAAACGCGCCTCCAATGTGGATACCTTTAAGCTAACAAAACTTTTTTCTTTCAAATGGAACATGGTATTTTTTACTATAGCATTGAATGCAGCGCAAAATTCTACCTCTATTGATATTAAGCTTTGTTATACCTATTCTTAATGCTTTTTGAAGTATTAGCATTTCTTGTTTCTTGTTGTTGTTGTTTGCCATTCTAACAAAAAAATGCTAAAAATATGCCTAAATTCCAAGTTTCAAACAAATAAAACGATTTTTTTTTTCTACAAAACACTCTGTACGCCTAACCTATCTAAATATTTATGTTTCAGATATCTAACGTTCACTAGTTTCTTACTAATAGTAATGTCTTTTAGTCATAGAGAACGTACATTAATTGTTAGATATTAGTAGACCATGAGATGTGCTAACAAACAAGTGATATCCATTGTTGGTAATTTACCAGATTGCGCAGTGATAAACGTATGCTGTATTAAAAAGTCATATCTTTTATAGTAAGCCCTAATGCTGTCAACTCGTTCACACATTTTCTTCTAACATGAAAACAAGTAAATTGAAGAAAATAAGAAAAACATTGAAAGTTACATATACAAATAACATTTTAGACTTATTCTACATTCATGAAGAATGTAACAATGATTAGATACCTACACTTATTTGCAATGAATAAAAACCTCAAAAAAATAAAATACAAATGGAAATTAAAGCATATATCCTAAATACACCCATAATATTTTAAATATTGTTCACTTACTAGACCAGATTACTTTGTAGGAGAGCCGTCTGACATGGAGTCTCCGAAAACAATGCAGCCTCTTGACTTTTTTGTATTGAATAAAGGTATTAAGCGATACTCACAGATAAATCAGGAACAAACTATTAAAAATTTAGCAAATGTCCAATATAAATATAAATGTTCTTTAAGAATAATAGTTTCTTAGTTTTTTTTTTAATTTGACTTATTTTCGTCTTCATCATGTATTTAATAAGCATGCAAAAATATTAACATGTAATTTGCTGTCACATAATAATTATGGCTCTCAGGTATGGAAACCAAACAATGCAAAAAAAGATAACGCATCATTCTAAAAAATAATATACAGAGTGTTTTTAGGAAAAACATATTTTATTTACTCGAAACTTGGAAATTAGTCATATTTTAAGCAATAAATGCTAATATCTCAAAAACTAACAAAACTAGGTATACCAAACCCTAATGTCAATCGATGTAGAATTTTACGCTGCATTCAATGCTGTAGTAAAAAATACCATGTTCCGTTTGAAGTAAAAAAGTTTTGTTGGTTTAAAGGTATCCACATTGGAGATGCGTTTTCGAACACACTCTATATGATTTGGTTATTATTGCCATAACAGTTTCTACTTACGTCTTTGTACTTACATCGACATTAGTAGAACCACTAAATATCTGATACATCATCAACTATTTAATTTCACTTGAAACAGTGCAAACGTCAAAAAATCAACAAAATTGCAAATATCTCAAAAACGGTTGAGTTCAGGGATAGGGAACCCTCATGTAAACTAATTGCAAATGAGTCGATACATTCATTGTACCGATAAAAAATTGTACCATTCCATTTAAAATAAGAAAGTTGATATCAACACCCTGTATGCCGAAAATGCTATAAAGTTGAAAATATTTTCCTTAAATAAACCACAGTGGGCCATGACTATACTGCAAGTTTCAAAATCAAATTCCTGCTAGAAGTTCAAAAAAATCTAATGACCCAGTTCGGTGGGACACCCTGTATAGTTGTTAGGGTTTCCATATCTGCTTTGTTGCAGTTTTTCCCAAAAGTAAGAAAGTTGCAGGTTGGCAAATACCAAACAATCTATGTTATAAAACTAAAAATATTTTCATTAAGTCTGCCAGTTTTAAAATACAATTCCTACCAAACTTTACAAAATTCTAATGAGCCACCTCAGTACTCCTATAGAGACGATTAAAATAATAAAAATTTTGTATTTTGATAGGAGTAACATACTTTATTTATTTGTTAATTTATTCCATAGTCAATTGTTGTCATAGAGAGAAAATAATAAAACTGGCAAAACATGTATGATTTTAATATATGCAAATTAACTATTATTATACTTCCTGTCTTAAAATTTAAATATTAATCACTTGTTTGATTATTCAACTGTTGCAAATTGGTCATTAATATATTATGGATATATCATCCGGTGTAGTTAATATGCAAAATTTATGACATATAAAAGCAATTTTATAAATATGTGTGTATATAAAACAGGCTACCTATAATACATTAGCGAAGTTGTTTCCTGTGATGGGTATTACTGTAATTTAAATATTACTTATTTAAAAGGAAATATTTGGATAATAAACAATGCTTAGAAAATTAGGGTGGATTAAGTCTATTGTTAAAAGAAAACATCTTTCCAAAACCTAAGTAAAAAGCATTCATAATTCCATTACTAAGCAAATATGTTTAGCGTATCTTTAACGGCACGGTTTTAATAGTTCCATATTGCTGACGTCCAAATAGAGACACACCATATCCGCATTTAATAAAAATAAACGTCATTTCTAATAAATTAATAATTAAATAACAATAGCGCATAGGTTGGGGGAATCACCGGGAGTGTCCCTGTTACGTTGCGCTCATACACGCGCATCTGCCTTCGTGTGCGTACGCGCGACGTAAAACATCATCCCCATTATTGGGGCACGTCCGTCACCGCCCTCTATCCCTATCGAATCAATTATTCATACGTACATTACGCACGATCAAACGGTGGACGCTTTCGGCGCGGCGAGGGGTGGCGGGTGTTATCGAGAGGGTGATCGGGGCTATGCGGTATCGAATGTTCATTTGAATGTTTGCCGGCTTATATGTATGTATGTATACGTTTACGGTGAAATAGGGACGGATGTCTGCGTTTCTTTCATTATTTTTCAGTGTCTTCAATCCATCCTATCCTCGAATATCAAGGACAACTCCTGATATATGTAGTGGAAAGTTGTCGAATTCTGCGCATTTAACTGCATACAGCTATATTACCTTTAATAAAACCGTAGCGTAGTTGTTTTTTTTTTAAATGTAAAACATTAGACATTCAATATTTGCTGCAAAAAGCATTTGAACGATTTCATTCCGTTAAAAAAATATAAAAAAATTAAAACTGAAAACTTTGTGTGCGCAGAATTACCCGACTGGATGGTGTAATTCCGCGCACACTGTGTTTTGAGCTTTAATTTTTTTGATTTTTTTAAAGGAACGAAGTCGTTCAAGTACGTACTGCTGTGTACTGATTGACATGAAAATGCAAAATGAATTTAAAAAAATGAAAAAAATTAAATTATACGATTAACTCTTTAACTAAAATTTATACAAACTAAAATTTACATCTGTGAACATTCTCTCGAAACATTGACAAAGGCTGAACGGAGTAAACATGACAACATCTGAATTTTCGAAAAAACGTGGTGCCAGTCCACAGCACCTCTCCCAATTAACGAAAACGAAAGTTAAAACGAAAATTGAGTGTTTCACCTTAGAAATTGTCAGCACACTACAACACTGTGTCTCCGCATACAGGGGTGAAAACGTCACTTCCGGGTGCTGAAAACTACCCATGTTCTGCATACCGTCCATAGAATGAAATTCATAGGTGACTCCACCAAAAATTCTAGCCAGTCTATAAGGTCCCACGAACGGTAGATCCAGTTTCGGACAGCAGTCGGTGTGGCGTTGGTGGGTCTGCATCCTGAGGAACTTCTCCACTCCTTGGATGTACCTCTCGCATGGATTTCCACAAGGATGGCGTATAAAACAGAAACATTCTTTTAAATCACGCTCAAACATGGCTTTGGGAATGGGATTATTCATGATCTTGACAGGCTTTGACTCAACTTCAAGAGAGTGTTCGTACTCAACAACAATGCTAGAGAACTTATCTACTAAAGATACGTACTGGGTCGAAATTTCCTTGACTTCAGACTCAAACTTCACATCATGATCGATTTCAATTTCATTAACATCATCTGGGCATTCTATCTAGGAATTTACTTCTAATACCTCTAACTCCGACTCTCCAATAACCTCAATCTCATTATCCTCTTCAGATAAACCATCACCTTGTATTTCATCACCTCTAACAACTTTTGCGCAACTCTGTATATCATCACATATAACAACTTTTGCGCAACTTTGTATATCATTCTTAAAACTATCATCGCAATTTTCCATTATTTCATCATCAACATTTTCCTTTTCTCTATTTAAATCATCAACATTATCAACTTCCCTTTTTCTACTCAAAACATCAACAACTTTCTCCTCATCAGAAGTATCTGAACCCCAATTGATTCTATCCCCTCCTGTCTGAATACATTTCTTTTCTACATCATCTTTTCTCAACCATCCATCAAGTTTCTCAATACACCTATCTTGTTTCTCTATCATTATTTTGAACATTGACATTAGATCATTCATTCTAATACCTTCCTTAGTACTGTTTCCTCCATCCTTCCTTTGGTCCTGCCACATCCGACTCCTTACTGCCGTGAGTTTCTTGGTTCCGCCAACTCTGGTCTCCAGGAACGTCCATTTCCTGTTCCCTGGTGGGATTGTCCGTATTCATTGTTGCAGCGATGTATATAAAAAGTTTTTAAATACACAATCAGCTTTATCAATGCAACGAGAAATTTTCACAAATTCTAAATATGGGGTCTTAATTTTACTGATTACAATCAATACAACATCGAGCCTCACGTTGGGATTGCCAAATAAATATGCTGTGTACTGATTGACATGAAAATGCAAAATGAATTTAAAAAAATGAAAAAAATTAAATTATACAATTAACTCTTTAACTAAAATTTACATCTGTGAAAATTCTCTCGAAACATTGACAAAAGCTGAACGGAGTAAACATGACAACATCTGAATTTTCGAAAAAACGGGGTGCCAGTCCACAGCAGTACGTGTGAAGCAAAATGTATTAAATTGAAATGTAATTGTAATTCTTTACTAACTATAGATATTACTGTTTGCAAATTAAATTTTTATACTTAACTTTACTTTTGACAAGAAGATTATCCTATGCAACTAGTCAAGATAATATAAACCCAGACGAAAGAAACACAAATAATGGCGTCTTCTTTTTCACATTAACTTTTTTCGCTTGTGCCTATATGGCAGTATCATACACATGACTAAGTAAATTATGTGAACATTGAAACACATATGCGCAGAATTCGACCCACTTTCCTCTACAGCTATAATGGAATGTGCTGGAGCACCATCCAGTTGATAGCAACTGTTTGCTCTGTCACGTGAAGAAAAAGCATTTAGGAAATCACTAACAATTCCTCTGAGTATCTTCAGATATCTAGCACCATTCAAATTGTTATCGTACACTTAACACGCTACTCTATTGTCCATAATTAAGCAAAAACATTAAAATGAAAATGGTCCCGGTGATTATTGCCCCTTATGACATGGGGATTATATTGTGCGCAGTAGTAATTATTTCGGCGATTTATAATTCCTTGCCTGCTGGGTTTAGGTTGATCAGTCCACATAATCTTTTGAAGAAATCTCGAATCGTCTGTTATTTTTATGCACTTCAACTGCAAAAGTCAACTTGTCTTGCCTTATCACTAAGACATAGGTAATCCGTGGACAGTTATCTCAAAAAAAGAATGCATTTACATTACACTCTGTGGATTGATACTCTTGAAATACTTACCCAATTCCAGGGCTGCTGTAGTTGAACTCCCTGAATAAGTCTAAAAATAAGCTAAAACATTCACCTCATTATCTTCAATTTCTAGTAAGTAAACTTCGATTCTTGCCAATTTTCCGGAAGTCATTGTTGATAGGTTCGGATATAGTTCATTATATAATCTGCATGTTCGTCTGATAATTCGTCCACATTCACCATGCGTAAAAAACAAATTTAACAAATCATTATTGGAATATTCTTCTATATTCTCCATTATAACCTGCACTTGAGAAAGTTAACAAAATCATTAGAACTGTAAATAGACACCTCACGAATCTGTGGGCTTAAACTGCTTTCACATAAAATCAACATTGTTTTAATTCCTGTCAAAATCAATGCTTACTAAATAGGACTTTTGGAGTTTCATTGGCTTTTGGTAGAAAATATAGAATAACAAGAAAACAGTTGGGAATAGGTATAGGGAAAGGCATAGCGAATCGACGCAGAATTAATTTCTGCTTCCGATCATGTAATAATATACAGTCACATTTGAAAAAAAAAAACTTTTTCAACTTTGAGAATGATGTAATTTGTCATCAAATTTTTGACACCCTGTATACGATAAATAAATTGTCAATGTGTGGATTTCGAAAGTACCATACTTATGCTTTCATCCACCCTAGAAGCGCTTACCACCAGTTCGAAATGGGTAAAAGGCGCAGTATTGAAAATAAGGCTACATATTTCACACTTTTCAAAATAATCAAGATATCTGATAAACAAATGAAAATAGGTATAGGGAAACAAGATAGAACACATCATGAAATTTTCTTAGAAGTCCAAAAATGAAATAATATACCGAGTGTTCCACTTACAATAAGGGTGGTAATGGCGACTTCCGATATAACCGGAAGTGGTGTGATGTTGAAAATATTTCAAAATGTCCCTACCATATTGTACAAGCGGCAATATCTTGAGAAGAATCCAAAGTGCCATTTAACCATTTTGCATACGTCGAATTTGATCCAAAGAATTACCTGCCACCACACCGGTCATTTGAGCTGCGCATTAGTACGGCTTAACGCAAGCTAGCTTATTGGGACTTTGATACATTTTGCATACGTCATCGAGGCCTCGTTGAGATTTCGCTGACGTATAACAGGTACGATTTCCCGAGGTCAGTATTAAAGCCTTGTCCACCGGGCTGGGCACAACTGTTAACCATACTTTCTGACAATAATGTTGACAGACAATACGCAGCTGTTATCGTTCTATCCCATATACATGTATATTTTATCTCTGGTTTATGAACATTATAAAATTAATACGGAAACTTATAAAGCAAAGTAAATATTATTACTTATTTGAAAATTAAAAACTACATTCATATTTCCTAGGCTTCTATTATATACGTCGTCTATTAGCAAAATTACTGCGTTTTCTAAGCAGAAATAAACTGCAGATGTTAATCCGCACGGATTTAAATAAAGTGAATACATACTGTATATAAAATTAGAAACAGGATTATAGGAATGATTTGTTTTTACAAATGTTATTCGTGCTAACTCGTTCCTGTGTAAAACATCTATCTACCTTCGATTCAAAAACGAATTATGGCAAAAAAGGGCTGAGCCCGACAGACGATGCTTCGTCAGTGGAATCTAAGCGAGGCCTCGATGACTAAACGGGAACATGTGGAACTCTCAGTCTAGCATATATATTTATCTCGGGAATCCCGAGTTAACTCGTTCGATACACTGCTTGCGGTGTATCGGGATATTCCCGAGGCCGCAGCCTCATCCCCCACCCCCTCCCCCTAAACCGTAGCACCAAAGTATTTCACCAAGTACATCCCACCTAAAAAAGAAAATAGTTAATTAGTTTTAATTCAATTTTACCCAGCGAATGATGTTTTTATTTATGTTCACGATACGTTTAATTTTGGGGTTAAGTTTGTATGAATCGTTATTATTTTTATTTATGTTAGGAATTTTAATGTGTACAGGTTGTCAAAAAAATCGACGCTAATGTCTATTTATTATAGTGATTTTTACATTTACAACTACCTGTTCGCTAGCAAGCGACTGAAAAGCTAATTTGACAGCAACTTCGGTGCTTCCACAAGCGTCCTACCATCTAGCAGGTAAAAGTAATCACGGTACTCACTCACAATATCAGAAAGGTGAATTAAAACAACTAAATTATCGTATTTATTTTTATTGTTAGAAAAAATATAATATATAAATAAAGGTAGTTATAAAGTTAATTAAAATATGAATATTAAACAGAATTGTACCTGAAAATAGTTAGAAGTTATAATATCGTATTTTATTGAAGTTTAAAATTAAAAAAAAAATTAAATTCTTCGTCTTTGTTCTGAAAAAAGACAGCACTTTATATATTATTTTAGTGTTATATTTATATCCAAATTGTATCATACGTGTAAATATTTCATGACTGTAATAGTATAATTATTACAAACTGTACTATTCTAGTTATGAAATATTTGATATACACCCAAATAAGAATCTTGAATATTAAAAGTATATGAAACGACGCATTTGAATATATACCGCCAGATTAGTTGTAATTCGGCTAACTTGTCGATAAAATAAAGCATTAAGTTTCTACTCCCAATCTCAAGTACTTTCTTCTGTAAACCAATGGCGTAGTAAATTAACCTACTGAAGTATAGATGGCAGGGCATGTAAGGGTTTATGATATTATTCGGACTTTCCTTGTCGCATTTCACCAAGACAATCGCCGTCCTTATATTATTATTACTGCCCAACATGTATCAATCGCTTATAGCACAATAATAATTATGAAAAGAGCTTATGCAAAAGAGCTGTATGATTGCGAATTAATCACACAGTTAATTGCATAATTTATTTGTGTGATATAAAACATCCTTACGTTTTATCGAATCATAACCCAATAATTATTGATAATTATTTTATTTAATTACCTAGTAAATACTTCGTATCAAATTACCTATTCACCCCGCTATCGTATGAAAGGGATCTATCGTATTTACCGATGACGGTGATAATGGCAATGAGAATCCAATGGTAGAAGTGCAGTAACCAGCCGTGTCGGATGATCCGTGACAAGGCGAAACCGCTACCGTTACCGCGGACATGCGTGCCCAGCCCTTATCTCTCCACGGTCATCATCGGTGTACATCTGGCGTTCTGACGACGATGACTGTGATGCCGTTGTTTACGGTGTCTCTGGGGGCGTTAGGATCGTACCTCACCGGGGATCAGCGCCAACGAAGGACAGCCTGATGGGATATAATGTCGACTGCCCTGGGGAATACGATTTATTTGCTTTTTTTTGTCTCTTAACTAAAATAGATGATTCTGCAACTAATAACTTGCGTTAATGATATCAAGATAAACATTTATGTATTTCATGCATGCAGAGAGAAAATTAAACATTTTTTTATATGGAATTGTGCCAACACCTTTTATGAACATAAAGAAATTAAGAAATATACAAGAGAAGAACACTCCAGAAATGAAGAATCAATCATTGATTATGTAATAGTAGAGAGAGAAAATAGATTGGGAATTAAAAACGTGGTAGTGAAAAGAGGTTTTGAAAGGCAAAGATCAAGCAAGACCATATTCCGAATAAAGTTGTAACATAAGGTGTGAGAAAAGCAAATCCGAAAATAATAAGATTATACAAGCTAAAGGATATACAAATAGGTAAAATTTACGAAAACGATTTACGGGAAAAAATTGGAAAAACTGCAGGGCAAACTTAACAAAATGGGACTAACAGAAATGTGGGACGAGTTTAAGGTTTTATAAGCAGCCAAAAGAGTATGTGGAATTTATCGAAGAAGCAATTATAAGAAACAAACAGCATGGTGGACAAAAAATTGGATAGGTACTTAAGTAATAAAACGGACAAGAACTACCAATCTTATAACCAGCAAAGAATAAAAGTAAAAGAGCTTGTAATTCCAAGCTAAAGAGAATACATGGGCAGAATTTGGAAAGAAATTGGAAAAAGAGAGTAAGAGTAAAAAAAAATTATTCTTAAGTTTTGCAAAATCTCAGAAGTGAATAAAAATAAGATAAACACACCAACAATCAAAACGAAAAACGGAAAGATTAAAAAAAAGATGATGTAATGGTTTGCTGGCGAAAATATTTTGAAGAATTACTAAAGGCATGGGAAGTAGTGATGATAATGGCTTATTACTGCTTAAACTAAACAGAAGAGCGTAAGTTACATGGGTCCGAAATGCAATGTACTAGCCGATGGACTAGCCAAGGAGGGCTCTAACAGACACTTCATGGGCACAGAGCCCGTATGTGGGATTACTAAGGATTCCGCAAGAAGGGAGATCTGGACCTGGTTAGATAAAGAAAGTACTAAGAAATGGACTGAACCAAAACGCTGATAGGGGATGGGGATGTTAGTTTCTCTGATAACCTACTCAAGCGCAGTAAGAAAGAAGTTAAAAGCATTACTGGGTTGGTAACTGGACACTGTCCCCTGAAAAAGCATCTATACAACACAGGCCAGGGAAGCGAACCGTGGTGTAGAAGATGCGAACTACAGGAGGAAACGAGTTTACATGTAATCTGCACATGTGAGGAACTGAAGGTACTTAGGCAGAAATACTTCGGGGAGAGATCTATTGGAGCCCTCGAAGGTTCTCAAGTTTCCACTGGGCAAGATACTGGGCTTTATAGAGCACACCAAGCTACTCGAGTGGAAATAAGTGAATTAATAGGGATGGTACAATGAGCACCTAACTCAAGTGCCGGACATTAAGTGCCCACCCTAACTTTAATGAATGAATGAATGAATGAATGAATGAATGGGTCTGAAATATGTACTTGTGCAAATGATTGTGATAAGCGGATAACCAGGATTCTAACGTAACAATTTTCCAACGTAGAGATGTTTGACAACTTGCTGACAGTCTGTAGCAGTATATATGATCTACGTTCAGCTCCAAGATGTAACGAATATAAGAAATTTATTCGCAATTTCACCAAGGCGAGTATCTCCCTAAATAGAGGATGGTCTCCAGTAATTTAATGTTCTAAATACCCTCAACAAGGTACGTAGACACTGGGAGAAACGCGTATAGCACGTGGGTATGGTAACAATCATCTGAAGAGATCAATCTTCTTCGTAGAATTCGGCGGAGATATATATAAATGCATAAAGATCGTGAAATTCCACGTATTCCGACGGAGGAATCGTCGAGAGGCCCGATAAAAATCCCTTGAAGGAAGAACGTAAAACGTCGAATGTGCGTTGAAAACGTAAAATCCTGTCTACAGCAGATGTGCTAAACACCAAATTCAAAATCAAAGCTTCTTCAAAGCCCAAAAATTACACATAAAACGTTAACAACATTTATCGGAGATATCAGTAACGGTTCATTCAATGGAAATTCTAGATCATTCGAGAAAAAATGCTAGCCGAATCCCTACGATTGAAAGAGAGAGTACTACCCCGTTGGACGGGTAAAAACCTACCAAAACAAACGCTGTAATACGGGAATTTGCCTAGCAGATTACGCCACTAGTACCGCTACGGAGAAAAATAATTCAAATATTACGAATAAATATTCTTGTTGAAAAATGAAACGTGATGATTTAAATATTGAATGAAATTTAATATAGTTGAAATACTGTCAACATACATACTGTTTCTTTTGTGTTTGTAGAATTAGCGGATGCAATTAATGGTTTTGAGTTACCATTGTAAAGTAAAACGGCTTTGAGACTTGTTTTCGACGAGTCGATAAATAATCACCATTCTGCAGCGTTATATTCAACACTCATTCGTTCATTCGCTTTAAAATACAAATACACATACAGCTGTGTTTCCCACCACATGTCTAACGCCCAATATCGTTTTAACATTGGCATCGATACGTATTGCAAGGTCATTTTATGGGTAGTATATGATCCCTATACTAAAATTAAATTTTGTCGACTACGGTATGTATGGGAATCAAATAAACTACAAATTATACGAATCTGTTCCAGAGCTACTGTTGAACAACACTAGATTATGATAAATATTTTTTCCATCCGCTTCCTCTATTAAAGACGTATTATTTTATTCTCTTGTTGCCTTTACAGAAACTTTCAAAGCTTTTAATGTATTTAACATTGTAAGATTGTCCTTAATAAAAGATGAAGATCTATAGTTTTTTTTTTATTACTAAGTACATAAATTTAATATATTTTATTTAAGTTTGTTTATTATTTATATGTGAAATACCTGAAAAATTCAACATCATCGGCAGATCAATCTCCAAACATATGAAACGAATTGTACAAGCTGATGAAAGCATACATTATTTATGTATGTATTTCCTTCTGTATACTGCAGAATCTCTGTGTCTTTTTCCTCTTTGTATTTTTTTTTTCGGACGAGAACTCGTGTTTTATTAATATCATCTGTATTGTGCGCTGAGACAGTCTACATCATTTAAATTACATGTATCTATAAAAATCTAAAAACTAAAACACGTCTTAGAATTAGGTACATACCTAATAGCAAAGGTAAGGTTCGATTTTTTTACCCTAAGGCTGCGTTCAAATTGGTGGGGGAGTTTAATTTGCTACTATATTTGGCATATTTTTTTTTTTCTCTTGCCGCTCAGAAAGAAAAAAGAAATTATGACAAATGCAGGAGCAAATTCAAAAAATTAAGATAGTCAAATTGAAGGTATACATGCATGCTTCAAAACGGGATCAACAAATACTGTCTCAATTTTGCAAAAAGCTACCGACTAAGTCGTGTGCTGTAAACTGCATCGATATACGTGCCCGCCATATTACTTTTTCGCGCACTCTAAGAGTACCTACTTAATAGTAAAATCAATTTATTTGCATTATGCAAATACATATCAGATATATTATGCTCCTATATGCCAATTTTTTTTATATTTCTTTATGAAAAGCGGTAGGTAGTGTAGGTACTCCTACAATGAATAATACTCTGTCATAAGTAACCATAAATAAGCTACCCTTTGTAATAACGTATATTGCTATGTATCGTATTTATTTGTGACCTTACTTCATAAAATTTATGCAAGCCGTTAGGTAATTTCAATGCGAATTTAGGGTTAGCCTGCTTTAGCATATGGGCTAGTTTAAATCGTATCAAACTGAATTTAAATGAAGTGCATGCGATTATTGGGTCGGGGATTATTTCATTACAATAACATTCATTCGCAGCATGTGCGTGCCTTTTTTATGATTGTTATTTGCATTTCTCACCCCTAGTTTATCCTCAGTAGACAACTTAATTATATAAGTGTTTATTACAGCCTATTTATTGATAAAAAGACATGGTCCAACTGGATTGCAAGTAAATATGCATATTTAAGTAAAATGAGTTACATACATACAATTTATGCACGTTGTTTTTAACAAAATTCACTGGTTTCGTGTATATTACAAATAGAAGCATTGATATTTCCTACTTACAAACAGCTACAAAATTGGGATAGTTTTTCTTTTCTTTCTCTTTATAAGGTTTATATTTCGAATGATAATACAAAAAAAAATCTCAGATGATCTATGAATTGTAGTTTGCTTATCGGTGCTTTGTCTAGTGCAGTTTTGTTTTTACCACTTTATAAAGTCCTTTTCCGAATTCGCCCACTTTAATTTTTAAGAGGTTAAAATTGTATGATAATCTGTAAAGTAATATAGGTTTGGTTTGGGTTGAGCGTGAATAAGACATAAAAAGTAAAATATCATTTATTACATCTATTTTTTAATTTAATTCAACATACAAAAAATAAGGTGAAAATATTTAAATATTTATTATGTTTTTTTTTTACTTAACAGAAGTAATAAAGTTCTAATGAGACCGTTACGGTTGGTGTTTTTTTTTTTAAATTTGGATAATATTGGACGTAATTTTGAAAGATAGTTAGTAAGTTACCTTTTTCATAAATTTTTAGGCGATCTCTTTGCTTAGTCAGTATTTTAGAGAAAACACTCAAACTCCTTTCAACTAAATATGAAGTTGGAAATGCCGCATTTAAAAGCAGCGGCGGAAAGGTATTACTAATTTTGACCCAAAATTCTTCCGAACTATGTTCAAATAAACGTTTTGCTTCAATATTTGTCTTCATATTTATTAACATTTCTTGGAGATGTGAAGTACATTAGCAGGATCAGTAGTAAATGAGTTAATAGTCTAATCCGGAATATAAAATCTACACCGAAGTTTCATATCTACAATTGGCTTCTCCAAAGGCTTGCAATTAACAATAATATTTTCTTCGTGCACAATTATTTTACTTGAACAAGTAAATAAGGTAAAATTCTTTCTACCAATGTTATTTTTATAGAGATTTAATTTGTCCATAAAGCCCAATAATCAAACTTTTCGCTTTAATTATAGTTAGATTGTTACCTTGTAGTTTCGGAAGTAATTTATTTATTTTTACATACATGTCTGCGAAATAAACTATTATCTATTGGAATATTATAATTTGTCGATTCTAAATAAGTAATGACCGCCCTCTCATTACTGATTGTACCTACGTGAGCTCTAGTCCAACACCCTCCTCACGTGACACAAATCGGTTGGATTTTCTTAAATTTCCTAACGACTCTAATACAGATAAGCTATCAGTTATAATTCACATCTCCCTTATAAATTTCCACTCGCGCCTAATATAACATACTGCCTGATTTATTGCAACTAATTCTGCCCATTCTGCCCTAGGAAATTAAGTTTTCGCAAACGCAAATCTACAGGTAATATACTCGAAATAAGGCACGCCGCGTCTGCCGAAATAGATAATACGCGTTCGCGGCCCTAGCTGTTAACAATCTTTGCGCCCCGATTAATTTTTTTTGTTTTTTATTTTAATTTAATTTTACACACGTCTGCCCATATTGCCCTTGCGTACAACATTGCCAATTCTATAGCACCCCTGTAGATAGTACTCGCCGCGTTACCGTTTAAACCTCTCGTTACTCTAACCGATGTTCTAATTTTATTACTCATTTCCATATCTTTTGCAGTAACATACTGAATATTCGCTTTAAAATTTAATTTATCATTTAAATAATCCCGAAATATTTGACAATACTTTGCAATAAACCCTATCCTGATTTAAATATTGGCCTTTATTGCCTCGGTTTGACAAAAAATACCGCCTTAGATTTGTTCGCACTAAAATTTAATTTATTATCTAAACTAAACTAAAAATAATTGCGAATAGACTATCGTATAAAATATTCCAATACCCCGCTCCTGATCGCGAACCGTTAGTAATATCCCGTGTAATACAAATTTCCGGTTCCTCAATTATCTCGACTCTATCTGAAAAATATACACTAGCGATTCTAACTAAATTACCTCGATAACTTTTACTTTGCGCTGACGACACCCTTTTATAATATAAAATCCTAAGTTCCGCGCAAGACTTTGGTTCAGTGTAATATTACTGCCGTACGACATTCACTTTTATATCATCACAAATCGTAAAAACTGTAAACTGTAAAAAAAGTTATAATGCAATGAGCACCCTGTTTCAAAACAAGCATTTCCACCTTTTTCTTTCTCTCGACTTTGTTGTTCAAAAACTGATTTTAGATACCAGTAGATACCAGTTATGGTTTTTATTTTGAAGGTGATTAATCGCCACATCCAAAATCGGTCTCACATAGAACCCGGTTTCAATTCACAGCAGTATAGTTTCAACACATTCATATATGAAGTTAGACCATAAAGATATGCCACTACTGCAAGAAAATATTCATAAAGTTTTAGTTGCCTTCAGGTCGCTTGCGGGACTACTGCACTGCGAAAGGGGACTTGAATTCATAAAAAAGATATTAGAAAAGAGTTATATCATTGACTTTATGTTAATTAATATTAGATGGCAAAATAACAAGCTGGTCGGCAGCTGTAATAAAATTAATAACAATTGCGAATGATGCGAATCTTGAAGATGATGAATAATGTTAGGAAATAAGGTTTTTGGCAATTTTAATTAATTTTGGCTTATATTCATTTGCTTTTCAGGCTTATAAATTGATCGAAAATGGTAACATAGTGTGAACTCATATTTAGAAGGTGAAGGAAAATAGGTCTATTCGACGATTATTGGTATTTAAGCTTCTTTAAGCTCATACAGAGAATTGTGGAGTATATCTCCTTTCTGTACACTTAGATATGAAATATCCATACAATTGTTTTCTGCAATAAAATTTATTTAGGGGAGACTGGGGCTGGTTATGACAGGGTAGGTAGTTACAGCGACAACTGTGGCTAAACAAAGAACGCTATTTTAGTGTTGGGTAGTGGCAAGTGATCACACCATCATCGGCCGATCATTTGCCACTTCCTAACGTTAAAGTAGCGTCTATTTAGCACACAGTAACTACCGCTGTAACTACCCACCCCCGTCACAACCAGCCTTAGGTTCCCCTACTATGTAATGCCGAATTACTTTTGTTAATTTTTGTTAAAAAAAATGTTGAGTACATAAATGTGGCAAATACATATTGCTGTGTACAGATTGAATTAAATGAAATGAAAATTACAAAAAGAATTTTAAATATGAAAAAGAAAAATTAAATTAGCTAGCTCAACGGATAAAATTTTAAAGGGCGCAAAAGAACAATTAACCCCAGAGTTACCCTCGCGAATTAAAACTTGAATCTAACCACGAAAAGTAAATTGTGAGTGAACAAAATCAGACTTTCTTAAATACCCGAAAAATTGTAAAGGTTTAGTTTAAAATAAAAGAACAGAATTTTTACAACCCAAAGATGCTAAGTAACAATCAAATTTATTAAACAAAAAGGGTTGTATTACAAAGGTGCAGAAAAAACCGTGAACTGAAGGTTCTGGCGTAAACTAAAAACTGCACTTGATTCTAAATTAAAATAGGACAATGCTATTTCCTATGCAACGCAAAAGATTAGTTTGTTCAGGTAGATAATCCTAAATCTTACAATTTCAAATTCAATCCACGTGGTTTCACAAATTAAAAATAAACTGAGCGTGGACAATTTCTAGAAAATTACTAAAAATAACTAAATGCAAGAACAATGCTTCTACTCACCCAAACGAGGTGATTGAAAAAATAAAAATGAATCAGCAAAATTTAATAACTTAACTCTTTAAAATAAAAATGAGAGAATAAAAATTAAAAATATCTTTCCGAACAAAAATCATAATTGATCTTATATCTACTATGTGTATACGTTAATATATTAACAATTATCACAAAAAGAATTCCTTGATTGGCTATATTTTTTACAGAAATCAAATCTCAATATCAAATGAATTACAAAATGGCAACAATGATTTACAAAAATTACGTCTACTCACGTTAATAGTCGAACCAGGAACTCCCTGACAAAATTCTACAATCGTTTTTCAAACAATAACCCTCACTCCAAAACGTACAACGCAAGCGCACAAATCACCGACAAAATCTAATAGAATCTGCATTAAATCAAAACTAGCAAACGCTAGACAAATAAATGAATGGAATTAATTTAAAAAAACTTAACACTTAATTAAATAAATGAAACAAAAAACTCTTAAAGTACAATTTACACAAAATAAATATTATTGTGAAAATTCTCGGAACATTGAATAACGGCTGAACGGAATAAATAAATCAAAATATGCAATTCAAAATACACTCAGCAAACATGGGTAGCTAACCATAGCAGTATGTACAACACCGTTATATGTATAATATTTAAAAAAAATCTGTTTTAATTAAGAGATTTTTTTCCCAGTTAAATTTTTCTCACGCAGGATGCGAAGCCACGCACTCTCGTTTACCGGACGAGCGCTCTACAATTTAAGCTAACGAGGCACATGCAGGCTCGTGCGACAAATCTACATATGTCACTATCAGATCTTGAAAGGCGAATATGCAAAGATTGCAAGTTTTTTACAGTATGAAATAATTAACGAAGTAATATATTTCCGCTAATAACTGCAATAATTAAGAGATTTTTTTTCCAAGAATTTTTTCTCTCACGCAAGATTCGAACCTACACACTCTCGTTTACTGGATGAGCGCTCTACCATTTGAGCTAGCGAGGCATATGTAGGCCGGCCTTTCAAGATGTGATATCGGCGTATGTCGAATTGTCGCACGATCATACCCTACATACGCCTCGCTAGATCAAATGGTAGACTGCTCGTCCGGTAAACGAGAGTATGTAGGTTCGAATCCGGCGTGAGGAAATGTTTTCTTGGGAAAAAAAATCCTTTTAATTATTACAGTTATTAGCAGAAATACATTAATTCGTTAAATATTTTATACTGTAAAAAGCTTGCAATCTTTGCAAAAATCTGTTTTGTTGCATGTGTTTTTTATCGCATTCCTAAATCGGTAGCGAAATATCACTTCTTAAATTTGTCTTGCACATAATACAATTTTTATTTCTTTCAAAATATTTTTAGTAATACAGCCAACAATATATGACTGCGTCTTTTCTATTATTGCACTTGGTTCCGAAAATATAACAGTTAAATTATAATTTACTACACTTTGTGAAGAAACATAAAAAGCTTTTTGGGTAAGCAATTCCTTCAATGATGTTAGTGTTGCCCGTAACCACTGAAACAGTCTCAGTAACATTTTACATCGCAGTAGATTGTTGTAAATTATGTTTTATCTTACATTATCTGCTTCAACAGTATCATGATTTGATCATTCTGTCGACTAAGCATTGATACACTATGTAAAGATATATCTCTACCATGTTTCTAAGAACAAGAAGAAACATCTTATATATGCACAACAAATCACATGTTATTGCCTACCATTGGGTTCATCCTCTAACGTATTATGTATTATTCTTCAACATTTTTTGCTATGCTACAGCAGTCTTTTTAAAATTGATTCAGTTTTGAAATGCATCAAATTATTTTCGTTACTGAATTGAGGTGTGAACACAAAACTTAATACAACTCAAAATTATAATGGGAAAACATAACTATGACCATGCAATATATATGTCGAACTAAATTTTAAAATGTGTTTCCCGGTATTATCGAAATAATTTATTTCTCCATCCCCACTTCGACTGACAGAGCCGCAGGCCTCGACCTCAGGGAAGGCTAAAAACTAAAGACTAAAAAGTCTAAAAGTATCTGACTTGACCGGAATATATCCTTTTTCACACTTATTTTGCGCGCTATAGATATAAAACTTTCATAAATAAGTTGCAATAAATTTTAGGCAAAAAGAACGAATGCTTAAATTTATATGCCATAATATATCAATATTTATGTGTTCCATAAAGTTTCATTTCAGGGCCGCGTCTACAGTTTGAATAAACATACTTCAATCGCTAAACCTGTCATACGTGCGCACAGTATCTACGTCAGGTTCCCTCTCAACTTGACCGTATGGCGATCATGAAATGCGCAATCCAGCCTTCTGTGCTCGCGTATCTATCTGTCTATCCTTTCACGTATGCTCCGTATAAACCTACGTATGTGTATACGTAGATACTACATTACAGAAAAAATAGCGCACATGCTACTGTCCGAAAAGTTGTACGGTAGGTCTCCGTAGGTAATACATTTGTTGCCACCCCAAGTGTACCCCATCGACGTGAGTTCCCTACGCCCTACACCCTCCTGACATCTGCAAACAATGATAATCCCTGATTATTTTACTTTGATAGCCCACAGGCGCAGCGTGATGTTTCAATCAGAGAACGTTTTATTATTCATTTGTGTCGTTTTGTTTGTGCGATCCCGCTCTCTCTTTGTAATCTATATTTGATTTTTCCGATACTCGTAAATTTGAAAGGAGAAGTGTTGTATTGATACTGTAGTTTTCGTTTTTGTGATACACATTGGCTGGCGTATCCATCTGAAATTCAACTTCAGTTCGTAATTGAATAATAGTGTTGTGTGATTTCTACGATTCCAGCAGGAAGGATTCTATAAAGGGAAGGAAGTTTGTGTTATTTCTGATATTAGCTTTGTTCGCTTTGCAATTGTGGATTCGCAGCCAAAGGTGTAGGTTTGACTCATGGCGAAATAAAAACCAAATTTGTTTTGTACAATTTTAGTTCACGATTGAGTTGTCCAATCGGAACGTGTGAAAAAAGAAATTATGTGGCTTTTTGGACGTTATAAAAAATAAATAATTCGGTTTCCGTCTATCACTTATTTCTTTTTTAGTTTTTGTTTTTCAGTAATCAGAAGTAGCTCTTTTGGTATAATCACCAAAATCTTTATAAATTTTCTCTTACCGTTTCTCTATTACCTCTTTTTTTTCTAGACGATCCAAGTGTAAATAGTAAAAAGCAAAAATACAGCTTTTCTTCATTTTTTTTTATATAAAATATATTTGCTGGGAGAGAAAAAAAGCTACATAATGCCAGTAATAAGCTCTTGTTAATTTATAATGGTACATATGCACGTCATCGAAGAAATTCAAACAACGAATGTCAAAAAAAAAAACAGTTTTTGGGCAGAAAAGAGTGCCTGCATGTACAACTACCTCAAAAAATTATGACCGCGGTTGGTAAAACGAATTCGTAGACGTAGTTCTAACATATCTACTTTAAACGCAATACCGTCGTTATCCGAGACGCAATAAACTATCGTCTCGAAAGATAATATCCTTTACGGTGCCCGACAAAGATGCCGCCCAGACTTAAAGCCTTTGTAGTTGCCGGCAAAGGATTTTATACAATAAAATTCTGATTTCTAATTCCGTTGTTAACGTGGAAATTTTATGTCAATCAGCTGTTGGTTAGTTGGTTTAGTTTTCTTTAGTTACCTGGGTGCGTTATATTTATAATAAACATATTTATACAATAATTTATTTTTGTAGATAGTTTTAGTTTAAATTGTTTTATTTCAGTTATAATAGGGTATACATAACTTACTATTACACGAATAATGAAATGTCCATAATCTCTATATATCTTTTTTAACTTTACAAATATCAATGCAAGTTTACTTGTTTAGTTATTTACAATAGATATACTATATCAAAAGTGAAAATATTGAAAAAGAAGCCGTTTACTTGCTTATTTCTTATTAAATTGAAGGGACGAACTTCCTATGGAAAAATTCCCTAGAAGAACAAAATAAAATTATAACTAGATACTTTTGTAATAATAGGTTTACCAAAACAATTTCATGTATGGTCTTGTTAAAATTTTTATTTTACTATTAAGTTGAATCACCTTAATTATTAAAGTTTAAAACTCAAAACATCTAATCCACATTTTATGCAGAAATTCCAACAAATGTAATTCGATTTGTGCCGTCATAAAAAACCATAGGAGTGCTCTTAATTACCGCCGATAGACTTTTTTTACATGCGTACGTATTATAACGTATTTTCAAGTGGAGAATTTGGTCCTAAAATAACATCATAATTTCAAACGTGCTCACGGTCGCTGCTAGTTGATACGAACAGTTAAGTTAGGAAAGGTTTCGATGCCTACGGATTGAATCCTAATTCGTAACGTATTTTCTGACGAAAGTATGTTTGTTACCTATATCGATATGCTTAAAGTGTTATGTAGGTATAGAACATATCGCATATACTGGAGATACATACAGGAGGAGATGTTGACGATATTAATTGCTTGATTGTTATTTCTGAATGTCTATTTATGTTATATTTACAGCTACCGTAATTATTTTCACTGTATTTTCTTGTTATAACTAAAGATTTATTTCTTTCAAATAAAAGGATTAATTTGTGTCTTATTTCAGTGGCAAAAGAGGTGATCCTCTATTTTTATAAATGTATCTAATGTAAACTATCCATTGTTCAAAATTCGAAGTTTTTTTGCATAGAAAGTGAAGAAA
The DNA here is from genome assembly GCA_004143645.1 of Protaetia brevitarsis. Classification (NCBI taxonomy): domain Eukaryota; kingdom Metazoa; phylum Arthropoda; class Insecta; order Coleoptera; family Scarabaeidae; genus Protaetia; species Protaetia brevitarsis. The sequence goes on from RXPK01000184.1 coordinate 1,275,391, forward strand.
ATTTTTGCGTATGTCGTTTCATTACCCGAATAGAAAATATTGTAAGTTTCTCTTAATATTTAATTTGAATAAAAGAAAATACTACTTATACGATACCGGAACTTCGAGCTTATCTGAATGTGACACAGCCATCTTTAGAAAAACTTTTTGTTAGAGATCGTTATAGTTTTTTGTTTATACTAACAATAATTTCCTTTGTAGGTCTGTCCACTTGCATAGTTCTCTTTGCAATAGTTCCAAATATTGTGTAATTATTTATATTTTATTTATTTATATAGTTACTTTATTGTTTATTCAACCTTGTCGAATTGTAACGACTCCGTTAGATAATGTATTTTTTGTGATGAAACTTTGGTTGAAATAAGAACTTTTAACTAAACTGACAATTTTTTACCTATTTTTGGACTCTGAAATGGGTACTTGTTTCTGCAATTCGCTTATCTTTGCTTCCCTTATGAGTATACCTTTCTCACCATATATTTACTATCTCCTATCTACTATCTGTGACGGGTTTGGCAACCGCAAAGCGTCATCACACACTTAAAATGCTGAAAATATTGGGTGTGAATATTTTTTTCTTGTTAAAAATATATTTTTCCTATAATAAAATTATGTGGACGTAAAAGGAAAGATCTAAGATATGGTGAATATACACCAAACTGTGACTCAACGTGCATAAACGCTTATACTAACTACATCTCAAAAACAAACATTTGAAAATACTTATTTAAAATATAGTATAATAATCTTCTATTTAATTGTGATTCTGTTGAAAGTGTATTGTTTGCGTACATTTATTAATTATGCCTAGAAGAGTTCATCAAAATGATTCAACATTAGAAGGCCCTCAATTCTCCTGAAAAAGGTATAAATATTTTCAACAATTTACGACTAGAAACGACCACTTCTTCTAAGGACTTCATTTGACTTGCTATTACATACATAGTACATGTTTCAGTGATATACCGAATTTATTAATTTGCTACAATCAATATGATTTAATAAACTCGTGAAATACAAATGCTTACTATCGTTAAAAAAACAATTTTTCTATTTTTACAACTGCAAATAAGATTACTCTACATTGCATAATGAGATATAAGTTATACCTCATCGGAGAACAGGTTATACCGTATAACCTGTTCTCGGAATTCCTTTTTAGAATTTTAGAAAAAAATAGAAATTATAAAAAGATTATTATTAAATTATGAATAGATGTTATATTTAACTAAAATATGTATCCATTCACTAAATATGTTAAAATCAACCAAAAACATGGCTCAAATTACTATTACAAGAAGTTTAAACGTTTCTAATATCTATCCAAATAATTAACAGGAAATACCAATAAACTTCGGTCTCACAAATTCTTTAATCTTGAAAAACACAATGTACATTTCGTTAGCTAGGCTAACATCTTCAGGTGTACAAGTGTATTGTCAAATACTAAATGCGTAAATATAGTAAGTATATCCTAGGCTACAAAAATTAATCAACAGGACTACTATATTCAATAAATTCTAAATATTTGTAATTGAGGGGTGTTAAATCAGTATTGAGCAAGCTATTAATATGTTTTTTCATATAAATAGCTTCCCACATATTATATGAAAAAACATATTAATAGCTTGCTCAATACTGATTTAACACCCCTCAATTACAAATATTTAGAATTTATTGAATATAGTAGTCCTGTTGATTAATTTTTGTAGCCTAGGATATACTTACTATATTTACGCATTTAGTATTTGACAATACACTTGTACACCTGAAGATGTTAGCCTAGCTAACGAAATGTACATTGTGTTTTTCAAGATTAAAGAATTTGTGAGACCGAAGTTTATTGGTATTTCCTGTTAATTATCAGTATATCTCACAGTGCTCGATTTACCTTCTATTTAATTGATCTATCCAAATGTTATTTATTTGATATTCAATCTTAAAATGTATATTATTTCCTGGAAATTCTCGGTCATGATATAGAAAAAATACATTTTTCTATAAAATATGTTTATTTATTCAGGATATTTCGTCAGTTTGGTATATTCAACTTTCAAGTTCTGTTGAGAAACCCACATTTTTTTTTAAAAATAATTCATTCTAGATAATTGAAAATTTATTGTTTTTTAATATATTTAATATTTTTTATATATTTTATGGTAACTAAATAACATACCAGTTACGAATATTACGGGAAACAAGGTACACACATAATAAATAAGAAAAGAGGTATCAATTCAACACGCATCGGATACGCATACAAGCAAGCGGCTCTACAAATCGGCGATCGGCGATAACGACGCTGGCGTGTCTTCAAGTAGTCCCGGATAGCAGGCCAAACATTAAAACCATCAAACGCATTTCTTAACATCCCGCTACAGATATTTAAAGTATCCTAGTACCTATCCTCAAGTGTGTATGGGTTGTAGCCTTTCTTTCATTTAGGTGTAAAACTGAGCAGAGTGTGCCATACAAGAAAGTATTTATAAAAAAAAGATCGTAAATTTAACCGCGTTTAGGATTTGTTATTTTAGGGACGGAAATATTTAGATTCTCGACATCGGTCGAAGCAACTACGTATAAGCCACTCCCATAAGGAAAAAAGTTTTGATATCGCCTCCTAGGGCATGACATTACTTTTGAGACCCAGTGTACATCGCTCTATATTTCGTAATAATATTTACAAGTTCTTTATCTAGTGCCTTTTTTTACAAGAATGAGTTATTATTATTATTAGTTATCATTTAATTATTAGGACTATTTCACTACGGTGTTATTTCTTTTAATTAAGTAATCGTAAATGTTGTTATTAATACTCAATTTCAACGATCTCGTCATATTTTTACGCACGTTCTTTTACGAGCACTGTAAAACTGTTTTAACTGACAACGTTTAGGAAGGGTTAATAACCGATTACATCAATCTCAATAACAGGATAAACTTCGCTCGGCTTTCGAGAACACTTGAGTTATGTTAAAGTAGTACTCCATAGTCTCTTGCACTGGCTGAAGTTGCCGACAAACCGCTGCTTTCAAAACTGCCTTCAACTCGATGCATCCGTTTCGTGTCCACGATAAGGCATGTTCATCGTGAAAATTATATTGGTACATTCATGCTTTCATTTTGCTGTTTATAACTGTTTTCCTATTTAAGATTAAGAAATGTTTTTACATTATATACATATACAGAAGTATAAAGAATCTATGTTGTATAAAATGAAAAAGCATAGGATGTCAGATATGACAATAAGTAGATTTCAAGTTAAATTATTTGACATGAGACGAAAACGTTTTTTTTTTCCTTTTGTTTCCTTTTCGTGTTCAAGCAAGGAGAATTGCCATCAGAAGTAGAAGAATACGAGAGCAAATTTAATTACGCAAGGCGGAAAGTGCAAAAAAAGTCCCGTAATGTAAATTAATTAAGGGAAAAAGTCTTCTCTCTGACTTCCTTCCGTTGCGTCTGCTTCGAAGGCGGTTCTCTGACGATAGAAAAATTAGAATGCGAGGGTGATCACCGGAAGGTCCGCCTTTTTAGATTTTCATTACTGCTGGAAGTAACGCAGAATTTGATTATTTTTTTTTTTATTTCGTTTATCGTCAACCGAAATACATATACACAGACTATAGTCTTTTAGACTTTATATCACGTAGTGCTACAAGTCGGAGTGAATGTGTTAATTACTCACTGTGAGAAAGATATTCTTTACCACAAAAAAAAAATAGATATATTTTTTTTACCCAAATAAATTACCGTGACAGCAAAAAAATATTTATTTGCATATGCAGAGCTTTCTATAGAAGCAGCTAGTTAAAATTTTTCGAGCTTAATGAAAATTTTCGGTTTTAAAAACATAGAATTTGCAATAGGTTTCTTTTAAGGTATTTTTAAGTTTCTTACACTTACTGTTAATCGAAAGTCGCCATGTACTTTGTTATTTTAAACGGAGCACCCAAATTCTCTTATATCATAATTAGAGATTCCTATACAGATCGATTTTTGTGAATCTTTTAGAATTATAAGTACCTAATTGATTAATTTTCACTTGCTTTAAGTGTCAGAGGTGTCTTATTTTAAAAAATCCAAAAAAAAATAGAACACTGTATATTTCATATTGTTAAATGTAGAGTTACATTCTACACTAATTTGCTGTAACATTCTCTATACCCATCTACAACAGTTTTCTTTTAAACTACTCGATTTATTTATTACCTTAGATTAGATTAGGATTGGGGTGGCCTATCGACCTGTTTCACCGCGACCTTTTCAGATCTATTGTGATCCCCTTTTTCCTAGAGGACGCTCTCTAATTTTGCCCTCTTGATTAGGCCTATCATCTTTGAGAGCGGCTTCTTTATGTAGCTACTAGCTGTGGGGTTCTCCTCCCCCATTATTAGAAACCTTGTCCTCGCCAGGCCTTCACATTGGCACAGCACATGAACTGGTGTTTCTTCCTCCTCTTGGCAGTATCTGCAGGTTGCATCATCTGCCAGGCCTATGTTATACATATGCCTATTCAGTCTACAGTGACCAGTCAGCAGACCTACAATCATTTTGACAGTCTTCCTGTCTTTATTCAGTAGATCTCTCGTGAGTTCAGGCCTCTTCTCCTTTAGGAACTCTTTTGCCTGCCATTGTCCCGGTGATTTTTGCCACATCTCTGGACTGATTGTATATCCATTCATTGATGGATTTTTTGATTTGCGATTTGGTAGTGCCGAAAGAAGGGTCGGCTCCAACGAATGGCCTTGACGAACCTCGCCTGGCCAGCTCGTCCGCCGCCTCATTTCCTCTCACGCCCGAGTGGCTAGGGACCCAGGCTAGGGTTACTTTCCTTTGGGTGCCCACCTCATTTAGGGCGCTTACACAATCCCAAATCAGCTTAGAGTCCACGCTTGAGGAGCTAATCGCTTTAAGTGTGGACTGGCTGTCGGAGAAGATAGCGACGCTTTACCCGGTGCGGTACATCTTTCTATCTCTCTGACACAGTGGTGAATTGCAGCAACCTCAGCTTGGAACACAGTCGTGTCTTTGCTGAAGCTTACCGAAAGAGCCTTTTTAGGTTTCTTAGTGTATATTCCCGCTCCAACGCCGTAATCCGTTTTAGAGCCGTCAGTAAACCAGTTTGAGTCTGCTCTTACCGGGGCACCTGCCTCCCAGTCCTTCTTATCTGGTATTATAACCTGATATTTTTATCTAGGTTAGGGGTTCGAACCATGGCATCACATGGCATTCCTAAAAGAGGTGCCTCCTTGAGTTCGTCTAGCAGTTTTTATAGTCAGCCCGTGCGATTTACTTATCGGTACTTGACTATGTAAGAGTCTATGTACTGTGGACCTTGCGGCTCCTTGTACAAAAATATGTATTGGTGGCAGGTTCAGAATTACTTCTATCGCGGCGGTAGGGTCGATCTCAACGCCCCGTGGCGCACAGGCACGCCACCCAACGCCTTGGCCGTCCCCGCCTGCCGCGCCTTGGCCACCATGCTACTGCTCCATACGTTAACATGGTCTGATTACCTTGTGTACAACCACAGAGTCATCTTGGGCTAAGGCCCCAATTCTTTCCACAGAGCCTCCTGCACCTGCCAGGGCGATGGTGGCTTTGCTAGTCAATTTTTGGATATGTGAATTCCATGTGCGCCTTTGATCAAACCATACTCCCAGGTATTTCGCCTCTTTGACGTATGGAATTCGCTCACCTCCTATCACTAGTGGCTGTAAGCCTTCTAGCGTTCTTTTTCTTGTAAACGTGACAGCCTGTGTTTTTTGAGCATTGACTGATAGTCGCTCTTGTGTACACCATTTGTCAACCGTGTTGAGAGCGGTTTGCATACGCCCCACCAGAACCTTTAAAAACCGCCCTCTGACGACTATTGTAAGGTCGTCAGCATATCCAAGGCAATGGAATCCCTTGCCGGTCAGCTTCCGGATTATGTTATCATTTATTACCTTTCAAATGGTCGAATAACTTTTAGCTTTGAAATTACAATAAATTATTATTGTCAGTAAATTAATATTTATTTCACACTAAAGATGCAGAAAACTATTATTATAACAATAATTTATTATAATCATCGTTTTCAGCATCATTAATGTTCAGATACATATTATTGTGAAGTTTATAAACCAAATAATGTGAAACAAAATTTTTGATCTGGATATAACTCGAATTTGTTCTATATTCATAAAGGAATGTCAAAGAATTGTGTTATGTTTTCCTACTTTTGGAACAGCATGTATAGCCAAAAATATTTTTAAGTTATGTAGCATTGAATTCTGTTAACCTTTTGTATTAAACACTTTTTCCTAAAATCAAAAATAGAGCTGCAATTAAACACTCAGTCTTCGGTGGGATACCCTGTACTCATGAGCAACTTTGACATTTTATGGTTAAATAAAAATTTGATGTTTAATTCTGATAGGTGCATTTTGATTTTGAAATGCTGTAGAAATCACGACTTAAATTTTCTGAGAAATTAATAATAAAAAACTTGGCTATTTGTGCCAAATTTTCTATCGAACACTGTATATCCATTAATACAGTGCCTTATTTTTACTATTTTGATGTTAGGACGCCGGAAAAGCAACAACTACGCCGTACTTTGTGGTTATTTCCGTAAAAGTCTGAAATATGATCCCGACGTAAGGGTCATACGCTACTACGTCCTGCCTAACCACGGGACCAAGACGTGTCAGTGAAGAGAGATCTAGGTACGATATGGGGATTGAAGAGGTTAAAGCTAAAACGGCGGCGGCTGCAATCGGAGACTTTGCTTGTTTACACAGATTGCACGAGTGGGACGAAGGTCGTTTACGGAGCTCTCATACGTCGACATGTCACGTCCCATCGTCATCGTTTCTATGCCGACGCTAAAGTTATCGGTTTCTTCAAAGCATACATGGATCGTATTCTTCTTTCCGGATTTTTCCCACACGCCTACGAATCAAACCGTTGCTTGTTATTGAAATAAGAAGCTATAGAATCATGCGCGCCCGTGTGTAACCTATAGTTGTGGAGATGAAAAGGATTTCGGTAATCTGAAAATTGGGAAATTTATGTAACATATTAATTGGAAATTACATTGTAAAGTTATGCCCAAAGAAGTTTACAGGTTTTGTTGTAATAACTGCACTACATATCTTTACCTGCCACTTACAAATTATAGTAATATACTGCTGTGTACTGATTGAATTAATTGAAATTGCAAAATGAACTTTTAAAATGAAAAAGAAAATTAAAATAGCTAGCTCAACGGATAAAATTTTAAAGGAACGCAAAAGAACAATTAACCTCAGAGTTACCCTCGCGAATTAAAACTTTAATCTAACCACGAAAAGTAAATTGTGAGTGAAAGAAAGCTGACTTTCTTAAATACCCAAAAAATGGTAAAGGTTTAATTTAAAATAAAAGAATAGAATTTTTAACCCAACGAAGATAATTAACAATCAAATTTTATTATTCAAAAGGGTTAAATTACAACTTGTGCAGAAAAAAACCGTGAACTGAAGGTTCTGGTCTAAATTAAAAACTGCACTTGATTCTAAATTACAATAGGACAGTGCTATTTCCTATACAAAGCAAAAGTTTAATTTGTTAAGATTATCCTAAATCTTTCAAATTCAATCCACGTGGTTTCAACAAATTAAATTAAGCATGGACAATTTCAAGAAATTTACAAAATTGAAAAGCACAAAATTAACTCTTTAAACTGAAATGAGAAAATTACAACTAAAATATATGTTCCTGCACAAAAATAATAAATGATCTTATATCTACAACGTGTACACGTCAATATATTAGCAATTATTACTAAATGAATTCCTTGATGGACTATATAAAATTCAATTTATGCGAAAATTTTAGAATAACAAAATGGCATCAATAATATACAAAAATACGTCTACTCACGTTAACAGTCGAACAAGGAACTGCTTGACAAAACTCTACAATCATTTTTTTTACAAAAATCCCTCTCTTAAAAACGTACAACACTGTTGTACAAACAAAACGCCAACATTCAAAAGACAAATAAATGAATGGAATTAATTTAAAAAACTTAACACTTAATTAAATAAATCATACAATTAACTTTTAAACTAAAATTATACCAAAATAAACATTATTGTGAAAAATTCTCGGTAAACTGAAACAGCTTTTTTTAGCAAATCAAAATATACAACTCAAAATACACTCAGCAAACATGAGTTGCTAACCCATAGCAATACGTACTAGACGAACTTTGTTACGTAAAGTCACAAGAAGCAGCAGCTTAGAGGAAAACAGTTCCTGGGGTATTAGACATTTAGTTGTTCTATTAATGTTGATATATTTGCAATAATCACTGATGAATCACCTACAAAGTGTTCAAAAACGCATTTTCAATCTAGACCTTTAAACTAATAAAACTTTCTATTACAGTGAATGTTTTGTATTAAGTACCTACTATTTTTTTTTATTAGTACAGCAGCATTTATTCTTTCTTTAGTCAAAGTTCATGACCATAAATTTTATATCGTTTTTGAGGAATGACCTTCTCTAGTTCGTGCAAAACTAAATAAACTAATTAGAGTCAAAACGTATCTGGACTTAAACTGCCCATTGTAAGTCTAAGAAATATTGCTTAACAAAAACAACTCATTTCGCATTACTTCAAAGCAACATTTCAATTGTTATATGAATGTTGTGTGCATTCGGCTGTCTGTCGGTATAATTTAATGGTTGATTAACACTTAGTTCGTGTACTAAATTCATGTGTGTAAGTAGATATGCTAGACTGGTTCTGGCGCAAAATCCGATAATGTTTAAATAGGGGATCTAAATTTACTTTACTTCCGGTTTTTCCGAATGCCTATCATTGCCTCGCTGCGCTAGAAAGCTAGGGCAGCTGGGACTCATCAAGTGGCCCTATATTATACACCGTCAGGTCTCCAACTTCAAACGAAGGCGGCCGTTGGGACCATCCTCATGGGAGGCCGATAGTGACGTCAGAGTATGCGGGATTTATTATAACTTTAACTCCTGAAGCAGCTTAAAAAGCTTCTGGGTAGCTTAAACACTTCCTAGAGCAGCTTAAATAGCTCCAGAAACAGCTTGGACAACTCCTGGAATAGCTTAAACAGTTCCTGTAACAATTCGATGGTTCCTGGCACAGCTTAAACATCTCCAATAGTTGTAAATGTTACAGGAGCTGACTAAGCTTGTTCTAGGTGGTGTTTAACCTGTTTCACCAGTAATTTAAGCTGGGCCATGAGCTATTGCAGGATCTGTTTAAGCTCTTACAGGAGCTGCTTAATCTGTGCCAGGAGCTGTTTAAACTATTTCAGGAGCTATTTAAGCTGCCTCAGGAGTTGTTCAAGCTGTTCCAGGAGCTGTTGAACTGTTACAGGAGCTTTTAAGCTCTTCCAGGAACTGTTGAATTGTTGCAGGAGCTGTTTAAGTTGTACTTAAACAGCTCTCACGTACTCTGACACCATTATTGGTTCCAGATGAGGGTGATCCTTACGGCCCCATAGTTGCATGCTTCCTGTCTAGTGCAGCTAGAGAGGATATACATCCGGAAAAACTAGAAGTAAAGAATATTTAGACCCACTATGTAAACCTTATGGGATTTTGTGCAGAATTGGCTTATTTAATAGTGCAGTGTAGATACGCCGGCGCCGTTGCGATAACCAGTTTTAGCATTTTTTCTTCTTTTTTTACTCTTCTTTTCATTTTGTAATATGCTTATCACTAGCGCAGCTGTTACTTTTTTCGAAACGCTAGGTGCTATGGCGCGGAACGCGTGTCTATTTCATTGTAAATTGTGCAATGATTGATGCCCAAGTCGTTTCATGTGCAGGAAAAAACGACAAAATGCACCGTTTATGGGCCGTTTAAAGCGTGCGCATTCCACAATTGGACTATTGTATTACGCTGTACTTGATATGTTGCCAGCGCAATAGGAATTGCTATCTATCCGGACTCTGGTTATCACTGTAGGCACCGGCGCCGCTTGTAAGTTGCAGGCTCAAGAAACGTTACTAAAAAATATTGATATATCGGTATATTGGAAAAGTTACGATGTTTCGTATCACTACGATCGTGCATAGATTTGTAGCATAAATTACCTTCTACGAAAGAACCAAAATCCCAGATATCAAACTAACCTACTAAGAGATTTAAACCGTTCCTGTAGAATTAGGGAAATTTTGAGATGTTGAGTTTTGACTGAATCCTCCTCATTTACACTGAGAAAAAAAAAATTATAATCATAAATAAAAATACAATTATCGTAAGTAAAAAGTTCAGCTGGATAGAGGAAAAAAGCACAGATTACTTAACACTAGTAAAAAAGAGATCCTAAACACTGATATTAACAACAAGCAATCTAAGTTACTTAGGGCCTGCTTCATACCGGTAACTTATGAAATTACTTATGATAATTAAACTGAAGTAGTAAACCAAAGAATATATGCAGTTGCGGTAAGTAAAAGATTTGCTCATGTCAAGTAGATGTATTGCTAGTGAACTATTCTATAATGGCTATCACACTTGCATTATTAACCTCAATTAATGCTATTTGGATTACTTGTGATAAGGAAACAGTATCATTAATGCACGTTCACTAAATACCGGATATATAGAAGGTAATGGTTTGCTATAAATATACAATATACTTACCTTAAATTTGTTGTTCAACTTATATATCAAACCAAATTTAAATAAAAAGCAGTATTATTAGTAATAGTTTTATTTTGTGTAGGACAAACAATGTGACTACCTGATATGAATGAAAGATATTGGTTTCACTTTAACAACAGTTTTTTTTAAAAACAATTTACAACGTAATGACTGGTAAAATATATTCCTTAATAATAAAAAAAATGAACAAAGCAATAATAAAAGATAAGGTAAAATGGGGCCCCCTTGAAACGTTATTTAGTTATTGAAATTATTGAAATCTAAACAAAGGACAAAGAGAAATATGGCTTTGAAGTTACAACTAATGATAAACAAAGAAATAATATACTTAGGCGGTAAACTAGCGGTTTCTGTTGGTTCTTTGTACTGGGCGTTGTCTCGGTAAGTTTATCCTCTGTCGGCGTACGTCGGCTTCTTCGTCGCGGTATCCTTAACTGCAGACACTGCACTTGGACTGTCGAATCACTAGCGACGGCATCCACACTTTAACTTCACCAGCGGGCGCAGATATCATCACAATGATGGGGAATTCAAATATCCCACCACGTGGTTTAAAACTGCAATCTTGAAACATCCTATTGCTTATAGGCTCGGTACTTCTTTCGCTGGGATTCTTTATACGGATAGAGCATTGAGTTAACCCACCCGTTATTTTTAATATATTTGCGTTCCAACTGGCCTACAATGGCCGTACTCCTTGGCCACTCTTTTTCGACGACCTTTTCACACGTCCGTAACTCTTATTTGACGCTAGCCCGCGCTTGCGCGCGTAGCGATCTCGGGAACTATTTTATTACTCCGCCGCATTAGCCAATCAGGAACACTAACACTAACAATCACGGGGTGGCAGCAAAACTCAAATAAATATAGTTGTGGCAAGTTGTTACCTATTTAAGAAAATACATGTGTTTAATAGCGGGTAGCATTGTTGTTACTTCTACTAACCATGTGCCATGAGCTGTGTAATAGCCGTTAATAAAAGCACTATTTACAGTAACAATTTACATTCAGGAAACTGGGTTTAGTTGCAGGTATTAATTAACGAGAATAGTTCCAAGTAGAACTTTATTTATTGTAAATAATTTTTATCAAGTAAACAGTTTACTTAGCCCATTTTTCTCAGTGTAGAGTTTTTTATTTATATTTCTTTCCGAAAACATTTATCATCCTTTTATCAGAATTAATTAAAAACATTCATCACTGAAGGAAGCTTTTCCTCGATTCAATGGCTTAAAACGGCACCGCGAAATAAAAAAATAAACCGAACTACTTTCTTCACCCCCGATCAACTCTGGACAAATTAATCCTTCGAATTCCATTTACATATTGCGTCAATCTAAAACCCATAAAAAATCCACAGACTCGCCGTCTCCAACTTTTCCCTCTTTATCTCTTATTGTTCTTTCCTTTTTATCCATCACCAGTTTCACCCCTACGTGAACCGTGTAACGAATGCCTCAAGCCCATTTTAAAATATTCCTCCCCCAAATATTATCGGCTCTCCGGCGTATTATTGTTGCTCCTCCGCGAGGAAAGAGGCAATCTGGCCCGCTACCACCTCATGTCCCTAATACCTATAATGTATTTGAGTCATTTGCATCTCGATTTACGAGAGGGTCAAATCGCCTACGCCGCGTTTGTCCTACACTTTATAAAATGCACTCACGCGCACACTTTACATGCATATATGCAGGGTCGGTGTAATGCTACTGTGTCGTACTCTATATTCTATTGTGCTGAACTCGCCGAAAATTTCGGTTTTTCATTTGTTCGATGAAGGTGGTCTTTTGTATTTGTATATGGTAGCTACGTTTGCATGGGTTAAAGTAAGTACATTAAGTGTAAAAGCACCATATGCGAGATTTTCACTGGTCTGTGAATAATTGTGTGGAAGTACTAATGCAATAAGGCTTATTTTATGGTGCTCCGATATTTCATTTTTTATTATAACTTTTGTCTTCTTCATTGGGTTCATTTTGATTTATCAAAATCTTTTAGAAATAAAATAATAAAATTTTTAGAAAGGTATTCAATTATTGATATATTTGTATGTGATAGATGTATCATCAATATTTTATGAGTTGGCGGGGCGTCGAACATCTCTTTTTTTTTGGTAATTAGACAACTAGACAAGGAAGTGAAATTTTGATTCCAAATGGGATCAATCGTAAAGGGATCGGACAGTTCGAAGGCCAAAAATATATTTATAACTTTTTTTATTAAACTAGAATTGCTCCATAATTGAATACTTAAACTAATCGTTGAAAATGCGGTATCAATTGCGACAAGCAAATGAAATCTGAATTGAGAAATTAAAAGTAGTTGTTTTATAGTTAAACTACAGAGGCATAACTTTACTGAACATAATTGTAAAGATATACGAACAACTGATCAATAATAGACTAACACCGATAATTGAACCTCAACTATTAGAAGCACAAAGTGGATTTAGAGCTGGAAGGAGTACCCAAGATCACATTTTTACATTGAAACTACTAATAGAAAAACAACATCAACGAAACAAAAACCTCTACTTAGCTTTCATTGATCTAGAGAAAGCATTTGATACAGCTACGATGAGAAAAGTGTGGCCAGGATTAAACGAAAAGGGTGTACACAACAAACTAATAAGAATTATAAAAAACTTATACGACGCTAACATAAATTATGTGATCAAAACCAACATGAAATCAGAAGGGTTCAAGACTGACATGGGACTAAGACAAGTAGGTGGACTAAGCCCAAACTTATTCAATATGGATACCATCATAAAAACATGCGAACAAAAAGTCAATAAAGTGTTTGTGGGTCATAAGAATTTACAGAGGATTGAAATAGCTAATAGGATCTTTGCAGACGATGTAGTAATAATGGCCGACAGTGAAAAACAACTACAAGAAAATTTAAATATATGGAAAAAAAAACATGGAAGAGGAGAGCATGACAATAAACACAGAAAATACTAAAATATTGGTGATCGGAAACCATAATGTTGAAAATAAATTGAAATAAATAATACTAAAATAGAGCAAGTTAAGGAATTTAAATATTTGGGAGTAACATTGGAAGAAACAGGAAAACAAGAAGCTGAAATGAATGAGAGAATTAACAAAACAATCAAGTTATACTACGCAAAGAACCAAAAATTTATTAATAAAAAAGAAATTTCTAAGCAAACAAAAATAAAGATTTTTAACACAATATATCGGTCAGTTTTAACTTATGGATGTGCGTCTTGGACCCTTACAAACAAATAAAAAAGTAAAATACAAGCTGCGGAAATGAACTATTTGGGACGAGTGGCAGGTGTAACCCGGAAAGATAGAATTAGAAACATACTAATACGGGCAGAACTAGGGATACAATCATTTTTGAAATTTATTGAAGAAAGACAACTGAGTTGGTGGGGACATATACAACGAATGGACAGTAACAGACAAGTGAAGAAAGTGTACGCAGCAAGAATACAAGTCAAAAGAAAAAGAGGAAGACCGAAGCAGACCTGGAATGACGCAATTGGAGCAATACTACGAGCTAGGGGAAAAACATGGCAAGAAGCAACAATCTTAGCAAAAGATAGGAAGAAATGGAAACAATTTGTGTTTGAAAAGTAAATGTAGACCCGACACCTTAATGGTATAAGGGTAATATGATTATTGTGATTCTCCAGGGGTATATGTTTTAACAAGCAAAAGGTAAATAAATAAATAGCTTTTAAATTATATCTGCCTTTTCTTTGCAGATACCTTCCTACAATGATAAACACAATGCAAACTCAATCCACTAGATGGCTATGAAATCCCGTATACGTCCAAGATATCTAAGATTTACCACTCCAGAACATACATACTAACAATCCCCACCCTTGCTAACCAATGAGGAGACTACCTTTATTATATTCTACAGTTACGAACCCGCTGTGCTGACGGCTGTACGCCTCGGCTCTCCTGAATCACCAACTTGTTTATTACTATGCCCTTACTTTGTTAAATACTGAATTTATAATTTAACTCTTAATAATTCAATGTATCGAATGAACTTCCATTAATAAAACAGTGTAATCATTAATCAGTTATATAATTTATTGTTAAGTTTATATCAAAGACATATAAATAGCATGAGAACTCTTACTCCCAAGGTGAGTACAGTTATTGAAAATATTCAAACAAGTATTATTAATTATCCAGTATAATTAAGACCCTTTTATTCAAATATGAACTTTTAAAATCTCCCGCGCTATCATAAGAGAATTGAATACCACCAACCACGTGTGCCAACCTATAACAGTTTTATATTCTAAATCACATACGATGCGATGATAACCTCAAAACACCGTAGACGTAATAATTTCATTTATACGAAAATTTAACAATGTTTTGACCAAATACCTCGTCTACCGGTTTACACGGACATCAGAATACCTCCAACTGTGATTTCCTTGTAGTGACAATCCAGATTCGCTCGTATATACAGCTAAAAGGGCCAGGCCAGGAGGGATAACATCGGTAGCAGGAAAATTCAGGAAACAGACCTCCTTCGTTACATTCAGGATGTAACACATGCACACTCCCACGGAGAAGAAACACCCAGGTGTAGTAAATACAGCAAATTTCTTATAATGTCGAACAATCCTCACGTTTCTTTTGTATATTTCCAGGATAGAATGATTACAAGAATTTGAATAGAAGATCCCTTCAATACCAGACGTAAGACAGGAAAAACCACTTAACTCATTACACTTGATAAAAATAAAAATATCTCTCTCTAGCTTTTTTATCAACAACCCCGTCACCAAGGATTCTCATCATTTTTTCACAACGAATTACATTAAGTCACTCCCCATTCAATCAAAATAGATACCACGGCTACCAGACTATCAGACGATAAATTATATTCAACTTCCATGACAACTAGTGTGAATTAATCCAAATTATACTGGACTTACAAACAGGTGTGTACATAAAATAATAACTGCATTTCAATATGGTTGGTGGTTTTCCCTCTTATGAAACACAGCATTTTCCCCAAATAAATATTAAACAAATTTTTATTTTATATGAAAATTTTTAAATATTGATTTCTCTTTTTAGATTAATAAAGAACCATGAGGTATGTTAGAGCAAAAGGAATAAACGTCCCTGAGACGCTGACTTGCTCCAACACAACGTCCTTTTGTATTGGAAACGTTTCAGGGCTGGCCTAATCCAGTCACCAAACATACCCTACTAAGATTGCATTTCTTTTGATCTACAAAACTGAACACAATAATAAACAAGGTATGCAAATAATAAATATTATTTATAATAAGGATATATCAAATTTATGTGATATTTACCTTTTACTTTATCATCATTATCATCTTTAATCTCATAAGTAGAATCCCCCAAGATTCTACTAATCTTGAAAGGGCCCTCATACGGAAGAGATAATTTAAAACATACTCCCTTTTCTCTGTTTGCTGGCCTTAAACTTCTGATAATAACTAAATCGCCAACATCAAATTTTAACCTTTTCCGTATTTTTCTATTCTCCCTCTCTAAATATCTCCGTTTCGCCTTGTTAATTTCACATTAACTAGCTCTAAAATGTTTCCATATGAGGTTGTAGTCTCATTTATCCATGGCCGTTCTGGTCGAATGCCTTTTAACACTGTAATAGGGGGTTCTTCACTCACAGTACTAGGAACATGATTTAGCCAATCTTCTATTACTCCAATAAATTCCTCCCACCGATAATGTTCTTCATGAGTTACTAATCTTAAATATTTTACTACTTCTTGGATGTATCTCTCACATGGATTACCCTGTGGGTGTCTAATGCTAGTAAAAACCACTTTTATATCCCTATCCTTCCAATAATTTATAAATCTGTCATTGTTAAAGTAAGTTGCATTATCTGTTAAAATTCTATATGGTTTACCAACATCTTCAATGTACTTATTTAATTCTATTATAGTCCTGTTTGTCGTACACTCCTTTGTCGGATACAATTTTACATACTTTGAAAATACATCAGTTACAACTAAAATATGTTTCTTTCCACTATCTCCCTCAATTAAATTTGTAATATAATCAATGGTAACTAATTCTAAAGGCTTCTCAATTGATATACTGTGAATTTTGTTGAAATTCACATGATTCTTGTTTTTACCAAGCTGACATAGATGACATTTTCTCAACAAACCTTTAATAATTCTATAATCATTTTCTGCATAATAATTCTCTCTAAATATTAACCATGTTTTTCTAATACCAATATGCCCATACTTAATATGCAATTCATAAGCCACATTCTCTGTACTAACATCATCTACTACATACAATTCTTTTGGTCCTATCACTTTTATAATGAACCTTTTTAATGCATACCCCTTATACGGACTTTGTTCCAACTTCCTCCTTAGTCTTATAAAGTTTCTTTACTTTGAATCTTCCTAATACCCTCTTCTGAAAATACCCCTCGTCTTCCTTCATCCTGTTTAGACCAATAAGTATGTCTTAATATTCATCTCCTCTTGCGCTTAATGCATCTGCTATTATATTCTCCTTTCCTTTTCTATGAATAATATTGAAATCGTATTCTTGAATTAGTAAACACCATCTATATATCCGATTGTTTGTAAATCTAACTTTAAGAATATGTGTTAATGCCATATGATCTGTTTCAATTGTAAATTTATTACCGATTAGATAAAATTTCAATTTCTGTAATGCATACACAATAGCCAACATCTCTTTCTCTGACACACTATATTTTAATTCATATCCTCTCAAAATTCTCGATATAAACGTGATAGGTATCTCTTCCCCATCCTGAATTTGTACCAACTCTGCAGATATTGCATTGTCTGAAGCGTCGGTTCTTAAGATAAACGGTAACTGAAAATTTGGATGTTTAAGTTCTAGTGTGTTAATGAATCCCTCTTTCAAAGATAAGAATGCATTTTCTGTTTCATCTGTCCACTTCCATCTTTTCCCTTTTTTTAATAATTCATACAAAGATTTCGCCTGTCCTGACAAATTTGGTACAAACTTCCTATAGTAATTCAAAATTCCTAAAAATCCCCTCAGTGTTTTCAAATTATGTGGTCTTTTATACGCTCTAATCTCATTCAACCTCTCCTTATCTATTTTTAGTCCGTTCTTCCCAATTGTAAACCGAGAAATTTAACACTTTCTTGAAAGATTCACATTTCCTATATTTAACTTCAACCCGCTTTATCTAACTCGCTTAAAATCTTTCTAATGTGCTCCAAATGCTGTTTTTCATCTTCACTAAATACAAGTATATCATCTACATAGTGAATACAAAAATCTTCGTACTTATTAAGAATTTGATTCATGGCTTTTATTAATGCTGCAGCGGAACTAGCTAAACCAAATGGAACTACAGAAAACTGATACACTATACCCTCTATGCTAAAACCAGTATATTTCCTTGAATTTGATGTAGGGGTATCAACCAAAATGAATTCTTTAGGTCCATTTTTGTATACCAATTAACATTTCTAATCCTACCAGTAAACTATCAATATTTGAGGTGCTTCATGTTGTGGCATTGTTTTTCTATTCAAATTTCTAGCATCTAAACAGAGTCGGATTGACCCATTTGCCTTTTTAACAACGACTAGCGGATTTATATATGGTGTAGATGACCTTTCTATAATACCACTGTTTAACATGCCCCGAATTTCTTCATTGACTGCTTTCCGATATGCATAGGGAATAGGATAGCTTTTACAATAAAATGGCTCATCATCTTTTAACTGCAGTTGATGCACGTAGTTAGATGCAATCCTATGTTTGTTATTCGTCAAATCTCTGTATTCATGAACAAGTGCTCTAATTTCAGGCAACATCTCCTTTGGACAGATTAGCACATTCTCTCCGCTCTCTTGTATATCTTCTTGTTTTATAATGAAGTTATTCTCTTGTAAATTCACCTCAGATGTTTGTTCATTCCTATATTTCTCCCATTCGATAACATTCCCTTTACTCGTAATAACCCTCTTTTCAACATCAATAGTTATGCCCCAATTTACCATATTATCCATGCCAATTATACATTCCAAATTCATATTTTGAACAATCAAAAACTGCATATCCCTTACTTAAACCAATTTCGACTTTTCCAATAAACGATTTATTCACATTGCTTACCTTCTTCTTATTCACTGAAATAATATTTATTTTCTTTGTAGGCAGAACGTTATTCTCCAACCCTATTCTTTTGATGACTTCTTCGGAGATTAATGACGCCTCTGCACCAGTATCAAGCAATGCATGGACACGAACTCCTTCAAGATATACATTAATAAATGGCAATTCTGGTAAAACAATGTCAATGTCAGGAGTGTTTTCACAATCAACGTCAATAAATTCTTTTGGATGAGTATATGTAAACATAACATTTAGTCAACTGCTAGTGCTAGGCCTTTGGCACTCATACAACGTCTAGAATCCCTCCGCTGCGTCCCTATCTGACCTCTTCGATTCTTCCCCTCTATTGTTTGTTTGACCATTAACCTCCCTCTGGATACCACTGCGTCCCTCTGACGTTCCTGAAGTCCTATACCCATTTCCTCTAAATCCACCTCTTTGATTGCCATTGTTAAATCCACCTCTATAATTTCCAGGTCTGTAATTCGCATAATTTCGACTCCCATTCCTATAATCAGCTCTTCTTTCATCCCTTGCGTCCCCCTTAAATCCAATATGTCTCACATTTAAATTTTGCTGCCCTCTCTGATTTTCTTCCGCCTCGTCGATTCTCCTGAGGTAAATAATAAACTCCTCCAGATTATTTATATTTTGAGTAGCTACCTGCATTACTATATTCGGGCCAAAATGTCTAGCCAGTTTATTAATCAACTGTGCCTCTGATACTCCCATATCCAAATAAATCGCCTGATTATATATCTTCAACATATACCTCTCTCTGCTCTCAAAACCCTTTTCATTATATTTGCCGTTGCATACCCTCTCCCTCACTCTATCTTGTTCAATTTCACTCCAAAATTGTTTCAAAAATAACTTCTTAAATTCCTCGAAACCATTAATCCTCCCTCTATTACACTGTACCAGATTTCCGCTTCACCTTTTAAAGTATTTTTTACAATATCCATAACTTTACGTGGCCCACGTCATTATTCATATAAACTTCAATATACTTACTAATATTCTGTAAGTACTTAATCGGATTCAACTTCTGATCATTCCAAAATTTCGGTACACTTTCTGAAGGTGTGGTATGCATTGTCATATACGTCGGTTCAACCCTTACCATCTTAATCTTGCTCACCTCTTCAGCGATATACAGCTGTTTACTCTCTAACTCGTGTAATTTATCTCTACATCCTTCTTCTATCTTCTCAGTACGGTCAACCAATTTTGTTTCTATAACGTCAATTCTCTGATTAGTACCTTCTATCATTGTAACATATCTTTCCTTTGCTCTTCTACCTCCTTTCTGATCAATCCTTGCGTTTCTGCCCGCATATTCCTTACCTCTTCTCTTAACTCAGCTATTTGCTGACGCTGCTCAATCCTATCCTGCATATACATCTTAACAAAATCTTTAAACGTCATCTCCTCATCAGTTCGCTCTCTTTCTGGCATTTCTTCTGCATCACCCCTCCTAATTGCTGATACCCTCAATGCTGACTTAGATTTACCCCGCCTTCTGATATCCATGCTTTATTTAAACTCGTTTACTTATAAGCAATAGTAAGATACTGAATAAAATTCCCAAATAAATTCACCTCCACGTTGGGCGCCAAATAGTTATATTGTGATTCTCCAGGGGTATATGTTTTAACAAGCAAAAGGTAAATAAATAAATAGCTTTTAAATTATATCTGCCTTTTCTTTGCAGATACCTTCCTACAATGATAAACACAATGCAAACTCAATCCACTAGATGGCTATGAAATCCCGTATACGTCCAAAATATCTAAGATTTACCACTCCAGAACATACATACTAACAATCCCCACCCTTGCTAACCAATGAGGAGACTACCTTTATTATATTCTACAGTTACGAACCCGCTGTGCTGACGGCTGTACGCCTCGGCTCTCCTGAATCACCAACTTGTTTATTACTATGCCCTTACTTTGTTAAATACTGAATTTATAATTTAACTCTTAATAATTCAATGTATCGAATGAACTTCCATTAATAAAACAGTGTAATCATTAATCAGTTATATAATTTATTGTTAAGTTTATATCAAAGACATATAAATAGCATGAGAACTCTTACTCCCAAGGTGAGTACAGTTATTGAAAATATTCAAACAAGTATTATTAATTATCCAGTATAATTAAGACCCTTTTATTCAAATATGAACTTTTAAAATCTCCCCGCGCTATCATAAGAGAATTGAATACCACCAACCACGTGTGCCAACCTATAACAGTTTTATATTCTAAATCACATACGATGCGATGATAACCTCAAAACACCGTAGACGTAATAATTTCATTATACGAAATTTAACAATGTTTTGACCAAATACCTCGTCTACCGGTTTACACGGACATCAGAATACCTCCAACTGTGATTTCCTTGTAGTGACAATCCAGATTCGCTCGTATATACAGCTAAAAGGCCAGGCCAGGAGGGATAACATCGGTAGCAGGAAAATTCAGGAAACAGACCTCCTTCGTTACATTCAGGATGTAACACATGCACACTCCCACGGAGAAGAAACACCCAGGTGTAGTAAATACAGCAAAATTTCTTATAATGTCGAACAATCCTCACGTTTCTTTTGTATATTTCCAGGATAGAATGATTACAAGAATTTGAATAGAAGATCCCCTTCAATACCAGACGTAAGACAGGAAAAACCACTTAACTCATTACACTTGATAAAAATAAAAATATCTCTCTCTAGCTTTTTTATCAACAACCCCGTCACCAAGGATTCTCATCATTTTTTCACAACGAATTACATTAAGTCACTCCCCATTCAATCAAAATAGATACCACGGCTACCAGACTATCAGACGATAAATTATATTCAACTTCCATGACAACTAGTGTGAATTAATCCAAATTATACTGGACTTACAAACAGGTGTGTACATAAAATAATAACTGCATTTCAATATGGTTGGTGGTTTTCCCTCTTATGAAACACAGCACTATATATATACAGGGTTGGGATAAAGTATGGAACCAAGCAAATAACTTTAAAACGGAGAGGATGGTGTTGACGAAACTTTGCAAATAGGTGTCACGAAATATAATACATCTAATTTCGATTTTGTTGTTGTGACTGTACTTCCAGTTCAACCGGAAGTTCCCTTTTTTTATTTTATTTAAATGGAACACCCTGTATATTTTTGCAGAGTATAGTAGACCTTGTTTTTGCGAATTCGACCATATTGGTTTTAGCACCATTACCTGTAAATAATGAAGAGATATAACACTTCACATTTACTGAACAATTAATTTTACTTATTGTAGATTATTAATAAAATGGTAGTCATCTTATAAAGGAACTCATTTAAAATGTTCAAAATGCTCGCCGTTTACTTCCTGACCGTATGCAAGTCTTCTACGAAATTCGTGAGTTACCTTTTCCAAAACTTCTCTACGGATTAAATCACATTCGTCGACTATTCTTTGCTTCAACTCCTGCAAAGTAGTTGGTCGGCTAACGTAAACACGAGATTTGAGAAAACCCCAAAGATAAAAATCTAATGGATTAACTGGAGAACGTGCAGGCCACTCTATGAATCCTCTACGTCCAATCCATCGATTTGGGAAAATAGCACCCAAAAAGTTCCTAACTCGCCTATCACCAAAAACGTTGAGGTAACTCCCCATTGTGATAAAGTGCAGGAATAATGTGGTTTCTCAGTAGATCCAAATACTTTTCCCCACTTAAGTTTCCTTCTATAAAAAATGGGCTTGTAAGCCTGTTTTCGACAATTCCCATCCAGACATTCAACTTTTGAGGATGTTGAATATGGGCTTCATGGATCCAGTGAGGATTCTCATTGGACCAGTACCTGGCATTATGGCGATTAACTGTTCCATTTAAACAGAAAATTGCTTCGTCAAAAAAAAAAAAAACATATTAATTGCAAAATATTCGTCTGCATTACAAATTTCCATCATTCTTTCGCAAAACTCCAGGCGTCGGCGTCGGTCAAAAAAACGACGACTTATACCATGGTTTAGCGCTAAAGTTATGGTAGAAGTTTGAGGTGATTTTTATGATTCAATAGCAATGTTTTCTCTAACACCTTCGTTAGTAGCGGTATGTGGTCTTTTTTAACCGTTCCAGTCATACTAAAACGTTTTAGTGACAGCTGAGTTCTTTCGGGATGCAAATCATTAAAAAGGTGACACACTTCTTCATGAGTTCTAACGCTGTCGCCAAACCCGATCATCATTAAAATTTCAATACGCTTAGTGCTTTAGTAGCTTAATTAGTGGCTTATAAAAAATTGCAGACGCAAAGGTGTTGATATTTTATTTTAAAATTGTTCATAGTTCAGTTATGGTGTGTAAATATAAATAAAGTGTCACTCCCAGTACGACCGTAAGCGTTATAATTTTTTTTCAGATTGCAGTTAAACAAAGCGTTTTGTTTTTGAAGTAACACAAACACAAAAATTTAAAAAGATCTACGTTAGTACATAAGTTTAAATAGTGTATTTACGAAAGAAACTATAAATGAACAAGAAGCTGATAAATTATTAACTAATGTTATAAAAAAAAAGATTCGTTGGAAACCAAGTTCTCGTAACGTAAAAGGATTTATAGCAAGAAATAAAGAGATGGTTAAATCAGAAAGTAGAACTTGTTGGTGCTACTGTCGCTAGTACAGTCCAAAAAAAAAGTGCATTTACTAAAAAACAATTTGGTTATTTGGTAGACCACAAAAGCATTTCATGAATGGTGTTTACGCGAAAAAAGGTGTGATGCGATATCAACGTCAGAATTAATTGCAACTGAATCACATTTGGGAAATAGTAATCGTTCGGCTGCATGTTGCAGTGTTGAATGATGTTACCTCCACCACGAAATACACCGAAGGAGAAGCGTTATAGTTAATTATTAACGCTAAACTCGACATCAATACCAATTAATACAAAAGTAGTACAAAAGTATCTTTTTCAAATCTCTTGATCTTTATAAATATCTTTCTATTTTCAGTGTTGTCTTATTTAATATGAATAAAAATCAAGGGTTATATGTTGTCCCTGAGTAAATATCAATAAACATTATTATTAATATTATTACCTGTACAATAGGACTATCACAACTGCGAAGACTTTAAATATG
The DNA here is from genome assembly GCA_004143645.1 of Protaetia brevitarsis. Lineage (NCBI taxonomy): Eukaryota > Metazoa > Arthropoda > Insecta > Coleoptera > Scarabaeidae > Protaetia > Protaetia brevitarsis. The sequence goes on from RXPK01000184.1 coordinate 1,299,375, forward strand.
TAAATGTGGGTTAGATTTAGACATAAACGGCAATTATTTCGCGCTACGAATGCAATCGGGACCACTATGCGACGGCGACATACCAAAGAACGACGTTGTATGAAGCTGTAAAAAATTACAGATAAAAATATGTTTTATAAGCTGCACTCTGCTTTCTAAAAATCCAAAGTAAACCTACAGACCCTCTATGATCGATTGCTGATACAGACATTTCTCCTTAATGTATTTCTTATTGCTTTCTGATGCAGTACCAATAAAAATGTAGCTACATCGAACTAACAAACAAGGCCGTAAAAAACAGCAGAATTAGAACGTTTGACTTCCCTTTGTTCGAGTCGATTCTAAAACAGAAAATTTATGTCGATGAAACCTATAACGAAATAAAAATGTTGCTCTAATAGCAATTTAAAAGCTCGGTAGCAACAGCCTCTACTACTTCCATTTTCAAATAATTAATCCACACTTGACGTGCGGTTTATTTTCATTTCATAAAACTTACAACACGCCGTCGACGAATTCCTTCGGTATATGTGTATGAATAGGTATCCATACGCATTTAGTCCCGCTGACAGAAATCAACAATCCAGTTTACTTTATCGAAATAACCGTCACTCTTTGCGCCACCGCAATAAATACAGAAACACGGTAAAGAATTCTTCGGGAGAGTGGCGCGAGCAAGTGCACAAAAACAATTTTCCATCTACTGTATGTACTATGAGCGGACGGCGTTGACAGCTCGAACGTAAACTTTACATAATCGAAACGGTCGGTGGCATAAGTTGCCGGGAAGGCGCACACAGTGAGCCGGAGTCGAATGGGGCCACTTGTAAGCAGGCCGGGTGGACTCGAGTGGCATTTCCTAGATTGCGACCGTGTTTTAGACTGTTTACTGGGGCCCCTCGGCGTGTCCGCGATTGGAAGGGTCAACATTCCCTTTCGTTCTGTATTTATACGCGCCGGCGACGTCATTTGTTAAGAATTCAATTCGTACGGATCCATTTCGTTTATTAAAGTGACGGTTTGAGAGAGAAAGAAAATTCGACCTAAAATCATCACCTAGAAGAAATACATACATACAGGATGTCTCAACGAGGCTATTCGTTAATACTTCATGGGCTTCTGCCACCCTTAACTTAAACACCCTGTATATTATTGCATATTTGAATTTACCTATTTTTAGACTTTATAAATGTCTTTTTCTATTTTGCGTTCATAAAAACGCAATTGTAACACGCTTTTGCGTATCGAAAAGTGCTTCATTGTGATACGCCTTTTTTCATTTCTATAGGTTGGCTGTATTGAATATATTATGACAGAAAGCAAAATTAACGTTTAATGCATGTAAATTGTAAATACTTTAATCAAAAATTCTATACAAATTTAGTTTACATTGTTATTGTTATGAAACGTGGAATTACTGTATACATTTACACTGACGAAACAAGTATCTTGAGCATGTATTGTTATGCCAGGCAAATTCTTCGTAACAAAGTTTTGCGGAGTTATGTTATTGGCTTTAATGGTAGACTCTTGTGATTGAGAATCATTCGATGATATAACTCTAGAATGACCAGATGTACTTGGCCCTGATAAGTTGTGCGCTACAGCCACTTTATTTTTCATAGATGTTTCGATGTAACCCTCAGCTACCGCAGATGACTTCCATCCACCATGACGTTTTATAGTCAGCAAATCACTGCCTGCGTCTGCTAAGTGTGTAGCACTAGAACGTCTGAAGCAATGTCCAGTATAAAGCTCTGAATTGGGCAATTTTAGAAAATCAGCTATTAATTTAGGCATTTTGCCAATCGTATTAATTCCAATCGGGCACGATATACAATAACCATTGCGATATGTAAGGAAGAATCTTGAATGATTAATATTTTTTGGTCGCAGGGCGACATATTTTTTAATTAAAGTAATTCATCTTTCATCCGTAATTGCAAAAACTCTTACGATATTATTTTTTGTTTTAGGTACTGTCACCAAAATAATATCACTCTTAAATTCTAAATCATGTATGGACATATTTGTTAATTCATCTCGTCTACAGGCACCTGTGTAACCCATTATTAAAACGATCTAAAATTAAATCCATTACATAAAAAATTACATTTTGCAAATAATATCGTACCTTTATTGCTAAATACAATGCGTCAGAACCTTCTTCTATAAATTTATTAATATCTTCAATGCATAAAATTTTAGATTTCTTAGCCTCGTAACCCTCAGAGAATCGTTTTAAATAGGCTTGTAATTTAATATATTTTGATATGTCTGTATTTTTGTAAATGGAAAAGCAAGAACGAAGCATGGAATACATAGACCATAAGGTAGAAGATTTCTTATTTTTCCTTGTAATTCAAAATATGCCAATAAAATGTTTTCAGATATTGTGTTGACATTATTCTGTACAGCCCATAGTTCAAATTGATGGTAGCATTTTTCATATACTGCTTTTGATTTTTTCGGTAATAAATTTATGACGGCGTTATCCGCAATTTCACGCAGTTGTGGTGGCGTACAAGATAAATTTGTCTCAGTATCACTCATTTTTTACAGTTTACAGAGACTATATTATGAAATATATTGTTTAAACAATTTAAATAGCCGAATTTGAATTTTGAATTCGTCAAATGTCAATCGTATGTCAATGTGACCAACTTCATATAAAAGTAAAACTCAACATTTTTAATGAGATTTTTATTAAGTATTTATTATCAATTTATAATGCAAAATAGAAAAAATAGTATAAAGGACTCGTTTCATAAGGCTTTTTGTCGCACTCGTTCATTAGAAAACTCGCCTGCGGCTCGTTTTCTAAACTTGAACTCGTGCGACAAAATCATGCCTTATGAAACTCGTACTTTAATATACTATTAGTTTCTGTAATTTGATTCAGCCGTTCTGGAGTTATTTATTTTTTTCTAAAACAACCTGTTCTACACGGAAAAAAAGAAATTGTTAAATTAATGAAATATTCCTTGACACAAGCAGGTGGCTTGTTTATATATGGGCAAACAAATATTTATTTCCTTCAAGTAACTTACTTTGTCAGTTCTCGATTCAAATGTTTACGGTATTTGTTTTAACAAAGATAAACTGGATTAGGTTAAATATTCCAGAAAATTGTATTAAATGTGCCTACATATTTCAATCAATTAATTAACTATTTCTTTCAAATTAAACGCTTGTTTGCACTAATTTGCACATAATTACAGATTTGGTTGCATTAGTTATATTCATTTAGCCGTACCAAGTATTTTGTAGGACTCGCTTGATTGCACTGACTTCAGTGGACTAACCATTAACCATATTGTGCCAAAGCAAGTTGTTTTCATTCTAACTCCATATTACTACGTGTTATTGATTTAATAAATCAATTTTTCATAGGAACATGTAATGACTTCTTGAAACTGGATTTTAGTTAATCGTTATTCTAAGCTTCTGCCAGTTGCTCTCCACATTGGGATTAATGCGAGTCGCAGCTCTCAGGCACGCAGTTGCTATTAAGATATTTACCTTGTAAAGAGATACATTTTTTATGAACGTGTTTGCCATGTATTCAAGTTGTGGTAAATATACGTTGTTACTATAGTGAAACAGAAGAACTGCCATCTTTACGGCAATGGCTGTACTCATATAATATATTCAATGTATTTGCTACTATATGGGTAAAAAACTTTGCGATAATATTTAGGTCAAGGCAAGTAGTTAGGAACGTTTAGGATAGTGGTAGCCGTAACATTAGAACTGCATTAAATTAACTGCAATTTTGGTTAGACTAATCCTTATTTTTTTAATTACATTTGACATTATATATGATGATTGAATCACACTGAATAATAATATAATTCGTCAACACCAGCGCCTCTAATGCAGGTGTCTCTTATCCGGATTTTTTGACCCAAAGTATTTCATTTTGCAGAGTAGAAGACAAAAACGTGTTTGTTATGTGATTAGTGTACTAGTAACTTGTAAGTATGCATTTACATACATGTACATATGTTATAAATATCACAAATTGAGGTTCACAATTCTTACATGTACATATGTAAATCGTTTTTGCTTTTTTTTAAGTTTACAATAAATTACAACATTCTGAAATTATTATTGAAAATAGTTTTTCAGTTTTAAATATAAAGAATATTTGGCGTTAAGAATTAATGGTTTAATTGAAAAGGGTATACTTTTTCGACTCAAAACTATTATAATTATTTCAATGAAATCTTAATACTTTGTTGGATTTAACATTTAACAAATATTTGTTTGATTCAACTAATTTTTGCTAACAAAATATCATTGTATAGCCAAATAAACGAATATGATGGGCTAAATAAATTATTATTTGCTCTAAATAAATACCTCTGACAAAATATATTTTGTTGTTTTAACAAATCCTTTTTTTCCGTGTAGTAGACATTTATTCAAAAGATCAGAAAACACTTGATTTTTGGGATCCACAATATGCTTAAACAACATGTTGGAGTATGTTTTGGCGCCGAGAACAGCTGTCTCTAGTTGTCAACTAGCGTTGAAGACGAAGCTTTCGGCGTCATTCACCGCAGATCCTTCGTATCATAGCAGGGCTTCAAGCAGTATATTTCATTCTTTACCTGAGTGAATGAAACGTTGTGCATGAAGCAAATTTCTCATATCACTTTCACACGTGAATATTGCAGTGTGAACCGACGAAAGAGTGAAATGAGCCTATTCTCAAGTGACTGTATGCATTGCGCACGCACTACTTAATATCTACTTCGTGAAAGATTGCGGGCGGGCAGTTCCGTTCATGGCATAGTTTTTGTAATCGTTTACATTTTAATATTAAATCAACAATAATGAAGTATACTCATTGGCACTTATATTTTCTCCGACATTTATTTTTGTGGTCGGTCGAAATAAGGAATTTTTTCAGTGTCGACATTTATAACGAAATTAAAGAGACATTTGTAGTAGTATTTTGATATTTATATGGTTGAAAACAGCACTTATCAAAATAAATGCAGCAAAAATTTTCAATTTTAGATGGTTTATTATTATAACGAATACAATTTATAATACTAATAATATTAACCGTGAAAGGAAACGTATACATATAACGTTACCTTTGAATCATATTTTTTTTTAACATTGGAATAGCTTAGCGGGGAAGAAGAATGACTTTTTTGAATGTTATTTTTTTTCTTTTGTTTAAACATAGGGAGAGAAGGTGCAATAAAAAACTTTCGAACCATATTTTTTTTAAAAATTGGATGGGATGCGCGGGGGAGCATGATGTTTATTTCAATGACTACCTTTTTCCTTTTTATTTAAAAATATCAGGAGAGAGGACATAATAAAAATGTTTCGAATCATAATTTTTTTTAATATTGGAAGGCGTGAGAGGGGGAAGATGATATTTCTAATGCCAATCTTGTTTCTTTTTTTTTTAAACATTGGGAGAGAGGACGCTTTGAAAATGTTTGAAATAATATTTTTTAACATTGGAGGGGGTGAGAGCGGGGGGGAGGGAATGTATTTTTTGAATATTTTTTTGCTTTTTTTTGAAACATCGGCAGAAAGGCTGCAATAAAAATATTTGAAATCATATTTCTTTTATCATTGGTAGGGGTGAGAAGGTGAGAGGGATGTTTTTTAATCATATTTTTTTTTTAAACATCAGGCGAGAGGGCGCCTTAAAAATGTTTTAAATCATACTTTCTTAACATGGAAAGGGGTGAGAGTTAAAATAAATCATTCCCCTCCCCCTCTCTCCTGTTCCAATACTAAAAAAATATGAATTGAAGTATTTTAATGCGTCTTCTCTCCCGATATTAAGAAAACCAACCTTCCCCAATTTAAAAAAAAAAATTTGATCTGAAACATTTTAATGCATCCTCTCTCACGATGTTAAAGAAAAGGAAAAATAAATATATATAAAAAAAATCATCTCCCTCCTCTCTCACCCCTTCCAAAAAAAAAAATGTGATTTCGAATATCTTTAATGCGTCCTCTCTCCCGATGTTAAAAAAAATAGAAAAACCATATGTTCAAATTCAACTGGTATTGTATCTGGCGTCAAAACGTTCCGGCGTTGAAACGTCTTCACGTCGAAACGTCCCATTCCGTGTCTCACTTAGGTGTCAGGTTTACTTTTTCCCCTGTTGTACATGTTCTTACCGTAATTGTTTACTTTTTCGCCTTTACACTTGTAGGCTGCCTCTCGTTATAAACTCCATACAATAAATGTGAACGCTATTTGAATATATTATTATACGTATGATTGCGAAAGTCAAATGGGGAGCTGACAGATTCGTGACAACATGCTTTTATAAAGCATGTATACGATCCCGCTTAGATTATGGAGGGATTTTCTTTGGAGCTGCGGCAGATAAGCACCTAAATAGGTTACAAATAATTCAAAATAGGGCTTTGCGTATGTGTGTTTGTGCCATGAAGTCCACACCGGTGGAAGCGTTATATATAGAGGTACAGGAGCCACCATTAAAGTTGAGGTAATTTCCTGGCAGTTAAATATGTCCTAATTTGCTGTCTGATGCTTTCCGCCACATTGTATAGAACATACGGAGTTTGGCTTTATATTGCTCAGCATCCCCGTATTGGACAAAAAAGAAAACCCCTTTGCTGGTTACTGCACATAATTTTATAACGCCGTTTAAGGTTGCTACCGCCAGAATTCAAGCGTCAGTGAGAAACTTCTTCGACAGCCTTCAGCCCCTTCCAATGTACTTCCCAAAGTATGGCGGAGTGCCGACAGTGAACTGTCTTATTCACAAAGCTCTAATTGAAAGTTTATCTCCGGCAAATTTTATTTATACAGATGCTTCGAAGTCAAATGATGGATGTGAGTGTGCCTTTTTTGATGTAACTAACAACTTCAGCCAAACATTTAAACTAAATAATGTTGTATCTATTTTCACGGCGGAGGCGATGGCTATTTTGGAAGCTCTAAAGTATATAGAACGGCAAAAACTGAAGAGTACTGTAATTATGAATGACTCTAGGAGTGTTTTGGAAGCTTTGGAAGGCAGTCAGTCACATAGATATCATCCTGTGATATGGAATATTATCACGCTGTTTAACAAGTTAGCTTCAAACGTTATCGCAGTCAAGTTTTTTTTTTTGGATAAAAGGTCACTCTGGAATACAGCCCAATGAACGGGTAGACCTTCTGGCAAAATCAGCTATCGATTTGCCAGTTGCTGCATCGGGTGAGGTGTACGCGCAGAATGTTCTTTGTGTGACGCGCAAGCATTTTCTTGTGGACAAATGGGAAGAGCGATGGCAAACGTACTATCGTACAAGAATGACACAGTATGCCGTTATTCATCCTTCCATTTTCTTTCATCGATGGCATCACCAGAGTGGTATCACGTTTTTGCTATACTGCAATTGCCCGGTTAAAGTTCGGCCATGGCATTTTTCCCGCTCACCTTAAGAAATTGGGTATTATTGACGAGGGTACTTGTAAGTGTGGATATGATACGGCTGACTTAGATCATCATCTTTGCCTGCGTGGAACATCAGGAGCCCAGAAAGAAATTAATGGAAGAGTTAACAAAAAGGTCAATTCCACTTCCAACTAATGTAGTGACCTTACTTGGTTCCAACAACTTTAAAGTGTACGAAGGTATCATTAGATTTATGAAGGAGGCTGGTATTACTATTTAATAGCTTCTCGTCGTTTCCTATGTTTCCTTTTCCTGTGTGGGGTTACCATTTATCCGTTGGCCGATTCTTGTTTGTCTTTATGAAATCGTTTCGATAGGCCCCGAAACGTGAAAAGTGTGTCCCTTGTCTATCCTCTTGTTTTTTCATTAGTTATTAGGTTATTGTGACCAATGGGCTTAGATCCCGAAAGGCATTAAAAAAAAACATACAATGCGCGTTTTAAAATTTAATGAAATTTGTTTACATACAGGAATAAGTCCCTATAATCGCTCAAATGTATATCTTTTCAAATCTAATTATTAAACACTCTGTTTTTAGGCAGGAATTGTATTTTTATTAAAAAAAATAAATAATTTAAATAAATTTAAATTAAATACTATTTATTTTTTGTTTAAACTTAAATAAATAGTGAATGTATTACTTATGTAACAAGCCTTTCCATTGTTATTTGAGTCGTGAATTGGGAAATCCCTCTTGCATGTATATTGTATATAACAAAATATTCCTGCTTAAAATAAGCATTAGAAGAATTTCCAGTTAGTTGTGCATTACATAGCAGTAATATAAGTAGTCGCTTAGCGTTTGTCTCGTGAAAGTGATGTAAAAGATTTACTTTATGCACAATGCCATTCACGCAGATAGGGAATCAAATACACTGCTTGAAGCCGTATGATACTAATAATCTATCGCGAATGACGGTGAAGGCATCGTCATCTACACTATACATTGACGACGTGAAGGCAACCTTGGGAATAGGCTTCACTTCATTCGTTAGCTTCACATTGCAATATTCACGCACAGCTATACTTGTGAATGAAAGCTACGCTCATCACAACACTTACTTCTACATTGTGGTTACTTTATTATGGCACGTTAATTTATCTATTTTTTTTTTTAAATGGCACCCCTCATATCTTATTTCTTAGTCGTCTTCGGCGTCTGGTTTTACATCTTTTATATGCCGCATGTCCTATACTTGAGATTGCATATATTTCTCATCGATATTTACCCTTGGAAAACATTGATTACTGTCAAAGTCTCAATTGATTACCTACCAGTGGAACGGTACAAAAGACGAATGCGACCAATTTTTAACCTATATTTTGACTAATTTTCGATTATTTCCTGATTTAATATTAGAGGTTATTTATTTTACTTTCCACGATGGATTCTCGTAATTCCATCCTTGGTGAGCTAATTTCCCATCTAGAAAAGTTTTCATTCCTGATTTCCCTGATCATCCCCTATAGTAGACCCGTATCGCTGATTCAAGTGGACAATTCAAGGTTAGTCCATTCCAAGACGATTAAAGATAACTAAATAAAGACCTATACGGCTTTCTATTATCGTATATAATTATTCATTATCTGATTGATGTATTTTGCATTTATTGTTGTTTTCTTATAATTATTACTCTGATAATATTCACCGAACACCATATTAACTTCATCATAAATTCTTTATTTTAATTTAGTTAAAGTTAAGTGAGAATTATTGGATTATTGGAATTTTGTATTTAATTTATGTATTGTAATAAATATCTTATCTTATATGAATTAAATTTTTTTCATAACAATAAACAATATCGTATCTTATGTCGATAATCTCTCGCTCTTGCCCGGTAACATAAACAATAGCTACCAATTTGTCAAAGTTAATCAATGGATAACAGCAAAAATCAGCAACATAAAGGTTTGTTAGGAGATAATCATTTGTTAAATCAATTGTTGACTTAACCATCGCTATTCCGGTAGTTACACATTTGTTAAGATTTACCAAAGCACGAAATGTGCCGAATGTCCAACGAAAGTTGCGGTGCATGATTGCATTAATAGATGGTGGAACATTTGATGCTTAGGCGGGACATCTATTTGACATTTTGACAGAACTTTCATTTTCGATTCAATTTGATCACTGTTAATTAATTTGGAATAAGTTAGTAGCAGTAAGTTTAGAATATGTTTAGTGATTATTACATTATCTTCTTATAATTATGGAGGCTAGGTAGATATCATTTCAACATTTGATTTCTGGCAATATTATCACTATATTTGAGACTATGCATTGTAATGAGTAGGAAAATGCAGGATGCCTAAGAGCCAGAAATTTTACGGAACAAGAGAAACACACATTGTTAGCGATCATTGAAAATTATAAAAGGAGTAGTTGAAAATAAGAAAACGGATGGGAGTATCTATTTAACAAAAAAAAAAAACGAAGTATGGGCAAAAATTACATCTGAATTTAATTCTTAGAGTACTACTGGGTTAAGGATGAAAGAGCAGCTATTTACATTATACAACTTTATGAAGAAAGAACAACCAACAAGATCGAATAATTGTTTTATTTGCCTTTTTTCTACTATTTACATGATTCTTCTCTGAACAGTCGTGGTCTATGTCGTCTAGCACATATGTTGTCTAGTATTTATCAAGTAGTTCTTCATTGGAGGACCATGATTCGTCATTCCATATATCTATTATGGCGATAATTGTTATAATAAACTTTACATAAGCCAGAAGCAAAACCTCAATTGCTGAATTTCTAAGTGAAAACGTCAAAGTTTCAAGTTAGCTCTCTAACGGAACCAAAATGAACTATCAATACTAGTAAACTTACAGTTCACTAGTTTACAACAGCCATTAATCAGTTGTTAACTAATTACTCGACAATTAACAAATAGATAAGTTTATGTTACTCGCCTTTTACTTAACAATTTATTAGTGTTAACAAATGATTAACTAATCACTTGGTTACACAAGCTTTATGTTACCGGGCATCGGTCTGAAATAATAAGAAAAACTATTTGGTTACCCAACTGCTTATCGAAAATTACTATTTTGGTAATAGAAAGAATCTTCTAGTACCTGCCTCTAAGGTAAAATTATTCTCTGATGTCACTAAATCTGGCGACGTCGCGGTTTCAAGCTTCCCAATCCTGCTTGTTGTTGCTCGTTTTCTGGCCCTAGTTCGCGTTTCCGGCGTCCCCTTTATTCTTCCTCATCTCGATATCATCTTACTGTAGCGTACCGCTTTTGTAAACACTAACTTCTTGTTAATATATTTCGAAGACGTCGGCGGCCCGTCTCAAGAACAAATTTCAATTATCGTTCTGATCCTACGTTAAGATTTTCTATTAAAAGTTAGTACACGAGATTAGCTGAGTATTTGTTCTGTGTAGCGCCGGCACTGCGCTGGCGACGATGCCGGTTGATTCTGTGGGGAGTGAATTACTTAGATAGGAGACTGTTAAGCTACTCTATCTAACCAAGTGCGAGTTAGTGAAGAAATGCACTTGGGGTGAAAACCTCATTGCGAGGTATGCATGTATAGGAAAACGGATTAAAATGTTAAATCTGTCGCGAATTAAGTTCTTGCATTCTACTTGGAGTCAAAAATATCTAAAGATCTTTTCTTATTGGCACGTTTTGCACTTGTACTACCTATCAGAAATATATATTTTTGAATTGGTCAAGTAGTATGGCTGAAGAAATTGCCGAAACATTTTTTTTTTCCAAAATGTGATACTTTACTATAATTGTAAGTGTTTGTAAGTACTGCCAATCGAAATGGGTTTTGGGTGTTCCGATTCAAAACAAAACCCGTAACCGATTTTAATACCAGTTTTTAAAATCGGTTTTGAAACCGCCTTTCAAAATCGGCGTTTAAATCCGTTTTGGATAGTAACAAATTTTTGTATTGTAACATATACCGATATTCAATATTCAATATTCGTATACTTGCTTGAGAGTTTTAACTGTAAAGGCGTAAATTATTTAATGGGCATTATGAGATATAATCGGGAATAACGTCTGTATTTTTGAAATGGGTAGGTGATAAAAAGAAACTCGTAACTGTGGCGTTGACCACACTACACACTTAAACAAAATACCTCTCCACAAATTTTACTGAACTAGTATTTTTCAATGGTAAACCTATTATTAGCAGTAACTGTATAGCTACCCTAATTTATATCTAAAATTAATATGGTAGAGAGAACACGGCTATGGTTAACTGCTCAGGTTTAATTAATGACTAATGAAAACGTCGCTCTAATTTATTTGCAATAAACTATAAAGGCTTGAATTTAATGGCTCTAGATCAGAATTCATTATAAATTTCCATACTTTCAAATAAGTGGATGTGGTTATAGTTGTTTACTTTCTTAATTAATTTTAAATTTAGCGCCTCTGTAAAAAATTTAGGTGTTATTATATAGAGGAGAAATTAAAATTTAACGATTACAAAACAAATGTACGCAGAAGACCTATGCTTCTTTCAAATTAATATATAGTAACAAGATGTTACGTGAATAAAAACTTAAAGAGATTGTTGTGTGAATCATTGGTGTTATCGTTATTTAATTATTGTGATGTTTTGTATGGCACTTGCATTAATTCTCTTTGTGGCTATAAAATTCAGAAAGTTCAAAATTCATGTTTGAGGCTAGTATTCGGTATACGTAGTGCTGTGGCAGGCATCCCGTTTTTCGGGAGTGTATTTTAAGTTGCCTAGTAATTTGTCATGGTTTTTCCGTGTTGCTGAATCATTGTATCGAGAAATTTCCACAGATGTTCCACATTGTGTTTCCACACAATGTTTAGTTTGTATAAATTTTAGTTAAAGAGTTAATTGTATAATTTATTTAATTAAGTGTTAAGTTTTTTTTAAATTAATTCCTTTCTTTAAGATTTCTAGAGTTTGCTAGTTCTATTTAATGTTTGTTCTACTAGATTTTGTCGGTAAATTGTGCGTTTGTGTTGTACGCAGCGGTAGAATTTTGTCAAGCAGTTCCTTGGTCAACTGTTACCGTGAGTACACCTATTTTTGTATATCATTGCTGCCATTTTGTATTTCATTTTGATATCGTAATTTAATTCGCATAAATTGTCTTTTATTTCGTCCATCAAGGAATTCGCTTTTATAAAAATTGTTATTATAGTAATTTATTTATTATTTATTTAATTTATTTATTATTAGATATAAGATCATTTATTATTTTCGTACAGGAAGATATATTTTAGTTTTAATTTTCTCATTATAGTTTAAAGAGTTAATTTTTCCGTTTTTCTATTTTGCTGATTCGTTTTTAATTATCTGTCACCTCGGTTTAGGTGAGTAGAAGCATTATTCTTGCATTTTAGTTTATTTTTAGTAATTTTACTAGAATTTGTCCACGCTTGATTTAGTTTGTGTTAATTTGAAACCACGTGGATTGAAAGATATTGGATTATCTTCCTGAACAACCAAATCTTTTGCTTTGTACAGGAAATAGCATTGTCCTACTGTAATTTAGAATCAAGTGCAGTTTTTATTTTTGGCCAGAACCTTCAGTTCACGGTTTTTTTTTCTGCCATTTTGTAATTTTACCCATTTTATAAAATAGAAATTGGTTGTTAATTAGCATCTTTGGGTTGAAAATTCTGTTCTGTTACTTTAAATTAAACCTTTTCAATTTTTGTTACTTTTCATGGTTAGATTCAAGTTTTAATTCGCGAGTGTAACTCTGAGGTTAATAGTTTTTTGCGCCCTTTAAGATTTTTGTCCGTTGAACTAGCTAATTTAATTTTTTTTTCCTTGTTAATTTCATTTTGCATTTTCAAGTCAATCAGTACACAGCAGTAGGTAATGTCATGTTAGTCACAAATTTAAGGTTATTAAATGGTTAAATATGCGGAACCGTAGGTTGCTGCATTTAGCATGTTTGTTTCATAAAGTTATAACAACTGGTAATTCTCAGTATCTGTCTACTAACATAACTTTTAGGACCGATGTACATAATTTGAACATCCGATTTAAGGGCACCCTTACACCGCCAAGATACAGAACTCATTTTTTTAAGAAGTCGTACTCTTACCAAATAGTTTACAATGTGATTCCGTCTGATATTAGGCAGTCATGGTCTTTGGGCGCATTTAGGAATGCGTTCTTTCGCTTCTTGTTTGACGGACAGGTGGGACAGTGACTAGCTAAATACTCAAATATCTATTTTTGTGCGGTCTTCCAGGAGCTAGCGATGCTCCGTATAGTATAATGGGTGTGAGCTTTGTTGTTAACTTTTACAAGTTTTTGTATATCTATCTTAACTGTGTGTATTCTGTGGCGTATGTGTGCGTGCGTATGTGAGTATGCGGGGTGGCATGGAAGATCGATTTATAATCGAATGCGATCCCTTTCTTTCTCATAGTTTAGTCATATTATATTCTTCCTATTCTTACTTTCCTTTATATTCCTGACATTCTGTTCTACTATTGTGTATATTTTTTTTCTTACTGTTTTTTTTAGAAGGAATAAATATGTTATTATTATTATTGTTAGATATTATACATTTATATCTAGTTTAAATAACATTAATACAAAAAAAAAATGAAAAGTCAGCAGAACGTGACGTGCAATGGAAAATTTATTTTACCTTCAATTTTTTACGTTATCATATTTGATTTAATAATTTCTTCGACGCAAATAACTAAAATTTCGTCAATTTCCCCCGTACAAAGAGTTCTGTACAAACAATGAAAGAAGGAAAGAGGGAACGAACGTCCGAGATGCTGGACGAGTTCGCGAGGGCCCCGCCGCCGTTTCAGCTTTCATAATTATATTTGGATTTCAAGAAGATACTTTTCAGTTGCCGCTTTGCGAACGGTTTTAATTATGTAAATAAAGGGAATAAATTCATATTTATTACTAGAGGCTTCGGGACCGATCGGGAACGTTGCTGACGAGGAAATAAAATAAAAGTAAGGTAAATTAATGGAAGACGATTTTATGATGCTGTTGCTCTTGTATTGTAATTAAATTATACGCAACCGTTGTGAATAAATGGAAATGTAAGTATAATCTAATATATGTTTCTCAGATGTTTTCTAAGTACTGTGACATGTCATCTTCCGTTTACACAAAGAAAAAAGCTATAGTAAAATTTACCGCAACTGTGGTGTTTATGCTATACTATAGACCATATGTGGGCAACAACCGGCCCGCTGTAAGATTTGATCCGGCAAGCGAGACATTTTTGAAAAAACCCAATTAAAAAAAATACTACACTACTTACTCATACTCACTCCAAATGAGGAAGATCGAATGATATGGGGTTTGTCGCTTGCTCCTGCAGAATCAAGTGAGCGAGCAAGCCGAGTGGCGGCGATCATCAAAGAGTGAGGCGGCAAACATCAAACATGTTTGCATGGCGCAACAAAAGATTATAGCCTCTCAAACGTTCTACACTAGACGATTCTAGATCATTCCTTCATTTTGGCTATATAAGCGGGTGGATGGCCCGAACTTTAGTACAGTTCTATTTGAGCTACCGAGGTGAACTTCGACAAGCGATAGCCCAGCGAACTGCTAGTGCCGTCAATTTGCTTTGTGACTTTGTGTGCATCTTGAGTGCTTACTAATTATATTTTAAGTTATTAAGTTTATCGAACGAAAATGATGTCTGGTGGAAAGAAACGAAAAGTAGATGCAGAGGGTCGCCAATTTCAAGAAAAATGGACTGAAGAATTGTTTTTGTCTTGCATAATGGTAAGCCAATTTGTTTGCTGTGTAGTGTATCCATTTCAGTGATGAAAGAATTCAATATAAAGAGGCATTACTCAACTAAGTATGCTATTCTGCACTCACTGACAGGACAAATAAGAAAAGGCAAAATCCAGAAGCTTACCGCAAATTTGGAAAAACAGCAGCAAATGTTTCATAAGCAAAGAATACTACTTCATAATGTTGTGAAAGCTAGTTTTATAGTTAGTTCAAAATTGACAGTCATTAAAACCATTTGCTGAAGGAGAATTTATCAAGGAGTGTATGTTAGAAGTTTGCAGTGTTTTGTGTCCTGAAAAGAAAAATGAATTTGAAAAAATTAGTTTGTCAAGACGAACTGTTGCCCGACGTATAGAAATGATGGCTAATGATATAAAACTAACTTTGACTGACCGTATGGCTGGTTTTGAATCATTTTCCATAGCATTAGACGAGAGCACCGATTTGTCTGACACAGCTCAACTGGCTATATTTATTCGAGGAGTTGATAAAGAGTTCACTGTTACTGAGGAATTACTTGCTTTACAGCCGCTAAAAGGAACCACTACAGGAGAGCACATTTTTAATGAAGTTGAAAAGGTATTCACAAGTTTTGGTTTGCCATGGTCAAAATTAGTTGGTGTATGCACAGATGGTGCACATTCTATGGTCGGCTTACGTAAAGGTTTCATCGGAATTTTGTATGAAAAAAAGCAACTGAATTAAATGTGCAAAAAGATGATTTGATAGTCTTTCATTGCATTATCCACCAACAGAACTTGTGTTCTAAGTCCATTCGACTCCAGAATGTTATGAATGTGGTAGTAAAAACTATCAATTTTATTCGATCTCGAGGGATTAACCGTCGTCAGTTCAAGGCGTTTTTGGATGAAATATCAGCCTTGCTATAGACGATAGTTGCTATAGTGATAACTCTCGAAGTACAGCAAGTACCACGCTAGTGTACGTTTCCAAAACTAGTTACTTGTACAGTATATTTGCGATACAACTAATACCACCATATTTGGCGGAGTATTATAAAATTGCCAAAAAGTCCCATGCAAACCTAATTAAACACACAAAGAAAAATTATTATAATGAACAAATTGCAAATTCTAAAAATCCAAATAAAACAGCGTGGTCCATAATGTCCCAATGAGAACAAGTCGGTTACATTTACGTGAATTTAACGTTGTATTGGTTGAAATAACGTTAAATTCACGTAAATATAGCCACTTGTTCTCATTGGGGTCAACTTCGAATAAGCGAATAAGCCTAGCGTTTATATTTTGGAGGTCTTGTTGCACGTCTTTCGGAATAAGGCTGATCACGCAAAGAATGGCGATGTGCAATACAAGAAAGAAAAACAAATTTAGTGTACCTCTGAATAAATTAAATATTACGAAAAGAGCCCCTATATCCGTTAAGGGATAAAATTATATAACTTGCTTCCTAATGATATATCAACAATCACTAATAAAAAGCACTTCAAATTACGAGTGCGTTCTATGCTGGTTCAGGACAGCAATCTAACTCCGTGGAGGGAATTTTTAAACATTACTTAAACGAATTGAAACTACTTTCATTCGAACATGTGTATGTTAATGTATTGTTAATATTTTAGTTTTGTGACTTGTCCTATACACTTTGGGTGTCTAATTGGACTAAATATTATTATTATTATTATTATTATTATTATTATTATTATATATAATGCCCGATTTCAGACGTCTGTTGTGCGGAGCTAAAACTACATGGACTTACATTTCCATTTAATATGGTTCTCAGATGTTTTCTAAGTACTGTGACAGTTATCCTCCGTTTACACACAAAGAAAAAGCTATAGTAAAATTTATCGCAACTGTGGTGCTTATGCTATACTATAGACCAGGCATGGCCAACCTGTGACCCGCGGGTCACATAGTGACACGCGACGCAATTTTAGGCGACACGCGAGGCGACCAAATTGTTTAACATCAATCTAATTCAACTTTTCAAATTTTGATTTTTATTCGTCGGACTGAGAAGTATATAATCTAATTAATTTATACTAAAGATAATTTTTTTAAAAATAATTACCGTCTGAAATTTATTTTTCCGCTTTTTTGCCAAATTTCAATTTCTTGTGTAAGTGGTTATACAGTGACCGGCATAAATATTGCAATATATGGGAATTTTTTTAATATTAAAATATTCTAAATTCTTTTTGGAGGGATATGTTGTGCATCTCTAGGAACCCCAAAATTTATCTTGACATACGTCACGTGACCACCAGTATGGCGGCAAATTTAAAATATATGTCATGAATTTCCAAAAAGTGAGGTTAGATGACTTGATATCCAAAAAAGTTATTTGAAAAAGTTGCTTAGAATTTAATTCCGAGGCTATGTGCAGATTTTTGTGAAGATATTTTAAAAAAAGTAAAAATTATAACTTTTCCAAATATTGTTGAATTGAATTACATATTTCCATTTTTTTCATTTTTAGCAGCTCAACAGCAGTAATATTTCTAAATCTGGTTGATCCTCAAACAATTTTTGCCAATTTTTGCATAATTAACAAAGCGAAAACTGAAAATTACGATTTCGATCTGACAATTGTTGTTGCAAGGGACTGTATATAGTACTAATAATGAAATGTCACAAACTTTTTCATTCTAAACCACTTAGCAAAATTAATTTTTATTGAAAATTATACAGTTTACTACATTATTTGTTGTTCCTTAAGAAAACAACATGTGTGCTAAAAGTTTGTTGATTCTATTAGTCTATTTGTTTAAATGTTTTTGCTTAATAAGCTATCTTATCATTAGCTAATAGTACTGGTTATTTATTTCTACTGAGTTTTGTAATTTCGAAACCTACTTAAATACCTCCGGTGCGTGCAATAACAGTGTGATGGCTGAGGTATGTAATGTTATCAGCGATCGGACTAACTGAAGTGGTGCAGTATTTTTAATTCTAAATTAGTGGGACCTTTTTTCTTTAGAAGTTGAAATTCCGAACGTTACTTATTATTTTTACAAACAACACTGACGGATGATTTGGATAATATGCCATTAGCAGAAAGAAGGACTTTGTATTTTCAGTAAGACGGAGCCAGTGTTCATTCCACAGTTGATGTAAGCGGGTGGTTACACAATCAATTTGAAAACAAATGGATGGGTCGGTACTATCAAAATCCATGGCCGGCTAGATCTCCGGGATCTTACACCATTGGATTTTTTGTGGGGCTACCTAAAAAATTGTGCATGTAAGCACCGACTATTTAGAAATATAGAACATCATGAAACCGTCTTTCGAAACTGTGCATCTGAAATAAATGAAGATACGAGTGGATGAAGGTGCTATGTCGCTTTTGCTTGAATAAAAGGTATTTTGTACCCATCTTTCACATAGCACCATCGAAAATTCTATAAATTGAAGAACACTCGAGTCTTGTGAATGTATGAAGGGGTTATGTTACATTACTTTTGAGAAAAATTACATAAAAACACTTAATTTCTGAAAAAGTTTGATTTTGTAACATAACACCTTCATCCACTCGTGTCTTCAAATCCTAATATGCTTAATAATTTTATGGAGAATTACACAGAAGAACCATATTGTGTATGGAAAGAAATGGTGGACACGGCAAATTTTAGTTATGTATTTATCTTTATTTAAAAAAAATCCATTCTTGCATAGATGATAAGTTTTCAGTCCGAATTACTTGCCCATTTTAATTAGTTATTGTCTATTTAAATGTATTTATCTATTTAGTATTAGATATTTCACTAAAATTAAGTAAGCACCTACCCTTATTATTAATCATTTACTTTTATTGAGTTTCATAGAGATTAAACTATTTTTATTTTACCTTCTATTTATCATTCCTTGTTTTCTAATTTCAAAACCTACTTTAATACCATCGATGCGCGCATGTAGTGTTATGAGTTAATAGTTTTAGACTAATTGTTTCTTAAATGGTTTAAAAATAAAAAAGTGCGTGAAATTTTATTTATTACTTTTAGATACAGTCCCTTGCAACAACAACTGTCATACCAAAAACGTACTTTTCAGTTTTCGCTGTGTTAATTATGCAAAAATTGACAAAATTGTTTGAGTATTAACCAGATTTAGAAATATTACTGTTGTTGAGCTGCTAAAAACGAAAAAAAAATATGTAATTCAATTAAACAATATTTGGAAAAATTGTGATTTTAAAATTTCTTAAAGTATCTTTACAACTTTTGCATACAGCCTCAGAATTAAATTCTAAGCAACTTTTTCAGATAACTTTTTTGGATATCATGTCATCTAACCTCATTTTTTGGAGATTCATGTTTTTTTTAAATTTACCGCCATACTAGTGGTCATATGACGTGTGTCAACATAGATTTTGGGGCTCCTAGACATGCACAACCTATTCCCACAAAAAAAAAATTTTAGTATATTTTAATAATAAAAACATTTACCATATGTTGCAATATTTATGCCGGTCACTGTATATGCGTGAGATTTTCGCTAGACTCGATGATTAAACGTATCCAAGAACTGCCATTAAGTAGGAATAAAATCTGGCCACTGAATAAAGATGTTCTCGGTCAACTTTCGTTCGATTTAAGAAATACAGAAATGTATTCTATATCATTGGAGGAAAGAGTTATTGTCAGATATACTTCTGGGCATATGCCGATGGAGGAATTGATGACATTAAGAGGAAGAACTGTTGGTATTGACATTATGAATGAAGTTAAGGAAGAATTCTCTGATTGGAAGTTGAATGTTGACCTTAAGAACATTGTAATCCGTAACTTGGAGTTTCGAGCATGATAGAAAAGCAAGTTAGTTCCGTTACGCTTCTACCAACAGAAATAGGACACCTGTTTGGTCGAATACTTTCTCAGATACTGCACCAACAGCAATTCTGGGCAAAAGATACTTTAAATTGTTTTGAAAATGTGTTTTCCATTGTAACGAAAGTCGTTAATTTTATTGCGGCACATGCTCTTGTTAAAGTTAAACGGTAATAATCAAATTCCAAGTACAGAATTATCAGAGCATTTGTAACAAAGTTAGACATATTATTCAAATGACTTGCTTCTTAGAAAATTAAAGTATTTTTCATCATTAAAAGAATATTTGCCAACATCATTCTATTTTGCGAGCAATGTCGAAAACAAAACAGTAATAGTAAACAGAAAACAATATATACGAATACGTATTGCTGCGTACTGATTGACCCGAAATTGCAAAATGATATTAAAAAATGAAAAATTAAATTAGCTAGCTCAACGGCTAAAAATTTAAAAGGGCGGAAAAGAACAATTTATCTCAGAGTTATCCTCGCGGATTAAAACTTGAATCTAACCACGACAAGTAATTTGTGGGTGAAAGAAATCTGACTTTCTTAAATACCCCGAAAATTGAAAAGGTTTAATTAAATATAAAAGAACAGAATTTTGAATGACGTTAATAAACAACCAAGAATTTATTGTATAATAAAAAAAAAAATTAATTACAAATTTTTGCAGAAAAAAACCGTGACAGAGCGTCCTGGCTTAAAGCAAAACTGCACGAGATTCTAAAATTACAATAGGACAATGCTATTTCTTATATTCAAAGCCAAAAGATTAATTTGTCAGGGAAGATAATCGTTTTTATATCAACACAATCCACGTGGTTTTCAACTTAAAACAAACTAAAATTAAACGTGGACAAACTCTAGTAAATAATAAGAATGGAAAAAATTAAAAGCCAAGCACAATGCTTCTATTCACCCAACCCGAGATGATTAATAATTAAAATGAAACAGCAAAATGAAAATGGAAAAATTAAATTCTTAAACTATAATAAAAAAAAACTATAACTGAAATATATCTTCCTGCACCTAAATAATCAATGACCTTGCAACTATGATGTGTTACACATCAATATAATAACAATTATTATTAAGCGAGTTCCTTGATGGACAGAATAAAATTCAATTTAAGCGAAACAAATCTCCATATCAAAATGTACTCACGCTCTCGTCTACGTAGGAACTGCTTCATACAATTCACCAGTCGTTTTTTGAACAACAACAGCTGCGTACAACGCAACGCACAAAATCTATATGCCAACATCCAAAAAGAATAAACAATGAATCAAACTAGCGAGCGCTAGACATATTAAAATAAATGAAATTAATTTAAAAAACTTAACGCTTAAAAACTGAATTAAACAATTAGCTCATTAATTTAATCTTATATAAAAATAAAACTACATCTGTGAAAATTCTCTCGAAACATTGACAAAGGCTGAACGAGTAAACATGACAAACATCTGAATTGCGAAAAAACGGGGTGCCAGTCCACAGCAGTGCAGTATATTGGCAGCAATTCTTTGCGATATCACCATCAGATCTATAAAGCAAACGGAAAAATTAATAAACCTTTTAGTTTTCGTTCTCACTCCACCAGTCAATTTTAATACCAATTAATTCACGCACGAACCAACTGTATAAACACAGGAGGGCTTAATCATCGACGTCGTAGTCATCATTCCTTACCGTGGACCAGTCATCGCCGAATAACTCGGCACTACCCCGTATTCAATTAACAAGTACGCGATGTATCGGAATAGGGACTGATTTCAAAAGGACGATTTCGGCCGTCCCTGTCCTATGCGTTACTTCCGAATGCCGTCGACGTGAAGGCTATACGCAACGGGGATGGGTTTTCGGAACCCGCAAGTACTGCACCGGCTTTCCAAATCTGGTGCGCGTCAGTGGATCCCGAATCGATGTTTGCACAGAGGGTGTAGCGCACCCCGTCATCGCTTTTTTCACCCTCTCGAAACGGAACCGGCGCTCTCTCCCGCGACGGTAGACTGTAGAGGTTCTACGGTGCGCCTGGGAGATGACATGTGGCTGTTGTCCTTTCTGACAGGAGAATTCAACGAGTGAGATGTAGACGCGTGCAATTGCCATTCTAATGTATACTTTCGCGATTATGTGTACCCACGACGATTAGCTCTTCGTGTGTTTGTTCGCGTTTCTGTGACGTTTCTTTTGTTATTGCATGTCGTAATGTATAATATTACGATTTACGAAATTATTGTGTGCAAAAGCTGAAAAACCTTCGCAAATCAACGTTTACTATTAAATAAGTAGATTATTCTATTACAAAGAATTCTTACAGATCGTTATCGCAATTTCAAGACTTAAACAAATTATTAATGATGATTGATAGTATTTGAAGAATCTTTACTTGGTTCAGTAAACACATTTTCAAAGTGGCAATGGAATAATGGAGTTAGGCAGAAATATGCTATTCAAAACTAGCAGAGACAACAAATATTTTGGAATTTTTTCTGATGCATAAAAAGAAAGAAGATAAAAAGAGAGTGGTAAAATTTTGTAACGGTATACAATTCTTATTTTCACTTGATAGACTGAAAGACGAACTATTATGTGTTCATTATTGTTTTAGTAGTTTATATATCAACTTTGTTTAATAATCTAGTTTTGGCAACACCTATCATCTATTATTTCTGTTTAAAGTTTTCAGTTGGTATTACTGAATTTTTCAAATTTTTAAAAACAAAAAAGTTTTAAGATCTTGGCCGGTTCGCGGGGATTGATGCTGGAAGGGCATTCGATCACACCTCCTAGCACGTTATGCAGGTGCTAGCCAATTAAGTGCTTATAACATCTGAGCTATCTGGGTAAGTGTACCACATTTTGGGCAATTTTATTACATAAATAAGATGAAGGGAGGAAAACCTTTTTAAATTTCTTAATATCAATTTTTACAACACAACTTTAAAGCAGCGATACTTGATAAATTCAGTCGAGGACGAGAAATCTGTGACGACTTGCTGTTTAATAGTAGATGCAACATCTTCGGCATATTTATTATTAATAATGGGAAGACAGCCTTGCTCAGTATTTATTTCTACGATACAAACTGTAACCAACGATATTTGATAAATCCAGTCAAAGGCGAGGAACCTGTGTCGATCGGGGGCATCGTGGCCGAAATAAAATTTGCATATCCATTCCCTTCATATGTATAGGAGTAAAGCCACCGTCTACTACAAATGAACAACAATTAACAACGAGGCAATTTATTATAAGTGTTTTTACCTGAATTTTACCATCGATATCACTTAAAAACAACTTTCATCTCTCCGATTTGGGAACAATTAAACACTGGAACAACCTTTGCCAGTCACAGAGGTTCTACAACATGAATTAAACATCTTAAGGTTTTTGTAGAAATAGATGAAACATCTAATTGTATTAGTTTGTAAGCATTTACTGAATTTTCTTATGTAAACACCTAACAGCTGTTTTGTGGTTAAAGAACAAATTATTATTATACTTACATATTTTTCATAGCTCTTATTAACTTGCACTTTATTTAATTTTTCTTTTTACAACCAGTTTTCAATCTTTTATAATTATTCAACACGAAGGCCTTGCTTGACTGTTGACATATATAGTCATATGTTTCCAGATTTAACCTAGCAACATTCATGCTATTTAACTTTAATACTGTTCGAATATCATAATTTCAATATACATACTTGCCTGATATTTTTAATAAAATTTAATATTTAATATCGATGTCTAATCCTTCTGATTTAAAATCAATTAATAATTTTAATTAACCTAAAATATAAATGCCTGGTTGTTGTTTCATGATATAGTGGCATAGCTCTTTTCACTAATCGTGGGTGACAATATTGTTTGTACATTATTAATGTTTGTTTTTTACACTTATTTGTCTTGCTTATTTACATTTATTACTTTATTATTATTAAATATTAACAATAGTTATCTGTTGTGTTTGTTGGTGATATCCCGACCTCCCTACCGTTTGGTCATCGGTTGGAGCCCTTTTTAAAATATTATTACGAACTCACACCCATTTTAAGTAGCGCCAGGGCTTGAACTAATTCTTCTTCTTCCAATCTTTGAGAGGTCGGTTTCCTCACAGGAAGAGGTAGCAGTCGCGGGTAGCGTTGCAATTTAAAGCAATGTATGACAAAATATTCTGTTTGAACTAGGTTGAAATTATAGAAAAATTAGCATTATAATAGTCAAAGGAAAAAATTGACTTAGAAATAAAGAACGAATTTTATGAAGAAGTAAGTAAAATATTAAGCCGGCAGTACGGCTGAGAAGGAAGGGTGCATCATAGCCAATCTGGAAAGTCAAGCAGCAATTTGCGGTACCGGTTGTTGGTGGGTGACCATTCGGACAGCACTTCATATAAACAACATATAAATACTAATGGATTACAATGAACGAAAAATTGATCCTAAAACAAGCAATCATTATTCATATGAAATAATGCGTTCAAGAGTTCAACAAGTCAGTGAAAAAGATTCTAATAAATAACGACGGAGTTTATTGAGTAATAAATCATTTATTGTATTAATGAAACCAAAATTATTGAAGATCGAATGGTAGCATGATTGGCTCATTGAAATATGTTATTGTTGTAACGAACACCAGTCTTGTTTTAACTACTTTATTTGGTTACTGAATGACCGTAAGTTATTAATTTATGTGTAAACTGCAGTAGAAGAATGACGAAAGCATCAATACAATGAACAGTATTTGTTGATATGCTAATCGAAAATGGTTGACTTAATATATGTTTATTCATAATCCTAATAAACTTTAGTTATTGTTATAGTAGACTTCTCATTAAAATAATGAACTGCATTCATTGATGCAATAATCGCATTACCTTCACTCAATTCACTGATGGGTAAGCGTTGCAGCTCTATTTCATTGAATTGCAGTAAAAGTAATATTAAAAATAAACAAGATCGATATCAAGCATTGATGATTACCAAAATACTTTCAAAAGGAAATGCCTAAACAATTTATGGCATTTTTTTCATGGTCTCTTGTGGGAGAATCACCATACATGCAGAAAAGGTATAGAAATGTGAGTGTCTGCCTTCCAAGCATATTTAACATTCCTCCAAAAGCAAATACACATTCTTCAGTGTCGTGCCTCTGTGTTATTTTCGATTTCCTCCTAAGACATCACGAGTTTAGATGCACACCTTCTAAGGGCCATACGCCAAACTCTCACTCAGTCAGCGCCCGCTGCGTAAGTCGGTAATTCAATCACTGACATATACCTATATCTGTTCGTTCTTGCAATAATTACAAACATTGTACCAACGAAAAAAGAATTACTTCACACTTTATTGCCTTCATATCATGAATAATTTTATGAAAATTGTAACGTAAAAAATAACAATATTATATTCGTTCATATTCCAAAATTCAAAATTATTTATTGAACGTGTGAAAATTAGTTACCATAACAAATATTATCCATGGACTAAGGTGCAATGATATGTTATAATAATGAAAGCTAATTTATTTCTCTGATGAATCTTGTTATTAGTTAATCAAAAATTGTAAATAATATTGCATCGTAACAATGACACATTACGTTCCGTCGATGAAAATTCATTCAATGAATGTTGTTTGTTTGTATTATAGTATTCTTTTCCTGTGCAGAGGCACGTGATCCAACACGTGCATTCAAAATGTTACTGCGCAACACAAATATTTCCGTTTTTTTCATACATTATTGATATAATGAACGTTTTCATTGAACCTGTGAATATACGTTATTATAGAAATGTAAATAACTGCACTTCAATGATTTCTATTCATTGTCGTCTTTTATACATATATTTAATAAATGCGTTAGCTAACATGACCTACACTTTTCATCAAGGTACGTTATCTGTTCGTTCTTGCAATAAATTGCAAACAATTAAAATAACGGAAATGCTATCATTTAATACTTTATTGCGTTCATATGGTGAATATTTTTTTCGAAAATTGTACGTAAAAATAATATATATTCGTTCATATTCATATTATGAATAAAAATATTTATTGAATGTGTGAAAATATAGTTACTATAGCAAATAGTATCTATGGACTAATGTAAAATGATTGTTATAATAATGAAAACGAATTTATTTCAATAATGAATCTTGTTATTGCTTAATAAACCATTGTAAATAATAGTTTATCATCAAAATGACACATTTCGTTCTATCGACGAAAATTCACTCAATAAATGTGGATTATTGATATAACGACCAGTATTTTTGTCAGTGTAGTGCTGAGAACGAAGTGTTCACTATCACTCACGGTAAATTTTTCCTTTCATAATGGAATGGAATTG
Source organism: Protaetia brevitarsis (assembly GCA_004143645.1). NCBI lineage: Eukaryota > Metazoa > Arthropoda > Insecta > Coleoptera > Scarabaeidae > Protaetia > Protaetia brevitarsis. The sequence goes on from RXPK01000184.1 coordinate 1,325,764, forward strand.
TGCATGAAGTAAATCTTTCACATTACCTTTCCTAAAATAAATGAGTAGCAACGTTATTGTGTTTAAAGAATTTATTACCAATAAATTATTTCTTTAAAAATTATAATGTAACCTATTATAAAAGTCATGCCGTCAACGGAACTGCTCACTCCTCCCTTTCACGAAATGTATCGCTTCAGTCGTGAAAGCAGTTTGAAAATTCGCTTCTTTAATTCTGTGACTTTGCACTGCAATGTTTACGCATAGTTATACAGGCGAATGAAATTACGAAGATATACAATGCGACTTGAGTAACTCCATATGAATGCGCCAAAAATCAGATAAAGCGTACCAAAAGTAATTACAGATTGTAGAAGTTATAGAGGTACTGGTGCAAATAGTGACCACACACTAGTCACAGCAAAACTTAAACAAGATTGCCAGTGGTATATGAGCAGAAGGAAGACAGATAAAAATACGGTATTGAAAGGATGCAAGAATAGAAGAATTCCAAAAGGAAGTGAAATTGAAGCTAAGAGACAGCTATGAAGTAATAGATTGTTTTACAATATTTGAAAAAGGAAACATACAAGGAATGTTAGCATAGGGAAGTGAATACACACAATGAAGGAAGAATGATTTGATGAAGAGTGTATGAGAGCTCTAAAAGAAAGAAATGGAAAATAGAAGAGCACCTAAGCAGAAGAGAAGAATGTCAAAGAAATTGTGTATGCATCCAGTTCAACATTGACAGGAATTACCGAAAACACGATATGATCATTATGTTTAATTGTCAAACAGCCATAAAGGCGCTGCGCTGAGCTCACATGAAATCAGTTTCAAGATGGTCTGGGAATGCCTAGGGAAATTAAACAAGCTAGGTAAAAGGAATAAAGTAATCCTCCTGTGAGTTCTAGGTCAGATAGAGTGGAAGGAAGCAAATATCTTTGCAAAAAAGGAGCTGGAATACCTTTCGTAGGAAACTGAACTCTTTTGCGGGGAAAAGTAGCAGTACAATACTGAAGAAATTTGAAAAGTGAAATGGGGCAGAGAAAATCCAGTCACTGAGGCATTTCCAGGGAATGAGGCAAGCTAAAACTCTTCTGGGAATCTATAACCGGAAGTGGTTTATAGGGTGCATCAACCTGAGTAAGAACAATATTCGCTTATTAACAGGAACGCTTTCTGGCCGCCGTAAACTGAAAGGACATCTGAGTAAGCTAAGATGAGCAAAGGAATCTCAATGTAGATTCTGTGGGGAACAGGATGAAGGAAAATGTAAAATCGAAGAGGGAGGCTTCCCTAACCTGAAGCCTTCTCATATCCTACTCTATTTGAAAGGAACAGGATTGGAATTATGCAGTTAACTAAAAAATGTCAGTAAATTGAATTATGAAGAAATACTAATAAAAAGCGCTTTTAATAAAATTTAACTGTTCTTGTAAACAATGTTATAGTAAGATTAGAATGTTGTACCATGTTTACCTTAACCAGGATTTAATTTGGTTTCGTGTGTGTATTTTTGGTTCAGATAATAAAAGGATACCTACTAAAACAAAATTTAGTAACAATAACGAGCTAGAGTGGCAGCTTTGGTACAAATAATTAAATTTGTACTAAACTAGATGGAATGCATCATGAAATTTTCTCAGGAATCCAAAAATGTGATAATATACCGGATGTTCCATTTATAATAAGGAGTTAACGGGGACTTCCGGTATTACCGGAAGTGGTACGACCTTGAAAATATTTTAAACGAGAGAGAATCTGGACTAACCCTGAGGTCTCAAATTCAGAATTTATGTTTTTTCTAACCACGAAAAATTTCTAACGAACGCCTACCGTGGAAACCCTGTAAATTTTGTTATAGACTGGTTCTTAATATGAATAGATTTTCATGGTCCTGAAGAGTAATGGCTTGGACACATTGTTTTTGTGAAGATTACAATTATCTCAATTTTGACAAATTTGCCCACTTTTTTGTCAATGTATCTACTGAGATTCTAAGAAAACGTGATCTCTGTGATCTAACGTGATATATAATTTTATGCAGCTCTGCAGAAATGTCACCTCATGCATGTACTACGTACCTCATTAACAATTTTTTCTGAGCGAGAAGCAAAAACGCTGCACAATAGCAGAATTCCCAGATTATTGTGGAATTAATATTTTTACATCTCTGAAAGAGTATATTTTACAAAAAATCAAGGGTATATGTGACATAGCCGGCAGTACGGCTGAGAAGGAAGGGTGCATCATTGCCAATCTTGCGAGTCAAGCAGCAATATGCGGTACCGGTGACACACAACACTTCTTAGTGACTCGGTGTGTTCCGGCACCTTAAGCCAAGGGCCTTCAAGGCCTGTAGTGCTGAGGTATTATTATTATTATATTTGACATTTTCAATTGTATAATTACCTCAAATTTTACAATGTAGAAATAGAAATTGGATTTGATACAATTGGAAGCAACTGTAGAACCATGACCCATAATTGTTACTCCCTCTGTAGATGTATTAGTTGTACGTTAATAGATAAACTTGACTTTAACGATTATCTCTAATAAACTTAAATCTAAAATCTGAATTAAGTTTCACTACCACGAAATATTGAATGACGCAACACTCCCTCACCATGCATACAAAAGCGAAGCCGCATCGTCACAACTAATCTACTAATGGTGACTGCCGGCGACAATGACGTAGTTGAGCCTTCTTGTGAATTGATTAGGCGTCGTCCGATTTTTGCCGTCGCGATACGAACGCCGGCGTCGCCGCATCGCATCCACGCACATATTATCACAATTAGGTGGCGGTAACGTCGACAAACACCGCAGGATGATACACGGGAGCCGCAGTGCACACTATGCGAGAAAACGTGGTGCAACCTTACGGACACAAATCACACGACGGCGCGAGGAATGGTTTAGTAGGAAGAGTGTTTTTCTACTGTAATATATTGGCGCCTGCTTAGGACGAAATTAAATACATTGCCAAAAAATAAACTTGGGCATGCATTTGAATTTAAAATTTTAAATAAAGGAATAAAACATTGAAGTGGTAAGCGTTAAGAAGTTAACAACAGAAGCAACACAGAAGACTTCTTTATATTTATTTCATAGGCGTATTTGGTTATTTGGTTTAACTAATATCTGACAGTTAGTTAATATCAGATTTCTTATAAATAAAATTGTTATAACATTTCTGATTTGTTCTATTAGAGTATCCAGTTTTGTATGAACATATAGATACGCATAAAGAGATTAGATATTGTACTGAAGTTAAACTAAAAATAATACACAATAAGCGCCATTAAAGCTAGGATGCATAATATGAGTCCCGGAGAATCATAACTCATATTATGCACTCTTGTTGAGAGTTTTACCCATGCATCCTAGGATTAAAAATAATCCAAAGGGGTTTTATAACATTAATTGCCGGGTAGTTTTAATTTTTTCAGCTCGTTTTATGTCCTGCGTCATCTTGACACGATAATAGCATTGAAAATCGGTACATCCTTTATTTTTGCTCATATAACATTTTCGTTGCATTTCAAACTAAAAGAGAGCTATTAGCGGATATATAGGGAATATACAGTATCTGCCTTTAAAAACGTAGCGCCTGGAAATTGTTTTCCAAAAATTTTATAAATATACAGGGTGTTTTGAAACATCGTTTAAAGATTTTAAGGGCATGTAGTACGATCGAAAATAAGGTTAAGAGTCATAATAAACATATTGATTATGATATGATTGATATTCACAAATCAACCGTTTACGAGATAACAGCCAGTGTTCCTAGTAGTACATGGATATAACATATCCCAGTAAACAGGTGCTTATCAGTTATTGTTTTATGCAATTCTTTACAAGTACGTCGCTTCTATGCTGAAACGTTTCCTGATCGCCAACTGCCTTCGCATGTGATGTTTCAGACGGTGTTTCAACGACTAAGAGAAACTTCGTTTGAGAAGCGGTCTTCAAATACTGGACGGTAGAGAATAGCATGTACTCCACAGATAGAAGATCGAATTTTGAATATTATTGATGAAAAATCCCGAAACTAGTGTTAGAAAATTTCGACTCAAGTGGGTTGTAAGCATAATCTTGTTTGGAGAAACTCTCCATGAGCAACTTCTATACCCCTACCATATCCAACGGTACAAGCCCTTACTGCCCCGGATTATCAAGCGAGAAGGGCTTCTTAGAGTATTTTTGCGAACAGCTGCTGGATCGGCCAGATTTCGCTTGATAACATCCTTTTCACTGATGAAAGCTAGTTTTACTAAAAATGGAATATTTAATTTTTACAACAATCATGTTTGGTTTGACGAAATCCTCATGCTACCGTGAAGCCAGACACCAGCAACGTTTCTCTCTATACATCTGATTAGGCTGACAGGAGAAACGATTGTTAGGACGATTGTTTTGCCGCAAACGCTTAAAAGGTTCTGCATACCTCGAGTTCTTGGAAAAAATACTTTACCTGAACTTTTGAAGATTTACCTATAAACTAAGACTGAACCTCTGGTTTATGCAAGATGGAGTTCCACCGCACTTACGCGTGCTGTTAGGGAACATCTTAACAATGAATTTCCTGGGATGGATAGAGCGAGCAGGTCCATTTCTTGGCTTCCAAGTTCCCGATCTAAACCCGTTGGACTTTAGTATCTGGGGTATTTCGAAAAGTTTAGTGTACGATCTTCCAGAGTTGCGCCAACGAATAGAACACTGTCAGATAATACGAGAAACCCTTGTTTTTGAAAAGAGTGTGCGCTTCCTTGAATGCAACGTAGATCCTGTGTCGAAATGGAAGGACTCATTTTGAACATCTTCCTTTAGTTATAATCATTATTATGTTAAGATGCAATAACATCTTATAAAAACCGCTAAGCAACTTATTCTGCAATTGCGATAAAATCGCTGTTATCTTGTAAACAAAAATTGTGGACATATGTTATATAACCTTAACCTTATTTTCGATGTACTACATGCCCTAAAAGCTCTAAACGATTTTCAAACATCCTGTATTTTTAAAGTTCATTTTAAAACAATGTTATATCATATTGGGGGTCGGCTTGGATGATTTTTCCACCATATTTCGCAACTACATACGAGTATAATCATTGCGAGGGGTATAGCACTCAATCTCCCTCTTACTCAAACTATGGGCTGTTCGTTCGCTGTTCACTATTTGAAATCTGACGTCGTTTATTTCTATATCCATACACATCTCCCTTTTACATCCATCAGCTTGCAATAAAATTTGATAATAAATAGAAAAAAAATCCGAAAACAATAAAAAGTATTTCATCTAGAGGAAAAGCTTTGCTACGGACTTTAACGATTGCCTATCATTTATATATTAGACGTTGGTATGCCGAGACAACTAGTGTAAAACTTAAAAGATCACACGAAAACGCAAATCTGGAAAAAAAACAAGACATGTAAAAGATAATTTACCGTTTCACGAGAAGGTTCGCTGCGATGGCTCGAAACCTTTCTACTTAGGTAGTTTTTGAATTTTGTTTTTGAATTTAGTAATCTTGCTTAATAAAGTTTACTAAAACCGAAACCCGTCGCAAAAAGATGTAGCAAATAATAAATTAATTAGGAAGTACTACATATTTTTACGTCTGTTTCTAAATATCATTCAAAATTAATTCATAATAATTTAAATGCACTTTACCCGAATTGTGATAACCTAAATAAACGACTAAGTTCAATATAAGTTCCACACAGGATGGGGTACCCCACACTATTTGTGAACAATACGAGATTACCTACATATTTTTCCCAAACAGATTGATCCGAAGCAGAGTCGAATGGCCGGCTAAATCTCCAGACGTAAACCATTCATTTGATTATAGCGTATCTAAATCAAAGTATACCTCAATAAAACCAGAAAATATCGAAGAACTGAACAATAAAAAATTAGATCGAAATACAACAAATCCAACCACAAACTTTAACTGAAGTGTTACAGAATTGAATATCGACTTACATATTGTCGGAAGTTAACTATTAACAATTTAATTTGATTTTTCTGTTTTTTTTTTTATTTTGTTAATGAATATACAAAAAACAAATTGCTCAGTTGAATGAATTTCATAAATCACGGTCCTCCAGAAATTTTGAAAGAAAGCAATCGTAATTCCTCGTAATGAATGTAGGTACAGCAAAGAACATACTTGAATTGGATGAGAATTCAAAAAGAAAATAAAAAAAAGTTTGTTAAAACAAAAAAAAATTGTAGTCCTAACTTATTTGGCCACACTGTATACATGAATGTACCATGAAAAAACCTCAGCAGGAGTAAAAATCTATCTCCAGCGTTTTCCAAAAAAAACCCTTGAATTTTAAATCAATTTTTAATCCACACTCCTCACAAATTTGAAAAATCAATCGCAAATTTCGCGAAACTGTTGAGTTTGAAATAAAGATGGTACTTGAACATCTTAGAATTCGATGCAGAATTCAAAAATGAAATAAAAATAGGTAGTTCATTTAAGAAATTTGTTGGTCGTCGTAATTTATTTTTTGGGCCCGCACTGTAGAATGGATTTACCATAAGAAAACTACAGTAAAAAATAAAAATGACGTGTCCGAGCATTCTTCCAAAAAAACCTGAATTTTAAACAAATTTGTTCCAATCCACGCGTCTTCACTGTATAAGAGTAGGTAGAATCTCGTAATGATGAGAGATTATTGCTGGTTTCTCATTAGAAAAGGCAATACCCAACATAAAAGGAAGAAATAACTCTATTTATGAAAACTTGTATATCAGCAATTTTCCTTAGCGTACAGTTAGGTGTTTGTGTATTCTGACACGATTTGGAACATTCATTGTTTCACAAGATTTTTATACTTATTTGTTTATAATTTCTGTTTAATGAAATTTGTAAATACAATTATTAGTTATCTACCAGTAAAATGCGATTAACTCTAAAACTAGACGTAGTGGAAAGATTTGGTTTTTGGTTACGCCTTCAGTTAAAGACTGTAAAAACCATTTTAACAGCATTATTCAAAAAAAAATTAAAATTGTCGGCTGTGTTATAGAAGCGGTCTGTAGGAATAGGTGGAATTCATATTATAGAATTACGTTCCTTATTGCGCATATTGTACATAAATTAGCAGAGGTTATGTAGTGCTTCATAACTCGTGTAATTCGTGAAAATACTACATATTGTACTATATAGTTACATTGTAGCTAAAAGAAATTAGAACTGGCTCAAATATCAATGAACGCAGTGTAACGAACACATGGATATAGTCGAGATAAACCATCACGTAATGGATGACAACGAGCGACAGTAGATGGACTGATAGGGCTGGAAACATAAACCGACAAACTTACTACTCTGTACTGCTGGAGGGCTGCAGGGGGAGGGACGTAGCAGGAAAAACTGCCCACGGTAATCAGCTGGCCATGAACATCTGATTGATTACCTTCTGGCATGTGTAAGGATCCACACGCACGTGCTCGACGGTGCGCTGCGATTTAACCGGAGAGGGTTCAGTCCGGTTCTCTGCAGTTTCTGATTATCTGGCGTTAGGTGTTTTCTGATTTTAGGCGGCGAAGCGAAAAGTCGCTGCAGCCAGCAGCTAAAAACCAAAATGAAGAATAATAAAGCGACGCTGTGTGCCGATGAGTGTTACGGTTCGATCTGTAATTTGATTCGCATGCCACCTCTGTCTTTATTTATTGGAAATAATACGATTAGTTTTAAGCGAATGCCTTGTTAATTACGACGAAGCGAGTTGTTAATATAGTTCCAAATAACTCAATTGTTATATATAATATGCTATTCTAAAAAGTAGACAAGTTGTATCCATTAATATCAGAACTAATCAAATATTTTCAAATGGCTTACCTATACAGGGTTTTCCACGGAACTTTAGTTGCAGTTCTGGCATAGCAAAGCGTTTTATATAATTCGAGTGTATACCTGTTATAATTGAGGTGTGTATACTGTTTTCACCAAAATGTAAAAAGTTCCCGAATTTTGAAAGTTACAAAACTCAATTTTTTCAAATAGAACGGTATATTTGATATTTCGCAGTTGGATTATTTTTCTCATAAGTTGAGGATTTAGGTTTTTTAAATATGGGGTTTAGGCACGAGGTGTAGATTTTTGGCTGAAAATTCGGGCATATATTTGACCCTCTAGAGGTTGCCTACATCCTAATATTCAGCTCTGAATATTGAACGGTCTTCGAGTAGAGAATATAACCATATTTTTTTTGTAAAAAAGTAATATGCATTTTAGAGGCTACCGAAAAAAGTAATTCGTTCCTGATCACGTATAATTTTCTTTTTTTAGTTTTATTTTTCAATATTTTTTTTGACAAAGTAGTCGCTTTGTACATCACAACATTTTTTAAAGCTTCTCTCCCATTCCCCTACTATCAATGTTTTTCTAGACGATCCAAGCGATACGCGATCGCCATAGTCAAAAAAAAAAGCATTCGCTTGAGTGTACTTTAGCAGGAATATATTTTTTATTTATATATCCACAAATTGTCAAGTTATTGTATAGATATAAAATAATTTAAGCCGTTGGTAAGCAACATCAGAAGATCTACAAAAAAAATTGTCAAAGTCAAATAGTCGATTTTTAGGATTGTTATATAAACAAATAATCACTAATATTCGCACTGTCATCAGCAATTACAATACTTTCGTTATCCTTCCCAAATAATTCATTCAACACTTGAACAGGTTTTTTTTTTGGAATATTTGGAAGGTATCTTGCAAATGACAAATAGTAAATAAGCCGCATATTTAAACAGCACCAAAATTCTTTGCCCGTAACACACATACAATAAGAATAACCAACACGTAAGGCACATACACCCTAAAAAAAATGTGTAAATACCCCAAAAATAGGTAACGGGCTACCCTCCTATTATTGGGTAATTTTACCAACATTTTTCTAGGGTGTAGTCAATGAAACATTTGTATATCTTGCTGTTGATGTGACGAGTTTGAACTTGGAATTTCAATATGTGCATTCGATCCCGTAAAATCTTCAACTAATTACTCAAGTCGTCAGAAGTAATGTTTTCAAACGGAAGTTTCTTGTGCTGACCGTTGGCTAACAACAAACAATATCACAAACTGCGCTGAATTTCTTCCCTCATTTAGAAAGCGCATTGAGTTCAACCTCAGCCTTCGTATAATCAGGTGAGTTTTTATCTTGAGACAACGGATACTCAAAAGCACTGCACAAATCAAAAAAAGACTTAATAAGATTTATTAAATGTAGGGCTCACTGAAATGTCGAACGTCGATCCCCCACCCCCCCCCCCCAGAGTCGGAGGGGGACAACTTTGAAATCTTAAGTAGAACACCATCAAGTATGTAGTTTTGTTTGAAACTTTTTTCGATTCGTAACATTGCAGCTGTAACGCAAAAACATGATTGAAGTCAAAAAATATACAAAGAAGAGAAGCAAGCAAACGTGATTTTGTGTTTTTTTATCATTTTAACATAAACACAACATTTCAAAAGCCAATGTGTCGAAATGGACCCTTCACATCGATACATATTTATTCGCAATTGGAGCTAACAACGATCAAAACCGTACTTTATTCAGTATTGCCAAGCTGTGATACTTACACTTGTCCATCCATTTAGAATTATTAATTACATCCAACACAAATTAGTAGTGTGAATATTTGAACAGTAATGGAGGCTATAACATTCAAAAAAGCATTCCTTATTGAATGGCTTTTTGAATGTTATTTAATGTTAAAATAAAAAGACCAAATCAGTTTGCCTGCTTTTTTTTTGTGTATTTTTTCTAAGACGTTCACAACGAGTATTTTTGCGATTACAGCGCAATCTGTACGAATCAATAAAAAAGTTTCAAACAAAAACTACATACTTAATGACGTAGAATCCGAATCTGCATAAAAATCGGTTCCATTTAAGATTTCAAATTGTCCCCCTCCACTCTGGGGGGGTTAGGTGGGGATCGAGTTCGCACATTCAGTTAGCCCTACATTATAAACAATCCTATTAAGACTTTTTTGATTT
>RXPK01000184.1:1336184-1398799 GCA_004143645.1 Protaetia brevitarsis
GGCGTCGGTGTTCCGGGTTAAATGATTTATTGGGTATACAGTTGCAAAACCCTGAGCAATTATGCAAATCAAGTAGATCCTTTGATTTGATATGGAAAGCAAACCTTTAATATTGGTTTAAACGTAGTTTGAATTGAAATATCAGTTTTAACAGCTTGAGACCATGTGACTTTTAAAAACTAAAGCTCTTTGATTTTATGTTAAAAATAATCAAGTGAATGTATAGATATGAGTAATCGAGTTGTAGTATTATGGTGGCTATTTTATTAATTTTTTGTAGTATATAATTTTTTTAAAATAGAAATCTATTTAGAATACGAGAGAGTAACACTTCATAAGTTCATTACCTTTTAGTTTCAATAAATATTATTATTATTGTTATAATTACACCTACAGATAAGAAACGCCAGTAAAATTTCTGTTCGTAAGAAATCACACATGTCCTGCCAGATCATTCATTTTGTTAAATAATGTGATGATACAGGGATTTTGTATTAACGCGAAATTTTAATGAAACTAGCAGTAAATTGATATTATCACATTATTAGAATAAAACTTTTGTTTTGAAAATGTTTCAACAGCTAATTATAAATTCATTAGATCATTTTATGCACGCATTTCAATCTGCGCACTTATAAAAGACGTCGTGCCGCTTACAGACAATTAGTATGCATCCTCGTAGTGTAATCCAGCCCGTCAAACTATTGCTGAATAACGAGCTCATAGTAAGGCCTACATGGTGGGCAATAAATTTGTTAACTTTTTTTATATTTATATGATGGAATGGACATTTAAATCACAACAAAACTACATACTCCTAATGTGTCCTAATTTCAGAATTTAGAAGAAATACTTGCAACACAAAATATTAATAAAAATTAGAACAAGTATAATTATATAAATAACATGAGTCTATATTGAATTTGTTGTTGCAGATTATTATATTTATAGTATATACTGAGTATATTGAGTATTTAACATTTATGATAATATAGAAAGTACATAAATCATGCAAGAAAAATTCATATATGACACATGGGTGTATGTATTTTTACAAAACGATGAAAAATATTTGAATGAATCTATCTCAAATTTATTAAAATTTAAAATGTTAATTATATAAGATATTAATATTGTTTCTAATTTTATTATTAATTTTTGTTTGTGTTGTTTATGTATTGGTTCTTATATTATATACAAAATACATAAATCTGCAAAAAATTAAAACATAAATATCAACAAAATGTTTTTAAAATTTATTGCTCAACAAACACTAATCATGTAGATATATGAGCTGCATCATTCAAAAACAACGTATGGCGTCGTTGGAATTACACTAGAGGATTAAGGTCAAAGTAGATTACAGTAAAGTGGCGAGTTTTGGTAATTGTTTGTAATCTGCAAAATGTAAATGTAGGCATAGTCATAAAAGTATATGAGATTTTATAAAGTTTTAAAAATTAAATTGTCAAGAGAAAAAGCTATTCTCAGTAACGTGATAATTGATATAACTTTATTAAATTGTTGGTTTATACAATGTAAGGTGTATATCCCTCATTTATACGAAAAAAGATTATTGTATGGACACTGATGCATAAATAATTAAAGTGCAATTCAAAATATGACAGGGTGGGGGATATTCTGTAATATATAAAGCAGGTAGTGGTAGTGGGCAAATAATGAGTGCAATAATTATTTTGATTCTAGATTTTATAGTTGTTGTAATATTTGGAATTAGCATGTTAATTAAATAAATAACATTACCCGAGTGCCAAACATAGTTGGTTGGTGTATTATTCGTTATGAATAGCAATTATTACAGGCATACTTACAGGTAGATGAGTCTGCAGTGTTATAGCTAATAAATTTATTAAACATTCTGCCGATTTAACAAAAATAGTAATTAATGAAACGCTTACAATAGCTAATATTGTTCATAGCGTAGTTTTATGAATCTCCTCTGTTGTTTGCGTATTTTCTTGACGGTTTTAAAAAAACAATTAATGGACGAGATTTGACTAGTGATACTCGAAGTTTAATTTATTTCTAATGTGAGGTTTAAGTTTTAAAATCCAATTTGGGTCACAGTGTATGAAAGACATATTTCAATTTAAACGCGCGGTTCAACAACCGGCAGTATAGAGCAGACGTTTAGCTTGTGATAATTAAAGTAATGCCAATTTTTTCTACCTAATTGCATAATTGCGGAGGTTTTTACAACTGTAAGTACCCCAATAAATCATGTTTACTGAAACAGGGCGACGCAGCGAACAGCGCCATCTGTCCAAATGTTAAGTTAGTTTCGACATGTCAGCGCTTGTAGACGACGACATTAATTAAATCGGGCAGTGTACAGGTAAAATAGAATTGCGAACAAAAACTTAGGAGGAAACCAAGCCGATTTGGTATTTTATTTCATTCGTAAATGGCCAGTAAAAAGATGAATTTGGAGTATGTTTTACATGGTTGGGTACTCGTAGTAAATGTATTTTTTGAAAGTGGAAAAGTATATGATTACTTACCTCAATAAGACGCTTTGAAAAAATACCGTTTTAGAAAGTGTCTTAGTTCCATCTTTTCCCGGCGATAGAAGAGTGCATATTAAATTTTCATATATACCAAAACAACCCCCTTTTTCAATAAGTGATTTAATTGGCAGATGAAACTAACTGTTGGTGCGGATTGCAAAATAATGTTAGAGTAGTATTTGCTGACGATTCGATTATCTTTGAATTTGTACCTTTTAGAATTAGATGGGTCGTTCCTGACTGTCGAGATATGGTTGAGAAACAAACAAACTACCTACGAGGAAATCAAAGAAAACAATCAAAAATTCATAGTCTCGAAGACGTTATCCGTAAAAAAAATTAAATTGATTGGTCGAGTTAGCGTGTGTACTGATTGAATGAAATGAGGAAAATATGCAACGATTTGAATTTAAAATGAAAAAGAATAATTATTAGCTGAGCTCAACGGAAAAGATTTTAATGGAACGCAAAAGAACTATTAAACCAGAGTGACTCGCGAAAAAAACTTTAATCTAACCACGAAAATAAATGTGAGTGAATGAAATCAGACTTTCTTAATCCCAAAAAAAATGAAAAGATTTTATAAAATAAAAGAAACAGAATTTTAACCAATGACGCAAATTAACACCATTTATTTTACAAAATGGGTTAAATTACTACAATTGGGCAGAAAAAAACTTGAACTGAGGTCTGGCCAAAATAAAACTGCTGACTCAAAAAATATAAAAAAATTAACACAACTGATTTCACCAAATTAAAGAAAATAACGTGGACAAACGCAGAATTACAAAAATGAAAAAACTAAATGAAAGAACAATGCTCTACTCACCCAAACGAGGTGATAAAAAAATAAAAATGAAACACAAAAATAATTAACAGAAAATTGAACTTCTTAAAAATAAACGAGAGAAAAAAACTAAACTAAATCTACCAAACAAAGAAATATAATTAAGATCCCTATCTATAAAGTGACACTTTAATACATTAACAATTAGTACACTAAAATTCCTTGATTGACTATATAAAAGAAAATTAAATTTACAATATCAAAGATGGATTAGAAAATACAACAAAGATTTAAAAATACGTCTACTCACGCCAATGTCGACCAAGGAAGTCCTTAACAAATTCTACAATTGTGTTTCTTACAAAAATCCCTCTCTCAAAATGTACAACGACAGACTTATAAAGTACAACGACAATATTAAAATAAATACGCATTAATCAGCACAAGCGAACAATAGACAATTTAAATGACTAGAATTTAAAAAAAAACTTAACACGATATGAAATTCAAATCATATAAAAAAACCTCTAAACTAAATTATAACACAAAAAAAAAATTGTGAAAATTCTCGGTAAATTGAAAATCAACTGCATAAACAAAGAATCAAACAACAAAAATATGCAACTTAAAATACACACAGTGATAAATGGGTTGTATAAACCATAGCAGTACGTAAGAAAAATATAGTGTCACCTCATTTGCAGATTTTGTTTTCAATTTGTAAACTAGCGTTGTTAAGTCTTTTCTAAAAAATTAGTTTTGAGTGTTACCCCGAAACATCTTAAGCGCAGTTGATATCTGTCGCACTTCAATGTGTGTAGAACATTACGTAAACAAACCATAACATATACAGCATGAAACGCGCAAATTTAAAATTCTAAATATTAACAACGGAAGCGGCCACGTCCAAATGTTTGCCGTCGTACAAGAATAACGCGATCCGCATACCACCGTCAACTCAGACCTCTTTCGAAGCTTTGCGTGCAAGATTTAATACGGCTTAAATCGGGCGTGCCCTCGGTAAATATCTGCGCAGGCGAAAAAAGAAAAAACGATATGCAGTTTCTGAGTAACGTCCGTGAGAAATAATAATGACGCGATTTTTCGTTAATTTTCCGAACCGCAGGACGACGCCATGCTGCTCAATTGAGCGTGGCCGATGCGAAGAACTCGGCGGTTTCTTTTTATACTCGCCGCTTATGCGACTAGGCGTTGTTTTTTTTTTTTTCCTTTATAAGGCGGATTTATTACAAGACCGAATTCCTCGCAGTAATTTCGGGACGCTCGTTCGTTAGCCGGAGAAATCCGGCGATTCTTTACGCGCTTCTGTAATTGCCGTAATGATCTTTTGGCGCGGTTAATTATACGTGTAAGTGTACGACAAAAACGGATCAAATTTTTAACTGGCTTGGCGAATTTTGAATTCTGTTGTTTGTGCGTTACATAAATCCTTCGGTAATTATCGATTTAGGTACACACAGGAAATCGGGGCCACAGATGTTTCTTGTTTATTGAATACTCGATCGTAAAAGTGGTCTTACGCAAACGTTTCTCTTTCTAGGTGATGATTTCAAAGGAATTTAAGCTAGTAAAGTAAAGTATATATAAAAGATAATTGTTAGATTTTTAGATAATCGTAAAAACATTTACTTATTTACCTAAATTGTATTGGAATATTTATCGTTAGATTTTATGAACCAATTTGAAAGTCGTTTTTTAATTAATACGTTTTCTTCTGTTGTGCTGTACCAAAAAAAAAAGTGTTAAATTGGGGTAGTCACTTCATAAGTTTACACATTAAAAAATCTAGGTAATTTTTCTTTTGCATCGAATATCCAAAACCTTAAGGAAAATGTCGAAATGTTTGAAATTTTCCCATAATACAAGTATTTTACGTGAATATTATAGGAAAAATTCTGTTTCTTAGAAGAAAATCTCTAACATTGTAATATTATCAAAAAAAAAATATTAATATCTCCTAAACATTAAAACTTAAAACTTCTTCCAATTTGGAAAATTACAGTTAAAAATAATATCTTTTATTCAAATAAATTACCTTATTAGCAAAAAAAATATTTTTTGGATAGGGGAAGGTGGGGCAAGATGAGAACATCAAGCTTTAGAACACTTCATCAGGATTGCAAATTGATATACAAGCTTCTAAGTACGCTTGTTGTAATCTTTAAACATTTATCTACTGATGGATGAATTTACGATTTTTCGATGGGCACTCTTGATGTTGTGAGAAAATTTTGAAAAGAAATGTGTAACTACACCATCTTGCCCCACCATGGGGGCAAGATGGGATTCCAGTTAAGAATGGGTCGTACCATAAATCTAGGTAATAGGTAAAAAAAATAGATTCTTAAAATATTCTTAATAACATGCAGGAACAAAGCTTAAACTCTTTAGAGCGGAACTACTTAAAATAAAAAAAAATACAATAACGATAAGAATATTAAACTTAATCTTCACAATTGAGACAATAGAAGACGAACTCATCCACGTTATTCATACAGCCTCCATGTACCCAATCTCGCCATCCATGGCATTGTATCAATACTCCCCCTTACAATACTAACATTGAGCGTCATCTTCCTCAACAGAAAAAGTTGATTATTTCCTTGACGTTTTCTAAGATATATCTCTTTGCTTTCCTTACAAGATTCAGCTTCTTGATCTCTTCTGTTTTCTTCTTTGTCATTTTTTTTCCTTTAACTCTCCCTCAGCACTTCCATTTGCCTTAAGGATTCTCCAGACTTCTATTTTCTTGTAGCAGATTTTTATACGTAATGCTTGTAAGGATTGTTGTCTTTCCCTTGTTACGCTTTGATTGAACCTGTACTTTATTCCTAACATGAGAAATAGGCATTATGTCTTCGAGAAAGCATAATGTATATCCAGCATAACGGACCAGACTGAAGAGTGAGATAATGATGTCCCCATGTTGCCCCATACCAATAGCCCCATCTTGCCTCTTGGGACATTTTCTGGTTATGTATAATACAATATTAATATTTGAAATAAACAAATAACACACTATAGAAAATACATGCAGTACATGTCAATTAATAAGCACAAAAAAGTATAGTTGTAAATAATTTACTTATGCTTCCGATACTGCCCGTTGAACTCACCATCAAAATAATAACGAAATTCTGGAAATTGCAAAGTTCACGCACAAACAGCAATAACTTTGTTATTACGACTACTAAAGTTTCCTGCATTACAACAAACATAAAACAGCACTTGTCAATATTAGGCCTGCTATTATTTGACAGATGCTTACTGCCGTTTTGTAGATAAAACGATGTCCCCATCATGCCTCGTGTCCCCATCTTGCCCCATCCTCCCCTATATGATATCAAGTACTTATGATTAAAGAAACTATTTATTCTATACAAAATCAGTACAGTTCCAGATAAAGTAGTAGTAGATTTACGCCAAAATTATATTATAAAACTGTAAATCACCACGTCATGACATTCTATTCTCTATTCTAACATATAATAATAATAATAATAAATGGTTTTTATCGGAAAAGAAAGATAATTTACAACTCCAATCATAGGCGAAGTTAAGCAGTGCTGTTCTACTTAACCTAGGATACTTATTATAAATGTTTAAATAAATGGCGTTAAGAAAAAAGAATAACAAAGAAAAAAGAAACCTATACAGAAAGCTATACAGACATGCCCAGAACACACAAGTGCGTTCAACCAACGTTAGGTGTCTATCTCTGCAAGAATAGTTGTAGTGTTGTCTGAAGGAAATGATAATGAGATTTTTAAAACTGTGCGGAATGGCATTGTAGTATTGGGCGGATGCATAGGAAAAAGATCTGATGAATATTGCATAGCGATGTTGCCAGCAACATGCCGCATACCCCTATCATGAACCATGCCCCTAGGTATCAGCAATTCCGTGATATACCCAGGCCAAGGCCCTATGAACAAATACCCACAGGTGTAACTCTCTATGGCTATCCATTCTCAACCAACCGGCACGACTAATCAGATGAGATACGTGATCTCTCCGTTTTAAGTTAAAAATTAATCTAGTACAGAGGTTCTGGATTCTTTGTATTTTTAAAGACGTTGCAGAATCAAGACACGGGCCGTGGACGATGTCGCCGTTATCAAAATTCGATAATACTAGTGAAGTGCAAAGTAAAGTTTTAAGCCTAGTAATCAGTAACTTCCCACTAGCATAGAGACATTTTAATGTTGCAAAAGACTTTCGAATACAGTTATTCACTCGTTGTTTAAATCTGAGTTTGTTATCTATAGTAAGGCCTAAATTCTTAACTCTAATTTGTAAAATACTTCCCTCAACCTTAATGGCGACACCATCACGCCCCATGTTGTCGTTTGGAAAAGACTGTCACGAACGACTTCGCACTATTGACTTGTAGACAATGGTTTTGAGATACTTTGACCAATAAATAACAAATTTTCTGCCTATAGTAGCAAATGCGTTAAACATATTCCACAAGTACAGAAATTACCGTAAAGATGGCGGTTCTCCTATTTCACTACACTAACTTTCCTTACCCGATATAAGTTTTCTACATGGCAGACATATTCATCAAATATTTACCTATTACTTGCCAGATAAATATTTCTTAGGAAACCACGTGACTCCCTCACGCTAAGTATGCCCGTACGAAAGGAATCTGCTTAGATGACAGTTCAACTAAAAACAATGCTAAACAAAAGAAAAGAAACGCTACGTAGCAAAGAATGAACTTATTAAAGGTAAAAAACGATTCCAAAACTCTAATTGAAAAGTAAAATTTGAGGAACAATTAAGCTACCAACCTAGCTCAACTACACGCCGGTAGATGACTTTAGTAGTACTAATAATAAATAAAAATAGGATAAAAAGATGAAAATTTAAACGTTACAATACCTATTGTAGGTTTGATAAACGCAATTATTTGAGATATTCTAAATGCTTTCCAACGTAACAGGGGGATTCTAACATTGTAATTAACCGATATATTTGCTCGAATATACTAAACATCCTCACCAAAAAAACTCGGCTGGGGTTATTGGAAACGATAATAATTAGATTTTCAACTATTTAATTATATTTATTTTATACAACTGCTGGTTTTAAATAAAAAAAAAATATAAAGCTCTTTCTAGAAACAAGAAAAACACAATACATCCTGAAAAGAATCACAGCTGCATAGCAAAACAAAAGCAATTCTAAATCGAATATATTCTAAAAGCACTTTGAGTGTTAATTGGAAGAACAACTTTAGCTTAACTTCACCAATACTGTTGCATCCAAAAACATTTATGGATACCAATAATATCAAAGAAATATAAAATCGTTTAATTAATTCTTTTCAGTCAATAGATAAATCTCTTTATATGTCATAAGTTCCCATTGATTTCATTCATAATCAAACCCACATGGAATGTATTTTAAAACTATGTGGCACTAAAAATATGCATCGAATAGTTTCGCCTATAGGACGGACAACTCATTTGAATATACAACTTTCTTTATTATAATCTATATTGTATGTACATTCTGCGTGTTTATTCTTCACTATACTTCTCCCATCGTACCAGTCATTATTTTATTATAACCCACTTCTTTCGTTACGTGGGCGTGACCTGACGCTGAGCATTATGATCGTGTGCGACAGTCGGTTCATTCTCCTCAGATTTCGTCATGACGCGACTCGGGTACGCCACTGTCTCCCCACGCGCCTCTCAACCGAAAAACCGGCTTGTCGCCTCCCCTCCACGCTGCTTTTTCATTGCGTCCCCATGCACGGGATTAAACCGAAACGCGAGGTTAGAGAACAAACAGCGCGGCTTTCAAATCAGATAAATAAAGCACGTGCCGAAGATCGAAGCGCCAACCTCGTTAACTCAACTTCCCTGTTGGTCGGAGGGAATTGAAACTAACAGCATCTATGGAAGAGCCGAATGTATTCCTGCTGGTCGAATGATTTATTTCGCAGCATTCTGATTATGTCATATTATTTTAAGTGTAAAAAAGAACTAGACGCGGATGTATGTAACACATTAGATAATAAAAAAAAAAATGAATTATGAGCTGATTGAGCTGGACAAAACAGTAATTTAGATTGGTTTATATTCTACTAACTTTCCTGTCCAAGAAATACGTTAAATTCCAGTCGATTAGACTCTAAATAGCTTTGTGATCCGGAATAATTAATCCTAATTGACGTATGTACATTTGCATTATTTATAATATGGTAGGCCAATTGCTCCTATGCTAATTGATCGATTAGAATAGAATGATAAAGTTACGAAAAATTCATCAACTGCACGTCCTTGAATCTAGCAGAAATAACCAGCACATGACAACATTAAACTACTATTAGCAGCTGCAATGTTTTCCTAACGCAATGCTTAGCACGTTTCTATTTATTCAAATTATATATACCTGCATAACTAGCATCTAAATATCTAATCTTTCCTGTTATAATAAGTGCAAAAACATAGAATCACACTTAAAGATAATAGTACACCATGGTGTTTAGAGCGAAAACAATAGGAATTTATTGTAAGACATTTCGTAATGAGGCGAAGAAAAATAAAAAATAATTTGAGTTTTAATTATATATGTGTATTAATTATATTTATTTTGTAATGTATTTGCATTTATTGAGCCATAATGTGATGTGCAGTTTTAATGATATGATATGGATAAACCTGCAATTATCAAAAGTTGCTGCAAGGTACGAATTTATTGAATTTGTTTTTATATACTCAATCAAAGATGCGTATGGCATACACACAAAAATATAATTACTCAATTTGAATATAAATGCATCACATTGAATATAACATAACTTCCTATATAAGCAAGAAGATGATAATATTTATATTGAGAATAAAATTTGTTCAGATTTGCAAACCCGTGAATTTATTAGACGAAACAATTTTTTAGTTCAAATGTAATCAATATCTAAAATCATTATGAACATATCATATTTTCACCACAAAAGTAACTATTTTAGATTTGAATAAATAGATTTTCTCAGCTGGGAACTATCATATTTATGCCTTAATAATTTATGTACATTTGATAGAAGTATATAAAGGTATTATTTAAAGTATTGCCATTATTTGTTTCCTACATATAAGTATATTGAACTGATAATACTTATCTGCTTAATCTAAGCATTTCTGCTATTCAAGGGTAATAATTACCTACTAATTTTGTGTCTGTAACACCAGAAATCCTCGGTAGGGGAAAATTAATAAATAAAGAAATATTAGGTTTGTAATTAAATAAATTTACTGTCATACTTTATAGTTTTACAATATTTGGGGAGAAGGTAGCGTATCGGGGTATTCCAGGAGTGCGCGCGGGATATTGATGCGTAGAGGTATAGATGTTATGCGTATCCGTCATTGCGACCGGTGTTCTCGGGGTACTTCCCACTCAGTGCCTGGGCCTGGTATCTTGTCGGCGTTGGTTACTGATATAATTTCAATCAGTATAATAATTTGCTGGTATTACCTACTGAAAACTAATAACTAGTAAATACCTATATATGTTTGTTAATGTAGACACCTACCATGTTCATATATTATCGACATAATGGCACTAACTCTAAGTATTATTTCAAAGTTTTCTAAACCAGTAATCCTTAAATATTAGATAACACTTACGTACTTACCTTTGAATATTTTAACGGTAGCATCTATGCATCAGCCCCATTCCACCCCATTCTCTAAGTAACTGTGAAACAGCTAGGGTATCCATTTAGATTTACTTACACTCACAACCAACAACACTGTTAACATTTATTTTTTTAATTTAAATATACAAATAATTTCGTAATAACAGCGTACGTCCCAAGTCTTCAAGCATCTATTTATTTACTATAAAAATGAAGAAATGGAATGCTACCGCAGGCAGATAGAAAGCAAAAACAATACAATATCACTTGATTAGTGTAACCTTAAAAACGATTAAATTAACATTTTAAAATCATTTCCTGAACCCGTAAAGAAAGTTATTTTTAATAGTCTGCGGATGGTTTAATTAATTCAAAATATTTTCGGGAGTGTTAAATTTTCGGTTTAATATTTGCCTCAACCTGAACTCGTGACCTATCTGAAGTTGTACATTTTTTCGAGTTAATCATAACCAAAGTTTTATTCGCAATTATTTGTAAATATCAAGGCAAAAACTTGGATGCACAAATTACGCACACGGCAGAATTGTACTAAAAATAGTACTTATTAGGAAACTTTTCTACTTACTATTTTTGTTGGAAATTTATAACGAAATACAATCTTGCTGTTTCAGCAAAATATTTAAATTTTAAGTACTTGCAATGTTATTTAACGAAAAATAATAATTCTATACAGTGTTTTCCTCGAAACTGAGTAGTTAGTAGTTTATGCTCTTAAGGAAAGCTTTCAATTTTCAAAATTTTGGTATTAGCAATAGTTTGACACTTACTTCCTTTTTGAATATTGAAAAAAAAATAGTTCAAAGGAATTTTTTAACCTGTGAGGGAGATGTGGAGGGGGAGGTTGTTGTTCTCACTCGAGATTGTTGACTTTAGATGTTTGTTCGTTGATAACATCAACCACTAAGAATTCTAATTACTCAAACACACATGACGTTTGTCAAATTACTTTATTTACAATTCAATGACAACTTTTGTTAAAACAATTATACATTATGGGTCAAGCTATCTATCGTTACAAACATCCATTTGGAACACCAAAATGTCATCGTTGGTGATCCAAAAGCCTCTTATCCATCAGAATAGGAGTATTTATCGGATGTCAAACACAAATCATCTCATGTCCGAAACACAAAAACACTTATTTTCTTACAACTTTCTCGAGGCCCTACGTTGGGCGCCAAACTTGTGGGGGTTATTGTTCTCACTCGAAATTGTTGACTTTAAATTTTTATTGGTTGATAAAATTAACCACTAAGAATTCTAACTTACTCAAATTACTTCATTTTCAACTCAATGATATTTTTTTTTAAATAATTATATACTATAGATCAAACTATCTACCGTTACAAACCTAAAATATGTTGCACTGCTCTTACAGTGCTTGTATACACTGCTTTGTCAGCTGTAAAATTACATACCTATATTTTTAAGAGTGTATCAACATCGGCAGAGAATGTCAGTTAGCTGGTAATACCTTTGATTACTTTCCTTATTTAACCAAAAAGTTGTAATATTAAATAAGTCATCGTTGAGATGACCAACTAGCAAATTGTACAGGTACCATATCCTGGCACTTTAAAAGTTTTAAACTAATCCTTTTATTTCTCTCAGTACCCAACCAAACGTTCTGACATTACACCATTTAATGTTAAACATATTCCCATTTTGCATTCTATCCATCCGTAATAAAATCAAATTCCACGGAAGGACAACGTACAATACACACGTAATTTCAGCATCTAAAGGCAAGCAATCGTCTCTACATAAACCAGTAATTCATGTCGCGTTGAATATTTAATGGGAACCAGTTTCCACAGCTTCTGCTCCGTATTCCATACGGCAGTAGGCTTACTCTTTTACGCTAAAAGAGAGTAAGATAATCTTGTCTGCCGTCTACGAACGTATCTCAGAACACTATCCTACTTTGCAGTCGCTAAATTTATCACTGCCCGAGAATTCCAGCTTAGTTTCACTTGAGCAAGATCCTTTTTTTTTCTCCGAGCGAATTTAACATAACATATGTTTGAATTACAAAACTAACGGCTCCCACGTTTTCCTTTGGCATTCAGGTATGTGCGGACATAAGCAGTCAAGAGAGATAGGTGATTTGGTTGTAGGGAAGTAGGTTAACTGAAACGGATATATTTCAAAAGGAGGAAATTATAATTTCGAATATAGATTTGCATACCCCATTCAATAATCAATATTACATGGATATAAGTAATGCACACGCGAAGCTCTTTTGAAATAATTACCAATCATCGGAAGCACTATGTTTTCTATTTTTTTATGGAGACGGTAGAATTTTTGATTTAACCATACCATATGTACTGATTCGAAGCCCAAAGGGATTTTTGTTACAAACCGAGATTCATGTGATTTGGCAATTGTTAATTATTTTCGTTTACCTATAAAGGGATTGATGGCGCGTCATCATTAGTTTGTTTATAATATTCTTTGTTTAAAGTAAAATAAGTAGAGTCAAAAAGAAGCGACGCAGTCTCATTGAATATATCTTGGGGAATCTCGCAAACTGGAGCAATAAGCGAAAAGGAATGTTTGAACATGCAGTTCGCGAGAACTCCAATCTGTTCTCTGATTGGTTCACGTGATCACGAACCAATGTGCGAACTACATGTTCGAACAGCCCTTACATATCCTTGATTTTAAGTTGATTGTAGGTTTGTTGGGTATGCACTATTGATAGCATTATAACCATAAACTTGACAAGTTGTCGGGCTATTAGGGAAACTAATATAAGAAATTGTAAGACGTAAGGGACAACCAGATATATGAATTTTAACAGGCGCTGTATCTTGTACTTTCTTTGAAATATTATCTTATAATTTTGGCACCTGAAATCCCTTGTTTTCTAATGTCACGAAACTCTTGGTCCACTACGAAAATACCATCTGATATCATTAATTTTCAAAAGCCAATGGATCATGTTCTACCCTTCCATGATAGTTACGTCATTTACATCCGAAAAATATGATCCTAGCATATCAACCATGTAATCATCAATTGTGCACACTGTAAATAGTTTACAACGTTAGAGAAACTGCCCAGAAAATGATTTTTATATTCATATTCATTGTTTGAACATTTTTGCTGACGTGCATATACGTCACTATCACAAATTAATAGGAGATTGTTGCTAGCATTACTCAGTTTTTTGCAAGAGCTGTGATGTGGTTTTATTGACAATGTTATCTAAATACCGCACAGAAATATTAGTAGTAAAACAAGGAATTGATTACAAATATTAAATACGCAATGGAATAGATATGAGTAATAATCGCAAATAAAACAAATAACTATTTATCTATAAATATTTGACAAACATTGTAAACTAATTATTAATGTATAATTATAAAGCCCCTTTAATCGTTTCCCAGCAAAGGTATTATTTTAAAAGAAAAAATCCAATAATTGAATTTTTGTTTTACCATTACGTATCACTTGGATTGTCTAGAAAAAAATAAAAGTAGTAAGGGAAGAGTAGATAGAAGTAAAAGAAGATTTAGAAAAATGTTGGCAACCGTACCAGAACTTAAAGACTCTTGAAGAGCTGAAAATTTGTCTATGGGACTCTTCTAGGGAATCAAAATGACAATAGAAATGTTACACCCATATAATATGTTCAACTTGATTTTTTGCCAATTTGCGAATTCTCCTTCGTCGGTATACAATGTTTTTTCTAGTAAATGCACAAAATCAACTTTTTATAACCGTGTTTGAGTGAAATAGGAGAAGCGCCATCTTTATAACAATAGCTATAACACATATACCTATTGAACGTAACTATATGGGTAAAAAACTTCGCCATAATAATTACATTAAATTAAGTACAATTATGCTTAGCGTAATCCTTATTTCTTAATAATATTCACTTTGTTAATTGAAGAGTAGTTATTGTTTAAGTGAAATTAATGGGTTTATTAAATTAATAAACTAGAAGTAACAAAATAATATGATCGCTCTTTACTATACGTAACCGGTTAAGTGGTTACGGTCTTTCTTCCAATAATCCTTTTTGCAAATTCTAAAACTAAACCAACTATTTTTCACTGGCTTTACTGTTTCGTTTCTCGGAAGGGAAATTGCCACATTAAAATATATGCGCACTTAACTACTAACGCGCATTTTAATAGCTTTATTATATATCTTTGTTTTATTTGAAAATGCCGATATAAATAGCGACAGTCCTTTTACCGCGCAGCAATTCACTCAATGCCGGTATAGTTTTATTTTATAGTAAGTAATTACATTACTGAAAGTTTCAAAGCCGGGAAACTATGATTCTAGCACCTTATACTCGCAATATAACAGCGCAAGCGATCTGTTTTCCGTTATTTACGACTTCATTGGTACGGGAAACTATCAGACATGTGCATTAAGCGCTATAATTAACTAACAATTACCAAGCACTATCTGGAATCTCTTAATAGATTAATCAGCTGCTTTGCGATTGAAATTAGGATATAACCATTAAATATATGGACGTAATATATTCTGCCTTCAACATTTCCTGAAGTACTACATATATTTGCTTGTTGGTTTTTCCTAGAAAACCGTTTGATATTCTTTAATTATCATAGGATATGAATTTTCGGCGATAAGAAGTAAAGTGACGTAAAAGTCGCTAAGAGACAATAATCCTAGGTATATTAATTATAAATAATACAACTTGGGCCACATTTTAAGCAAACACAGAGAAATATTATCATATTATCATAAAATAGAAAGAAATAATATTTTAGGGAAATATGTGACTGTACATGTTTTTATCGACTTGTCTAAGACTTTTTGATGGAGTTTTAACTTTTGTCTTGTTCAATTTCTGTTACACCTAGATTAAACTATATTACTTTCGTATATAGTGGTTTTACGCAAGGGCCAAACTTTGCACCTTTACTTTTTAGTTTATTGATAGATTGATAGACGCCCTGTTAACATAACTGAACTGCAATATGTATAATGCACAGATGCTCTGAACATATACAATGAGTTTAAATTATATTGCAATTTTTCCAGTCAAAGTATTTTGATCAAGTAATAAAATTTTGAGGTTATCGGGAGTCTTCTGTTAATTTTTATTTGCTGTAGTTCTGTGTCACTGATGGCATTTTGAGTTGTGTACTCTATATATTTTTTTATTATTTATTTTTATACTTATTGCCTCTTTCTTTGCACTACAGTGGTGTAGTTCTTGTGTTTTCTCTATTAATTTACAGGTTTCTTAGTTTTTTTTCCCACATTTGCATATTCGAATTAACGAAATTCCTCATTTCGCCTCCTCGGCGAATAGATATTTCCACAAATAAATCAGTTTTAACTCTATGTAAACCACATAAATTTTATTCAATGCGCTTCTAGTTTCCTTTGTAATGTCGTGGTTGACTGCTTACCGTTATAGCTTCTTGTTTAATTGTCAATCCCATTATTCCTAGGTAAGTAGAATCCAGTATTGACAAGAACTACCAAAAGCAAGAGATTATCATTATGTCTGATAGTCAAGCCTTCATCAAGGCGCTGAGCTTACATGAAATCAGTTCAAAGATTATCTGGAAATATCTAAGGAAATTAAACGAGCTAGGCAAAAGGGATAAAGTAACCCTCGTGTGGATTCCGGGTCACACAGGAGTGGAAGGAAACGAAATAACGGATAATATTGCAAAATAGAAGCTGGAACACCTTTTGCAGGGCCTAAACCCTTTTGCGGGATAGTAGCAGTATAATGCTGAAGAAATTTAAAAGCGAAATGGAGCAGAGAAAAACTAGTTATTGGGAGAATCTCCAGGGAATGAAGGTATAACTCCTCTGGGAGCCTATAACCAGAAGGGGTTTACAGGATGTATCAACCTGAGTAAGAACAATATTCGCATATTAATAGGAATACTTTTAGGCCATTGTAAATTGAAAGGACATCTGAGTAAGCTTGGATTAGCAAGGAAATCTGAATGTAGATTTTGTAAGAACAGGATGAAACGCTCAGCCATCTTCTCTCCAATTGCGTGACACTGTGCCACTCAAGAACGTTACACCTGGAAGCGTGTGAAATCGAAGAGGGAAACTTACACTTTCTAAAAGGAATAGAATTGGAAGACTAGCTATAAAACATCAAGAATAGGAGACACAATAGATCCCTTAGATCGCTGTGTAATATCACCCTCCACCCATACATAGGGATTCTGTTAAACCTCTCTTTTCTAAAACTTGTTGTACTGTTTTCCTTGGTACTCTACCATAACCTTTTTGGAAGTCTCTGGAGGTTTGATGTAATTCCGAATTCCTACTTTAAATTTCTATAGGCAAAATAATCCTCACTTCCAAGTATTACGGCATATAGATTTTAGGAGTATCAAACTGACTAACTCCATATTTTTTTATCATCTCCATATTGTATTATTATAGTACCCTGCTGGTTTGCCATTTTTTTAGATATAGAATAACTTTCATCATTTGATTTTCAGTTATCCAGTTGTCATTTCTCACTATGTCTTCATATTCTTCCATTGATTGAACTTGGTGATCAAGAAATCCGATTCTTAGGTCCTTTTTGACTTACATTAAATCTTTATTTTATTATTGTAGTGAAATCATAAGTTTACATCATGTACAAGAACTTCTACTTTATTATTATCCTGTAAATGGTGGATTGACATTGTTAGGGCATAAAATTCCATAAAAAATATCATTATTATTAAATTGTAGATATAAGAACCTAAAGCCATTCTTAACCTTCTTTTATTGTTTCTTAAAATATTACACTAGACACCACCTATTTTTTGGCCCATCCCATAAAACTTGTTTAAGATGAAATGTAGCTAGGTGTATCTCGAACGATTTCGCAATTGAGAAACGCAAAACAGGTCCAGTTGTTAGTACAAGGCATGAATATGCATGATTTAAAATAGAAGAGAAATGTACACAACCTACGAGTGACTTAAACGATGGAAATAGGTCGGAAAGCAATATCTGCGCAAGTAAGCACATTTCTAAATAGAGAAAATCGATGATACATCAAAAGTTTATGTTGTATTATATACATACATAGTAATTGCGTACAGTATACTTTATGAAAAATAGATAGATAAATGACATATCTCTGTATTTTGCTTATTAATGAATAATTAACGGTCATATTGTATTACCAGGTGTTGCTAATAATCACAAATCATTCATTTATACATAGATATATGCTAGTTATGATAAATATGTTTTGTAAGTGATTTTTTTATGATTAAAGAACGATAAAAGACGTCTTATTAGATAATTATGTTTGTAAATTATAATTATGCAATTATCTTCCTGGCGTAGTAACTATATACATATCTTCCTTACTCTATAATTATTAGAGAAAAGCCAAACATGCAGTTTGCGTGCTACGATCACAAAATAGTATCCGCAAAGGAAATAATTTACAAGTATTAAAATAACTAGAACTGCTTTGCTCACAAACCTACCAGATTACCACTTGCCTAAGGCAAGTCAGACCTATATAAGAGCATATAAGTAACTATCATGTAGTAGTATTATGTTCATTTCATTGTTTTCGCTATACAATTGTGGAATTACAGGTAGAAAAGATTATAATTAAAAATTATTTACGAGTTTGTTTTCTTCCCGTTCTACTATGTATTTTTTTTTCATATTACAAGTTGTGCAGCGTAATAAAGGAAAGATACACAATTATCTAACAAAATGAATTTTATTGCTCAATGAAATGTTCTATAATGCGGAATGAAGGTTACAAACAAATGTAAAATTACGCATACAGTTTCAATGATGTATGCTTATTGTTTCAATTAATAACTGCACGTACTGAATGGGGAAATTAATTATTGATCGAGCTTTGTATAAGAAGTGATGCCTTTATAATGAATTTAAATGTGGTAAAAAAATGTATCGGTATTTTTATGAATCTCGGTAGGGCGTTTGACTTGGTGAATCATAGGTTATTATTTAACAATTTATGTGGTTCGACGCAAAGCTTTAAACGACTCATAGTACGGCAGGTCACACAAACAATTATAACGATCATTATAAAAGCGCTTTGTCCACACACGCAACGACATGGGCATCGATCAGTTGTACAATCCATAATAAAATAGGCACGCTTTTACCGCCATGGTACCTAGAACTTCGAAAATAGTAACAGTTACGCTGGTGATAAGCTTCTTACAGAATGAAAAGAAGAACAAAAATTGGTAATTTCAACGCCGCGCTGTATCTACAGAAATAGATATCCTAGGTTGGTAAGCGCAAAATCTCATAAAGTTTACATAGGGGGTCTAAATTTACTTTACTTCTGGTTTTCGGGATGTCTATCACTATGGTATACGACGGGGTACTCTTGAGTCTCCAACTCCAAACCCAGGGGGGAGGTAAAGACCACCCTCATGCTTGCACGACATGAGTTATAGTTATAATAGATGTTACGTACTCTGACATCATTTACCCCCCATGAGGGTGGTCCTTACAGGCCCCCGTGTTTGGAGTTGGAGACCCAAAGGTGCCCCTTCCTCTCACCTCCCGTAAAGCCGTATAGTATAGGGCTACTTGTTGAGGATCCCCAATCACTCTAATAGACATCCGAAAAAACCGGAAGTAAAGTAAATTTAGATCTCCTATGTAAACCTTATAGAATTTTGCGCCAGAATCAGCCTAACATATCTATTTACTCACCTATGAAATTAGATAATGAACCATCAGATTATAAAAATTACATCGACAAACAGATGAATGCACAAATACATTCAAATTTAAGCGCAAATTGCATGGTGTTGTACTACAAATTTACATGCAATACTGTCGTACGATCCAACCGTATTTGTATTGCAGATTGAATGAGAGTCATACACACGGTGCAACTGTAATTCAAACTGTCGAGTTGTATATCTTATAGTACGAAAAATCGTACCGTCTCTTTTAGAGTGGCATACGTCTTGCCTTACACATAGATCGTAGCTAGTAGAGGTTAATAAGCAAGTATCTGACCAGCCATTATGTGGAAGGCAACCTTTTGGGAATAAGATCAGACCATATTATTTCAACATGACAGAAATTACAGAAATCAATCCAACTGTAGAGACAGGTTTGGAGAATTTATCTGGTTTACAGACGGATCAAAAACCGAAAAGAGCTGGAATTGACCAGCGAGGTTAGAAATACAATGATTCCCCTTCCACCAGCAAAATGCGCCACAGTCTTTCGAGCAAAGATATAGGCAATATTGCATTGCGCAACAGAAATCAATGAAAGGGCTTATAAAAGCAATGAGATCTATGTATATTGCAACAGACAGCTATGCGATAGAGAGCGCACTAGTCAACCCTAAGATGCAATCAAGATTGGTTTGGCAATGTATTCGAGAACTGTTTAGCCAAACAGACCACCATAAAATCACTTTACTGTGAGTGCCTGAACATTCGGTAATCGAAGAAAACAAAGAAAAAAGCCGATGAATTAGCAAAAAGAGACTCATATGCCCAAAAACCCTAATCTAGGAGTATTTAAAAACAGCACAAGAGCAGGTAAAGAGCTGGGTCAAAGAGAGACACAAAGAACACTGGAATAACACAACCAGACAAATTCACGGAAAGATCTCTATTAAGGGACAATCAAAAAATGAAGATAAAAGAACTACTGCAGCTCAGTAGGAATCATCTTCGTACCAAAACAAGCTTCCTAACATAGACACCTGCAGAAAATTGGAATCGACGCTGGAAATACCAACTGGAGACTGTGGAATGGAATGAAGGAGACTGCTTACCACATTCTGTGTGAATGCGAGGCTCTGGATGCAAAAACACAGAGATATTTAGCAAGCCAAAAATGAATGCAGATAATGACTTGATTCAACCAGCCAGAGATCTGTACAGATTAGTGCAGGGTATTAAGATAGTAGGCCGGCAGTACGACTGAGAAGGAAGGGTGCATCATTGCCAATCTTGAAAGTCAAGCAGCAATATGCGGTAACCGGTTGTTGGATGGGGGGGTGTCCATTCGGACAACACTTCTCAGTGGCTCGGTTGTGTTTCCCGGCACTCTAGCCAAGGGCCTTCAAGGCCTGTAGTGCTGAGTTATTATTATTATTATTAAGATAGTGGAATGGTTAATATAATTTAATAGCTAAAAGAAATGGGAGATTAAATACAAGAAGCCAGGGAGTTGCTATGTTTCTGGAGACTCCATTTCAGACTTTTGACATGGTTGTCAATTTATTAATCACACATCCATGCATGCACTATATTTACTTTATTCTTTATTTCTTGTGTTTGATTTTTGATTTCACTTTATACCTATTTGGGTGAATAAGCAGTGTTATTATTATTATTTTAGAGAGACTAAAGTAAAACAATATTCCATCAATTAATGTTCATATTTGACAAATCACAATATTTACAAAAAAAAACCAAATGTTTCATAACATAGTTTCCTTCTTTTTTCATCAAATAAACGTGTGCATCTTTATTTATCTATATTTCCGTTCTTCTCTTTGCAGAAATCGCCAGGGTCCGTGCAAGCTTATTTCAAATAAACGGCGTCAAGAAGGAGCCGTTAGTCCTTCCGGAACCGGAAGGCGAAGTCACCACTCTCACAGAAAAAGTTTACGTGCCAGTAAAAGAACACCCAGATGTAAGTAATCTTTTCATTGGAACTATTTAGGTTTAATTTTGTTTTTGTGAGACTATGGCGGAACTAAAGAACTTCCTTCTATAATAGTTTACTTGGGCGAATATACAGGCTGTTCAAAGTTATCGGCGCACTGTTGCTAATTTTGTTAATATTGCAGCTACGATGTTGACTTAATTATCAAAGATGTAGGGTTTTTTTACGCGGATTACAATCGTGTAATCAGAAAAACAATTGAAAATCGCGCTTACGAGATATAATAGATGATTTTGTTTTTTTTTATTGGACCACCCTGTATATTTTGCCACCAATTAATAGAAAATCGATTTCTGCATGCGATATTATTATAATAGTATTACCTTAAAATGAAAAACAAAACAGCTACGACTCATATAATGATGGATTCGATATAATGTACTTCCTAAAAGATCTAGATGGCAATTTTGTACTTCTGACTTCTGAGAAAAACATAAAATAAAGTGCAGGAATCATTGTTTCTTTTTTCAATTTAATTTTATTTTAATTCATTACCTTGTATAAGACATGGCATTTAGATGGTTTTTCGTGTAAAACCAGTACTGTGAAATTATTACTTTTATAGATAGATGCTGTAGAAATTATACTCTTCAGTACACCATACCCAGATATTAGACGAGCCAGAAAACGTTTATTATTATTTTCTATTATTACAGTAATGTGAAAAATCGTATTTTAACACATATCTTTTTTTAATTTTCTCTAATTCCTTCGCTTTCTTACAGTTCAATTTCGTTGGGAGGATCCTTGGACCACGAGGAATGACCGCCAAACAGTTAGAACAGGAAACCGGTTGCAAAATAATGGTCAGAGGGAAGGGCTCTATGCGAGATAAAAAGAAGGTGTGTATCTTTGTTCTTGTATTCACGACATATCTATGTTTTATGTATTTATTCGTATGTATACATACAATACGTCCAATATGTATCTAAGCGTTTATAAATTCATTAGATCATTATTTGTGTGCTGTGAGCAATCATTAGTGTGTGCAATCCTATGTTTATTAAACTTGAATATCCTGGGTTGGTGCGTCGTTTTTTAAATTCGCCTGTAAAGAGACTTGCAAATGGAAAAGTTAATTGTACCCAAGTGCATTCCTTTGACACAGTTTCGATGATGTAAGATTGCAATAATACTTTAATTGATCCGGTAAAAACAATACACAATATTTTAATATCTTTCTAAAAGGTGGATTTGATATTTCATTAGCAAAATAAGAAAGGTACATTTATTTCAATTTTGGCATTTGTAATGTTATTTATAACCTAACTTTATACTTCAAACTATTATATATTAATTTATAATTTATTATAACACTGTTTCAGCAGGAATATATTTTATGTTTGTTCGTAAATTAATCCGCTTTATATCTCTAGTAAAGTATCTGTTTACAAAACACATAGCAAGACAAAAAAATACATTTTCTGTTAATGAAATTTATCTAAGACACCATTTATTACCTAATAAAGAAAAGATTTAATTCTGAGATAACGCACATTTCGGGGAAAGGAGATAAATTTCAAAAATAAGATACTTTCAATAATAATATAAATTTTCTCGAGAAAAACAAGTCAGATATTGCTAAAAATAGAAAAAAAAAAACAAGATTCCATGCAAAACCTGGATAAAAGAAAACTTAAGATAGAATTCTAAAAACGATCTCCAAGTTGAAATGTACAGAATGTATTTATTTAATCAGCAGGAGTACGTCCAGCCGATGCTCCTTCTTTGTTCAATATGAACATTGAATATGTCTATTTAAGAACGAGCAACAGACGCTGCTTTTAACTGTACATACGTGTCTAACTAACAAACAAACTAATACATGCCTATTATTCGAATTAATAACATCAAATCGCGATTCATACCTATGTTAGTGTATTTTTAACTTAACCACCAGTTACAAAATACCTTTTGGCACGATTTCCCCTTAACAGCTTTAACAACTCACTTCAAAGTTCTAAACTTGATTTATTATTATCTCGCAATATAGTGCCTGTAATTACTCGATCATAAAAATGTTGGATAAATTCCCACAATTCCATTCTTTACGATCTTTGTCCTATACATTCATCCCTACATTTTTTCTAAATTTCCGAAGCAAGATTGCGCATAATTCGCACAGTTTTCCAGGAAATTCGTAAAATATCAAAAACATAATTATCACGTTACATAATTATTGCACTAAATTTAGTAATTACAGCAGAAGGATTACCAATACGAAAGTTCAACTTCACGGAAGCATCTAAGCATATTTTGAGAAATATTCACAAAATCTTATTGAGTTGCAGCTAGGAATTTATATCTGCAGTAACTGTGAATATAAATGGAGGGTGATGTAAATGTTAACGTGCAGTGTACGGAATAAAAACATACATATGTTACCCTATAATTAGGTTTACGCGGAAAAAACTCTTTATTTAACGAGCAGCAACGAAAAAATTATTTTCAGTTAAAATGATTTGATAATTTTAAGAATATCGTTTACTGAAAAATGGTTCGTTATATAATTGTAAATTTCTCTTGCTTATATGGAAAGTAATACTAATCTTCATAAAATCAGATTCAACGATTGCCTTCTCATGTCAATTTTACTATAAATATTATTTAAAGTCTTTTCTTCTTCTCTTGTGCTTTTTTCGTGTAGTAATTTTCCTGTTTGTTCAAGCTTGACAACAATTTTGATTTCTGTTCTCTTTTATATCTTCTTCTTTGGTCTTCTTTCATCATCTTTAAATTTTCTCTGGGGATTTGTTCTTAATAACTTCTGTATTTTGAATAACATATACAACAGTTTTTATTTTAGAATGGGGCGATTATGTGAAAGAAGATTTTGCTCATTTGAGTTCTTTTAATACCAATTTCATACTATCAATCATAGCCCATTGTTAAATGCTTGTTGAAAGCTTGTAGCGTTAGAGGAGAGATGTTGCAGTGGCTTCAAAATTATTTATCTAAAGAATTTTAAAATCTTGTTGGATTTCAGTACATTCAATTGCATAATCTTGAAATGCAGCACCGCAGGGTAGTATCTTGCCATTTACTTTATAATTTATATATGTTAATAATATTTGCACACACAATTGTATATATACTATTATAACAGTTAACGATAAAGGTGCTTTGTATTTATGCGTATGCAAGAAATTTCAACCAAGTTTTGACAGTATTATTCACGTAAATAGTAATGAACTTTAACAAATCTTCACATCTGAACTTAATGATGTATCATCTATAATTTGCCTCAAACCAGCTGCTGCACCATTTTAAAATTGGTTGAAAATTTAAATACTTCTGCTTAACTATTTTTCTTTAAATTTTCTTTGGAATAAACATATTTAGGGGCTGTGTCCTAGTTTAAGACTATCGGCTAATAGATTCTTAGTTTAGCGACTTTGGCAAGCAGCTTTTATTCGGGAGCTTTTCTGTCGACTTTAATGAGGCTTTCCTGAGCAACTTTCCTTTTAGCCTTTGTCTCGGAAGCTTTTTTGAGCAACTTTCCTTTTAGCTTTTGTCTCGGGAGCTTTCTTAAACAACTTTCCTTTTAGCTTTTGTCTCGGGAGCTTTTTGTTAGCGACTTTCGTGGGGAGCTTTTCGCTCAGGAGTTTTTTGAGCAACTTTCGCTGGGAGATCTTCGGTTAGGAGCTTTTCTGAGCAACTTTCGTGAAGGGTCTTTTTTACTCAGAAGTTTTTCTGAACAACTTTGGTGAGGAGCTTTTTGGTCAGGAGCTTTTTTGAGCGACTTTGGTGAGGAGTTTTACTGGTCAGGTTGAGTCAGTTGTGAATTATGGTGTCAACAGTCGTTATTAGTTAATTACATCGACATTTTTAAATCTGCGATCATAAATATAGCTCAATCGATAAAGATTTATAGACATTAAGAAGGATTAATAAATCTTTACGCGTTTTTTTTGAGGATTAAATGCGAAAGAACAATAAATTTAATCTAATTTTTAAAAAGTGGTCACTTTCAATTTTTCTTCTTTCGTATTAAAGGTTAAGATCTTTGAACTGAAAGCATTTTTTGGCCGAGAAAAATATTTATAGAAAATCTTTTTAAATTTAGTAATTAATACCCCAGTAAGAGTTTGAGTGAGAGTAGATGTGGATTGGTACCACTGCGTTTTGACAAATGAACTCAGCCTTAGGTCTATGTGAAAGTGAATCATGATGGTGATTTTTCGTCACTAGAAATTAAAGCAGCAATCAAAAAAACCGGTAAACATGTTTTTTTTTTTAACTAAATTAAAGCTATTATGCATATTTTACATTGGAGGCAAAAATGTCGTGGATCAGCTAACAGATAATGCTGTATTACGATTGAGGAGGCCAAATATGTTCTAAATTAATCGGGAAAAGAGTCACAAAACTCCAATACATCACAATTACTGCAATATCTAAGCATCTCTTTTTTTCCTGTTACATCCATCCACTTCAAACATGAGTTTTCTGTGGTATGAAAATGATTTTTGTAGCTGTTCATGATTGGTAACACGTCTCAAGGCCATGATGTTAAACCTTCAATTTTGACTTTCTATTACTCATGCATTGATCGAGTGCCAAACGATTCACTCAACTATAGTGATTTGATTATACTATACTATGTATATAAGCATTATAAAAAAATCCAGTATCTACAAAAATTCTACAACCCACCACTCACAGTTGCATCTAAACATTAATTAACACCTTCGTCATAGGTAATCGGATTTTCTAAAAATACACAATTCTTCTTACATGCTCTAATGTGTCATCGCATACGCTAATGACATATTGGCGACGGACCAAACTCATTTCTCCCCACGACGTGAATAATACTAGGAGACCGATTCACGTCCAGCTAAAAATAATACGCCGTTTTAACGATTATGATCGGCTTATCCGATCGAAGTGAAATTTTTATTGATTTCATGGCGGAAAATTAAAAACAATCATATTTCCGAACTGTTCGAAATATAAAACACAAACTTCTTGGAAATTCTTTCGTTTTATATTCTTTAGGTCTCAAACGTTTTGAGCTCAAGTTATCGTGTAAATATTATCTTGTACAAGAAAGACTTGCTAGATTATTGATATGTGTATTGATAGATTCTGATTGGAACAAAATAATAACGTTATTTTTTCTTTTTATTTTCAGGAAGATCACAACAGAGGCAAACCAAATTGGGAACACCTATCAGATGAATTGCACGTCCTACTGACAGTAGAAGACACAGAAAACAGAGCGCAAATGAAATTGGAACGCGCAGTAGAAGAAGTCAAGAAACTCTTAGTGCCAGTAAGTGATGATTTGAAACAACGATTAAAATTATTTTTGGTTAGGGTTTTATTGGCTGTCTAAGTAGTGGAATAGGTATTTTATGAGCAATAAACAGAATTTTAGTAATATCTTATGAAGTAACAATCCAAAATGTGTCTATGTCTAATACCTATTTTCTTCAAATGCTATTTATACACTTTGTAACAGAATTGAGCACTTGTCAAATGGAAACTATTTAGATAATTATGTAAGTAATAATAATATGCGCAAATATAAACCAATCTATGCAAACATTTCCAATAAGAGTAACCCAGAAATGCATTAAAATTTGCTACATTCTAGTACGCAATTACTTATTAACTAATAACTAACATGTATCAAACCTCACCTACTTTTAATAAATGCGCATAGACATCGTTAGAAAGTCGCATGGGATATTAAACATGACATGTGCATTACGGAAATAGATTTCTATATCGATTACCTCATACTTACGAGACAGCAAAACAACCGCTAAGAAAAGCGACAACTACACCATGATGCGACAAAATAATGTTCCGCCTTCTAATTCACGATTTTAGAACACGTAATTCTTTTATTATACATCTTTCCTTTTTTGCAGCAAGCAGATGGAGAAGATGAACTGAAGAAGAGGCAATTGATGGAATTAGCGATTATTAATGGGACATATAGAGATTCCAGCACAAAAGCCGCTTCAGTAGCGGGTAAGTTTGTGCAAAATGTACGACGACATTGTAGCAGAAAGTTTATCATATATTTTTATATACTTATAACAACAAAATATTTTGTATTTTCTAAACTAGTTCTTTGAAAAAACAATTTAAAACCATAAAGATTCGTTATACACTAAAAAACCCTAAGCAGCACTCTAAACACTTAATCAAAGCAATTAGGGGATGTTGTATTATATGTAAGTAAGCAGTATTGAACAAAAATACCAATCAACAATCAGAATTAAATTAGCTGCTAGTTGTATCTGAGTCTAGCAACTAACAATTTCATTTTTTAATTAATCATAACTGAATCGAACTACTACTTTTACTTGAAATAAAAAGAATATTTAGACATCTCAACTAACTGATTTAGTTAAAGGTGTATATTTGTGCCCATATTAAAATTAATAGTTTTTAGTCGTCGTTGTCATTCAAATAAAAAATTAGTTAACCACGCCCAACACTGTAAGCAGGTGATTCATCTGTTTTATTAAAAAAAAATAAAAAGAAACTAAACAGACTTAAACTTAGTTTTGGTATATCGCCAGCATATGCAAAACTCCGTACATTTACACATCGATTTGTTTATGTCTCAAGTTTTTATTGCTACAGGCTGTCAGTATAATCGACTTTGGCCGTTTCAGAATAAGTGAATAACTACAAATATTTACGAAATAATTTTAACACAGCAATCTGCACAAATCGGTAATGAAAATATCAAGAAAAAATGTTCAATATTCGTCGTTTCTTAAAACAACATCATTTTCAGAAGTAATAAAGCTATTGTATTTACTTTGTCTATAACCATATACACACTCGTTATGAAAGCTCACGTTGTTTTGTTGCTTTTCTAGTGTTAACTACCCTCCCTAATAATAATATGATTCATTTAATTTTGCGTTTCGAGAATTTTACGAATTTTAATTTATGACTAGAATTTTTAAGTACCCAAAATTAACGTTTCAAAAAATTAATTTACTAGTATGTATTTTATAGTTTTTATACTTCTAACTACAGTAATGATAAAACAATTTTCAATATACATAGTTTACACAATCGTCACAGCACACTTTAGTCCTATCACCCTGCTATTTACTCAATTCAAAGTTTCAAATGGAAAACCATTTATTAAATTAAAATAAAATTCCAAGCCAAGACACTTTTTAGTCTATTTGGCATAGAAGTAACTATAACTTTGGTGTGACTTCTGATGATATTTGATCCCAAGTTTCCCGAAGGCATCCTTTCCAGTCAGTCTTATTTGAAATAGTTTTTCTTCCTAAATCCTAGATCCAATATATCCAGACCTCGAGGGTAGAGTATAAAATACTTCTATCACTCTGTATAGCAATTCTTTATTATGCGTGAGGTGTTCTTAGGGTCGTTGTCGTATAATAACATAATTATTTTTGATGTTCAGCTTTTCTACATTTTTTTGGAAGTTTTTCTTGCAGAATGTTCAAGTAGCTCTTGGCATTCCTTCAATAAAATGTTACAGACTGCGTACGATTGTGGTCTTATCTCTTCCTAATATGCTTTTAGAAGTAAATACATCGGGTTTCCTCCATTTCTAGTTCAATTACGCTTGGTGTTCCTTTATTTCTTTACCAGAAATCAAATGTTCAAATACTATATTGGCTTAAAATTTTTGTTTTAATTTAATAAATGGTTTCCCATTTGGCGTTTTAAGTTGAATTGTAACGCATACAGTTTTATAAGCAATTTGTAAAATAATTTATGGTATTTTTTCATTGTCTGTATGTAAAAAATGCATGGTGTTTGAAGTGCTTTAGTGACCTGCTTTATATTGATAATTCACAATGCAGCATTTCCACCATTTCTAAATAGATTATTAGGTCTTGTAGAAGAAGGAGAATGTCCTTACATTCACCAAAGTTTTTAAAATATATTTAAGACAACATGTTTCGGCCCACAAATATCATCTTCAGGTGTTAAAACGTCATGTTACAAATCTAAAAATTAAAAAGTAAAAAATGGACATTTAAAAAAACACACAGCCGAACAAATCAGGCAAACAAAAACAAAACAACAGACTAAAATTAAAACTAATTACGAGACAATTTACACGGATATGGAATCTGTCTTGATTGATGTTGTCTTAAATATATTTTAAAAACTTTGGTGAATATAAGGACATTTTCCTTTTTATTATTTATTACGTACCGCATTAATGGATTTCAACATAATTATAATCTTTTAGAAGGGTTTCTTAAGAGTTTTACCAAATTTCTTACTTACGCTACTAGCAACCATTTGGTATACATTTTGAACTTTTGACACCTTTATATGGTCCACGTATGACATATTATGGCAAAAGAAAAGAAGAAAAACACAGATGTGTTAAATGAATGCTATATCAAATTATCGCATCAGGTTATAATGAAATACTGCTTTAAATTTGAATCTTTCCAATTGATTTGTTTATATAATTAAATAACTTGTTTAAATAACACAAATATTGATACTTTCTCTATTATTATTAACAATAGTTAATGATAAAACAGAAAAGAATACTAATCCCCTAATTATTTTGAGTGTTTTATAGATATCCAATCGCCTAGAGCCCCAAACCACCTCCAATCATTTTCTTTTCCACTTTTCGCAGCTTGCGACGAAGAATGGAGGAGGGTAGCGGCCGCGGCGGCGGCGGACGCGTCCCGGCTTCTCAATCCCGCCATACCCGGCATAGCGACGCCCCTGCGGACGCCGACCGCCCCCCTAGGAGCGCCACTGATCCTCTCGCCGCGGATGTCCGTCCCCACCACCGCGGCGTCGGCCATCTTGAACGGATCCGCGCCCCCCGGCTCGCTGCTGTCGACGGGCGACCCTCACGGCCTCCTCTACACACCCTATGGGGCCGAGTACACGAATTACGCCCTCGCAGCGACACCCCTGCTGACGGAGTACGCGACTGCGGATCATTCCGGTGGGTTATTTGCACGTTGACTAGGTTTTTATTAGATAGGCTCGTTTACTTCAATATTATTATTATTTTATTATAATTATGATGGCACTGGCCAACGAGAGAATAACTATTCTTTTTGATGCGTGCTGAATGGAAACTCTTGGATAGATTGTGTGCCCCGATTCGAAATATGGCATCAGTTTTATCTTCATCAACTGTAATATGAAAAACGAGGCTAACTTTTCTTTATTTATAAGGATTACTATTATTTGGATATATTTTAAACGTTCATAAACTTATAAAGAAGTAAGTATAAGCACATACGCTTATATAGCACATAATAACATAGCAATATATATATTAAATATGCAATTTTCCAAATCTCCAACAATATTATATTCTGTTGATTATTGAATTTATAAATTTTTACAATAAAAACTTTACCAACAATTATGACCCATAAAAAGCGACAAATTTTACATTCTTTTAAAACTATAGTAAATTTTATGTTAAATTTAATACATAATTGACGATAAAAGTTGGTTTTCTTATTTTTTAAATAAATCATATACTGGCATCCGACATGACTGTAAATTCAGGATGAGAATTTTGTATGGACGCATGCGCAGTGTAGTTTCAAAGTGTCAGCTGTCACTCCTGTCACTGGCTGTCAGTCGTTGTACAGTCTGCGCAATTCGAAATGCGCAAGTTATAAAATGCAAACTAGAGTATTATTTCCGTACATTAACTTTGTAATAATAGAAGCACATTGGGAAGAAATAATTTAAAATATAAAATATGTTTCTGTATGGAAAAAATATAGTGTGAAAAAATCTTAAATGTTTAAAGACACCAAAGGCAAACCTATTAAAAAGACACACACACACTAATAGAAAGGTTTTTTTCATAGAAAGCAGTATACTTTACAGCAAAGGAATAAATTCAAGTAAATTGTTTTTTTAAACAAGGAAATGTAAGTGTTGCATATTTTGAGATTGTACTTTAACTAACAATTTTCAATCCTTCAGGACCTACATTAGATAGTTATATTGCTTGTTGAACTCTAATTATATTTCGAATTTTTCATTTTAAGACAAAATGGTTTGGGTTAAA
Organism: Protaetia brevitarsis; assembly: GCA_004143645.1. Lineage (NCBI taxonomy): Eukaryota > Metazoa > Arthropoda > Insecta > Coleoptera > Scarabaeidae > Protaetia > Protaetia brevitarsis. The sequence continues at coordinate 1,367,909 of RXPK01000184.1, forward strand.
GATAAATTATTGGAAAAGCAGCCAAAAGTTAATAAATTAAAAACGATTTCTTCACGTGTGATCTGAGCTATTGTAAGCTTCAACAAAAAGATACATCAATTATCGAATGAACAAAACGTAAAGCAATCACATATATTAAAGCCAATATCAATAAGATAAGAATACTAAATTACAAACTAAATGAAGTAACAGAAGTGAAACCACGTGTTAAAAAAAGAGTGAGGCGAATAATAGATTTGAAGCAAGAAATTAATTAAAGAAAACATTAGACAGCAGTGAGTACTTGTTTGGAAGCGATTTTGAGGAACAGATTTTTGCGAGAAATTGGTAAGTTCGTGTCTCCACGACTTCGAGAATGAGTAAACAATAATATTGAAGATTTTTTAATAAATCTCATTATTAAACAAATTTGTATTTTTGCAATTTTGTATGTGTACAGGCCCGACCTTTACGCACCTTTAGTTCTGAATAAGAAAGCCAAAATATAACTAACCAAATTAAAAATTCTAGGCAGCTCTGAATGGATAAAAAAAATTATCCATTATGTAAAATTATAAATTAATTTAAGTTAACCACATAATTCAAAAATTACAAGCGAACTTTATTTAAATTAGAACTAAATCGGAATAAATAGCATATTCACTTGTGATTGAATCAAGAAAAGAGTATACTCAACAAATTAACAAGGAGAAAAGAAGATTTTCAGAGAGCTATCGAAGAGCAAAATGGAGCAAGAAAAAATAGATTCTGCCAAAGTAATTATGATTTTCTTAATTGTTTTCTCGTACTCAAATGCTAGATAATACCAATTCATGATACTTGTACGTGCAAAGAAGCAGTAAATGGTATTAAGAAATATGAGTAATAGCAAACTCTATAAACCGGTCTAAATTTTATCAACAACAGTTTTAGCTTGAATAAAGTTTACTCTTGAATATTTAATATGAAGATAAAAAGGCCGCCGTTTCATTCCTATTTCTTCTCCGCTATTTTAAAGTTAATTTCGTGTTAATTTTAATAATTCGAATAACTTCATTGTAATGTAAAAAAAAACTTTTTATTTTTTCTATCTTCAATCTTGGTATGTATTTAGTTCTACAACAAATTATTTATTATGACAATTTTATATTAATTTAACATCCTGAAGAAGATTGGCTGAAACGTTGTTATGTAAATTATGCTATATAAAACAATAATCTATTTTGAACTAGCCATCCTTTTATTTTTTTTAAATCTATTCGAGGCAATTTTTGGATTGAAGAGTTAATGATTTTTTATTACATATTTTTTTGTCATTTCACTTTCAAAATGCTATTTTATCAGTAGTAAAAGAACGTACGATGTTCAAGAATGTTTACTTGATTATCAGAATCGTTCAGAAGGTCAAAACCCAGCGTTTTGTTCTTAACTTACTTGATTTCACATCACAAAAACTGAAATTTGAATTTGTAGCTTACATCATCCCTTATTTCCAATCTTTTTTTTTTTTCAAAAAAATTATCAAACAGGGAAACATTGATTAAACATAAATTAAGAACAAAAATACGCTATGTATTTCGAAAATTATAATATTGTCTTTGAAAGTAAAACTGATGCTAACTTTTGATTCAACATCCCAACCATATCTATCCAAAAAGAGATATTAAAATTGAAGGCACCAAATTGTGTGTTGGCCAGTGCTATCAGCAACGCATATGGGTACTATATATTACATAAATGTTACATGATGAATAATAATTTTGTTTTTTGTATAGTAAGCAACCTATACCTAATGACGTAAGTGTATATGACGAATTATGTTTTTTTTTTCTATAAATTATTTGTTGTATATGCTTATCGTGTTGCATGTCGTCGGTTGCTTTTGAAAAAAAAAAGCAGCTCTGATTGCAACAATCTAGGGAGAATATTGGAATATTTACTTTCAGTCTGTACAGTGTGTCTCACTTTTCATGACTCTCATATTGTAGGTTTGTTATTATTAGCTGTTTAGCATCACCAACAATATTATACAAAGTATTGTCACACAATAAAATAATAAATTCGTATATTTTAAAGCTAATATGCAAAAATATCAGGCTTGCTATGATAAAAAAATAGACCAACTTAAAAAATTCGTCATTTCAACTTTAATTCAGTGCAAATATTTATTGAAATGGCTCATTTTATCATTCAATAGTATTACAGAATAATGTGAAAAATGAAAGTGTCAAACGAGGTATATAAACATGCCAGAACAACTATCTGCTAGGGCAAAGCTTGCAATTTGAATGGATGTGTGTTTCCTTCCACGAGACATGCAATAAAACATCCATGCGATGATTCTAATTCAAAACCTTAATAAGTAAAAAGATGACATTTACTCCTTTTGACAGTATATACGTCAATTTGCCACATTCAAAGAAGGCGCAAACCAGACCGTTTTTCAGTTACTGATGCATGCATGCGAAAGCGCGTTCCAGTGTTTTATATAGTTCGTTGGTAATAAACAATAAATTCAAACAGAAATAGATTTTTTTCCATTTATTAAGTTGTTATTAAGTGCCAGGTGAAAAAAAAATGCATTTGATTAAACGCGTGGATTCGGCTATTGACATGACGAACCTCACCGCTTAAAAGTAAAATGTTTGGTAAAGAGGGATTCCAAATGAGGAAATATATTTCCTAGAATGAAGTAATGCCATTTAAGATGAAAAACATTAAAGCAAATTTAAATTGCTTTAAAATATTAGATCTTTTTTTTATTGTGTGGACACGCTGCGGGGTATTAGTTTAAAATTTCATAAAAGGGGGGTTTTTGGTGATGCTAAACAAGATTATGATATTCCCTAACAGTAAAAAAGTGCCTAATATATCTTTCTAAAAAAAAGCCCTTTATTATTATTAATCGCGACGAACGCCACTGGTGAAAATCCATATTTTCTTATTGCTGCTTGGCGATAAATGCTACTTGGTGACAAATTGTTCAATTAATTATAATTATTTTGTATTAAATAATTATAATTAATTGAACAAACGGAATTAAATGGAAATTATCAAAAATAACTTGAAAATTATAAGAGCCTAAACAATATTCTAATATTCCAATATCTCTCTGGATAAATTTGACACGTGTAATCATCACTATTTTATTATTATTATAATTTCTAGTTATATACGTTACATGTATAATATTTAGTCAGAGTTTTTGTTACAACTGTGATAATTTTGCAACCACGAACCAGAAGATTTTGCCAAATATGAGCATTTTTTACTGGCGACTTCAGGCAGTAGTGGTTTAAAAAAAGAATTGGTTAATAAAAACAAAAAAAAAAAGAAAACAAAGAAATGCGTATTGCAAATTACGTGAATGATACCAGTTGAACCAAATATTTCTCACCATGTCCAATAAGAATATTTTTAATGAAATCAAAATTTCAGCTTTTAGAAATATTTTTAGTAGTTATCACAATTTTTTTTTTTTTACATTTTTACAAAATATTTATTACCTCTGGTCAACAATAGTCATTTTTGCTATAGATTTTCCATATTATATTATACATATATTAATATATTTAATATATTTTTTAAGAGTTATAAGGAGCGTAGAAATTTTACATCACATTTTTTTTTGTTTTTGTAAATACTCCACTTTTTATAGATGTTTTTTAAAAACAAGTTACATTTTATTATATATATTATTATTATCATTATTATTATTATTATTGCTACTTGTAAGCTGTAGTTTTACAAAACAAAAATGCATTTACACAATTTTTTTTATGTTACCTCAATTGTTTTTATTTTAATTTTATGTATTTGTTCAACATTTTTATTATCTGTTTCTATTTTCTCTCAAATACGTAGTATTTTTACAAAGTCTATTAGTTGTTTCGTCATCTTATATTAGTGCAATAGATTGTTTTACACTGATCTAAAACGAAATGTAAAGATTGATTTTCTATATATATCTACATACTGTGTTGTGCTCCCAAAACTTTTTGAGGGGGTTACTTTTAGTATTTAATGAATGTATTTGCTTATTCTATTTGTTCAGCTAAATATGATTGTTCTTATTATTATCATGTATATGTAATTAGGCTTTTTTTATATTTTATTATTATTATAAATAATTTGTATATTCTAGGATATAAGCAATTATTTAATTTTTTATTTTAGTCTTCAAGACGATGTTTATATTTTGATCGCATAAATCAATTTTATCGTTTCACTAAATTAAATTAAAGTGGATTTACATATATTATACTAAAAGTGACGTCGAATGTACCTGATTTTGTACAGTTACTAAAAAAAAAAAAAAAAAGAAAAGTAACAGACATGAACAAAGCCTTTATTAATTCTATGATTCCATAAGGATTTAGCTGTGAACTCTCTAACTGTGTGTTGTTACTCACTCTACGAATATTTCTAATTTTAATCGAAATAGGTTGAAGTAAATTTACTTGTAAATGATCAAAATATAAACATCTTTTCTGCTTTAAACGACGTGGGGGACGCTAATCGTGTCGTTTCCACCCTCTATAATTATATTATCGAAAATTTCCATTGAAAATGGGAGACTGTTTCGTGTAAAAAGATTTCTGTTTTACCACTAAATTGATGGTTTGTGTAGGTGCAGCGATGGCTGCAAAGCAGCGCAGAAATTGGGGTCAGATCAGGGAGCACCCTTACCAAAGGGCTGGCGCTCTATCTTGAAAAGTTAAAGGTTAGTTTCTGGTTTTTTTTATTTTTATTTTTGTCTGTAGTAGTTTCACGTCCGAGAATAAGGAAAATACTCTTTTATTTGTATTATATATACATTTTTTATCTATTTCTCTATTACCAGTGGTGAGAGAATTTGACATCGTTTTGGTAGCTGTCAAACTTTTTATTGGCATATAAAAGCAATATAATATAACGAATACTTATTTTAGTTAAGATAACTTAATAATAATGTTGGTACTGCATGATTGCCGTACTTAATAGTCCGCATTTTAGAAAGCAGTAAATTTATATTATTTTGACACATTATGTACATAATTTGACAGGTAAATACGTAAAATTAGACCCGTTAAGATTGCCAACTCTATCGAACAAAAGCTACTGTTTTTCTTAGAAATGCGGATATTTTTAGATGACTATTATTACCATTTAAATACGTATTTTTTTCCTTAAAGTATTTTCGAACCAAATTTATGCGCAACATAATTTGGTGCTGATAATGTGGATCTCTACTCACAGCTTTATTTTTTTAGGATTTTTGTCTATTATTTATTTAAATTCGCACTTACGTAGATTTTATATGCCAGTATTCTACAATATTATCCAGTCTCACCATATTCTCTACTTCCATCGAGATATTTTTTTTAGATAGGTTTGTACGTTTACCTTGACAGAAGTTCAGTATTGTATGTTGAATATAAAAAAAAAGTAATTCAAGCGGGTTGTGACAGATATTTTAATTATTATTATTACTATTCTATCTCTCTTTTCTCAGTTTGTTTTTCTTTTTAATTTCCCGTTATCATATGTGTTCGTTTTATTATTCTTTTATTATTATTCTTTATTTTTTTTTTTTGAAAAGATGAAGAAGGATATGTAAGCATTACTCATTTTTACATTCAAATCAACTGCGAAAAAAAATATTCACTTTTATATAAACGGACGGCATAAATTTGTTTATTTATATTTTCATACCTGTTTCTACCGCATAAAAAAAATGCCATGACGTCAATTGATTAAAAATACATTTCGCCACTGAAATCCCGAGCTAGAGTTTGCTTTGATAAGCGAAACCATCCGAGCTGTTTGACTAATTATATATCCAATTTAATTTACGTACTTTTCCCTTTGGATATTCAGCTTTGTTCTAAAGTCTGCTTTATATCGAAAATATATTATAGAAAGCAAACAATTGCTCAAAAAGTGTTATTTAGTTAAAATTACAAATAAATTTCTACAACTAAAAATAAATTCGAAACTTATAATAAAATTAACCTTCTGAGTTCGGATGTATTCCGAAATCTTATGACCTATAGAAAATTTAACGATTTCCTGAATAGGCTAATGTTAAGCCATTATTCTATATTGATCAATGTAATTTAATATCAGGCAAACATATTTCTATAATACTCATTTGTTACTATAGGTACTAAGTGTTTAAAATTAAACAGATTCCCCGCATTTCTATTCTGGAAGTTATTATAATGACACATTTTTGCGTAATCCACTTAAGAATAATAATAAAGTCGAAGAATTTATATTTTTGGATTTAAAATCGATATCACAACACAAATATAAACTAAAAATAACTTGTGAGTACGGTATATGTCATAAAAATCCTATAAAATAAGCTTGTATTCACTTTACCATCTTGCAGGTCAAATTCTCACATGTGTTAATTTAAATTTTGCAACATATTTTTGTACCCGTCTTGAACTTTATCCAAATAAACTTCTCGCGAACATTTCTCCGGGATTATTGTTTAGTTTAAAAACTAATTGGTTAAATATTATTAGTGAATTTGTAATATCATCGTGATAATTATAATAAATCATATTGGTATAGTTATTTTAAAACTGGTAACATTTATTCAAAACGAAAAGTGCCAAAACAATTCGGGCCAATTATTGTTATAATATCCTTCTTTACTTTAAAAAAAAAAAAATTGAAGAAAATTTCTGTTTTATTTCTTGTTTTTTTTTCATTCGTATTGTTCATGGTGCTATCTTCTCTTTGTGTTAGAACAAATACGGCATTCTATTATATTGTAGTAATGTAGTGAAATATATTTCTCTGTATTGTCGAGTCGCGTTGTTTCATGAGGACGATCAAAGAATTTGTTTGCTTAGGAGGGCTATTAGCGTTTTCTTTTCCTTTTGTATAAAGAGGAAAAGAGCACAAAATATTACTTTGTTTCATAGCTCTTTGACGATGCAAACGGCCATGATGTGTTTTGTTTTAATTTCTATCGAAATATCTATAATTGGTAGTTTTATACATGCACATTATATAGTATATAATATAGCGTATAATGATATATTTTTTGTATTTTGTTGACTTGCGCCAATGTGGAAGAAAAAAAATATATTTATAAGAAAAGAATTGTTGCTCTTTATTATTTTCTATTTACACGAAGATCCCCACAAGATTTTAATTTGGTACTAATTATTTATCGCAACTACTAGCTTGTTCAACAATATACAAAGCGCGTTTAATAATTCCCTTTGATTATTTCAACATATCCAAATATAAATCTTAATTCAATTTAGCTTTCTTACTAATGAAAATATTATCAATACAATTTCGATACCAATAATACTAATATTACTTTATATATTAATATAATTTTAGTACGGCCCTGTATATAATAATAATAATATTTTGTTTACATTATTATATTACAATACTAATTCCACTTGGCCAAGTTCACTAATTCTATTTATCGATTAACGAATGACGACTGTTCTCATAGCACTATATTAAAATGTATAACCTAAATATGATTAACAAAAAAATTAACATACCTATTTTGTACAGATTCATGCTATTGTACTATTTAGAGCAAGCGTATGTCGCAAAAATTAATAAAGAACCTCCTTACCGCTTTTATTTAATCAAGTCTAATAATTATAAAAGCTTTACGCTTCGATTTTTGTGCAATTTTATTAATACACCCCATCGTAAAGCAAAATTATAATTAATCACTTCAAATTTATTATATTCTTATTTAATTTTTGCGATGCTTTTTCGTAAATTTCTTTTAAAAATAATCGTTCACTCTGTATAACATCCATATACAGTGTGGTCTTCATTAAATTAGTTTAAGTGAATTTGCCTGATTGGCATTATTTTGAAAACTAATTTATAATTAGTTTTTGTTCTACGAATAAAAGCAGTATCTAATAGAAAAAAAAAATATCAGCAGCCTTCTTTTTACTACTCGACTCACTTCATTTACCTCTCTAATGAGTTGGTAGACTGTTTATGTTTACAATTATGTGAAAAACACGATCTGTTTGATGACTTTGACAGTTTGCTTTATACGACCTATCGAATAATGAGTTCACGTGTTCACCACTGACACCACTTACCGTGGATTTTTAGGACAAATGTTTACTCTTAGGTTGGCAAGATTGCGACAGCAAAATATCCATTTAAATTTGAATAAATGTCATATAGACAAGTACTGAAGTTAATAGTTTCCAAAATTATACTAATTAATCTGCTTGCTTCGTCAATAACCGAATTATTAGTTTTTTTTAGAGATGCGTTTTACTTATTGATTATTTAAGTTTTAAGTTAATAGTTATTTGCTTACATAGTTTTATACTGTGTGCTTAGTTTTGACATAAATCAGGCTATCATCAGCTGCATCTGCCGTTGCTATTATTTTGACAGGTAAATTAAATGTAAATTTGAATGATTCGACAGGCCATATAGAGCAAACTGTGCATGTCATCAAATAGGTTGTGGGTCAAAAATATTCATAGGATCAAAGCTAACCTCTAATAATCCTAAATCCATATTGAGTATGAGATATTCTGTAGAAATGGATATAGGAGAACTGATTGCCGTTCATGATGCAGGATTCGAAGGAGTGTATGTATGTTCGTATAACAATCGACTCATATCTTTTATAGAATTGATCTTTGCTTTACCTGTGTAAGCTTAACTATATCCAAGAAGCATGCAAAGCTCAAATAAACCTAGTAGTAAGTATTTTGTTAAAAAAAGCAATAGAATTCCAGAAAAAGTAATGAATTAATTGACATCGTAAATGTATGACTGTATATGACTTAAAAAAAAGCGAACATCGATGATAAATAATTAATGATGATTATGATTACCATATTGACAAGCACAGAATCAATAATAGATTCGGATAAGAAGTAATAGGGAAAGGATTTTCAGAAAAGTAATATATCTATTGCAAAGATAATAGGCCGAATAACATTGATTTTAAATGCTTTTGAATCGCAATGGATAAACGGACACGAATAAAAGGTTATACCAGGTTATACTCGTTATTTGTATCCCCTCCACCTGAGTTTTCACTGACTACTGCACACCTTTACAAGGTTGAGCTGTAGTGGTAAGCAGAGAGGTAAAAGTCTCAGATAAATCTAAAAGTGAGTCGATTAAAAAATAAGTGAGCTGAGATTATTTGAAAATTCTTATAAAAAGAACGCTACTCCGTCTTTTACAGTAGTAACCTTTAGGCACTCGCTTGGGCGGCATTTACACCGTTTTTTTTTTTTTTTAAATCTTTAAAATCGCAGTTGAAATTTGATGAGGCGGTCAAATATATACACATATCTCCAATGTTTGTAAAGTCAACTTTCATTATCATAATTGCACCACACTGTATGGAAAACATTATTCTTAGAAAATGCACTCTTTTGTTAGATTCTTTTCATCACGAAATCACCTAGGACTGTTTCTAAGGCACGATTTTAATATACATGCTATAGAACATTTCATTCTCTCAGTAAATGCTATTCACATTACGCTCTTAAATGTAATTTACCTATAGATTATTAATTAATATCTTACGTGTTACAACGGTTACTGCCCTTGTTTTTGTTTTACTAATTATTCAATGTCATTCAAAAATCACTTGCCCAAGATTCATTAATTCAATTGTTTAATTGTACTAATCAGTATGTGTAATAACGCAAAGTCAGTAATTTCTCTTTATCGACAATCAGTGCCAAATGACATTGGAATATCCGTAACCTTGAAATGATTTTTATTTTATTTTTGATCCAATAATATTCATTGATAGAATCGATTAATTAATTAATAATTATTATGAGTGTTGTTTTTTTTAAAAATATAATACGTAATTTAATAATAATTTTGCTCGCGAACCAAGCTATAAAACGGATACTAACAAACTGTTTTCTTTCTTTTCTTGTTAACACCTGATTGCCCGCGGCCTGTAGGCTTGGAGTGCTAACCCAGAGTCACCTGTACGCGACTACACTAACTAAGGACACCGGATCAATCCACCTGCGGTAGCGGTACGTCTAATAACACACATCACTAACCAATCAACCAACCACCCCCCCAGCACTACTATATGTACTAAAAGGACCACCTCTCATCTTGGTACACATATTTTTATAATAATTTTTTATTTAGTTTACGTTGTTTCTTAACTTTATTAATTGACAAGTATAATTGATTTAATAGAACTTAACGCCACTTGTACACTGGATGATAATCTAACCGAACTGTTTTTGTGAAATAACGATTTTTCTAAAAAAAAAAAGAAAAACTAGCTACTAAATTATGTTCGAATTGTATATGTTGGTGCCGTAGGTGTAACATTAGATTGGTGTTAATGTTGTCGGACGTATAATTTGTGTCATAATACCTAATATTTGCGTTTGCCGCTCCTATACGAACAAAAGTTCCCGAATAAAATTCCGTAAAACACAGCGAAACTAGATTTTTATGTGCTAGACAATAGAGCGGTATTCAGGAACTTTTGTTTCTGCCACAATATTCTTAGGATTTCATTTTTAATTTCCACGATTATTGTATCCAGTGTACAGACAAAATATCTCATAATAATACACAAATTTATTTTGGTAAAAATAGTAAAGATGCATTCAGCGTAAAGTTCCCAAACGGTTGATTGCCCTTACGTAAAATGACGTTTGATAGACGTCGATATTAAGTGACATTGACGTCTATCAAACGTCATTTTACATTGCTCTGCTACCTGGAGTAGCGCTTGCAAAGGGATTTTAAATTTGATCGAAGTATGTGCACAAAAAAGACAAACATGGTATTCCCTCACAAAATAATAAGTCAGTAACAATTCCTGTTAAACCAAAAATGCAAATGAATACAAAAGTATCGAAAAAAAAAATGTTAGTCATATAGTTCTAAACAAATTTAACAGAAAATTGGTTACGAACAACAATGATCATAAACAATCGTGGCGGAACTTTACACTAACCTTATTCAGTATAATATGCAACTTTGGTTTGAGATCTAGTGAAATTTATACAATATAAAACACAAGGATTATGCGATAAATTGTTGAACTCGCTATTAACACCTGTATAAATTTTACTACTGTCCATAATTTTTAAATTACTAATACCTATAAACATGAAAGTACAAAGTATTTGATAAAAGTGCCAATATTGTAAAAAAGAATCAAACTGAAAAGAATACTGTGCCTTTAGGAAGAGTGAGGATAATGTTATGAATGTGGTATTCATTTATAATTATGCATTTTTATGTCTTTATTACTAGTTGATGCAGTTATAAATCTTATATAAGACAACTTAATTAATTTGTTCAGTAAAATGGTTTTATATTGATTATCTTCGAAATGCTTATAAATGAATAACACTACAAATCGTTATATTGAAAGCAATAAGGTAGGTATACATTTTTTTATTATATAAATACGCATACATTTATTATATAATATAGTTAAACTATTCATGTAATTACTGTAATTATTATTTTATTGAACGGTGACTTAATTTTTTTTTTAATCCACTCGTGCTATTACTTAAGAATTGTTTATTATTTCTCTGTATGATATTATTAATTTAGTTGCAATTGCATATATCTAAATGTAGATTAAATACATATATAAATAGATATATATATATATTATGTCAGATTAGAAAAAAATACATAAAGCAAAATAAATAAAAAAATATTTATATATTCTTAAATGTATAAAAATAAATATGACTATTATGCAAGGTGTTTATTCGAATCTTTACTAAGACAATCTTTAAGAAGATGATTGCGTTAGATTACTATCATCCTAAAAAACCAAAATTGCTTGTTTAGTAATTTATTTTAATAAATTATATTGAGGTAATTTTTAGGTCGATTAACTCAGTTATTGAGTATGTATACTGCAAGAGTATTTTTATTTTTTCAAAAATTATTGGTTCTATATCGAATCCTCCGTGCTGAACGGTTATGCAATATAGATTTTTTACAACATTTCGACAATTCAGAGGTGGAAATTACCAATTATTTGGAAGTGTATTTATCAAAGTCAAAGTATTGTCGCTCTAACGTAGATTTTGTGTATATTGCTCGAATATAATAAAAAGAATACCATAAAGTTCTTACTTAAACATTCGGGATTAATAATCGTTAATACATTAAACAATGTATAATTTCATCGGTGTTTACTGTAACTTCGCGCATCTTATGAATAAGATGCGAACACCTTTTATAATTATAGACAAACTGATTTTCTTTTTCATTCGTCGCCTAAAACTTTAGGACTAGTCTCTAATAGAAAAATAAATTTTACCATTTTTACGCGCTTTTTGATAATTACTTTTTTAAGCAATCTCTAATGTCAGATCTGGTTCGTCTTCCGTCCAATGTGATTGTATTTTTACCATGTGCGGGGTCTATTTTGTCTTTTAATGTAAGTACAGGTAAAACTAATCGCTAGTACTTACAAAGGTGATCGTCAACTTCTAAAACGAGCCGTACAGGTGCCAAAAGAACAAAGTAATGTTTCCTTTATATATATATACTAAAATAAATACTCACATGGATTGCAGAGTGTGTTTAATGATGAATAAAAAAACTAATAACGAATAATAATTGCTTTCCACTTGTAGGTGTAGTAAGCTATAGAACGCCATTATCATCTTTTAATATATACGTAATATCAATATTTGTGTACCAAGTCAGTAATGCTTAAAATAAATCATATCGTTTTTTTTTGTCTCGTGACATTTTGTAATTCTCTATTTTAATGTCTACACCTACAATCTGGAATTGAACCAATTTGATGTGCAATAACAAACACTCTGTATAATAATAATTAAGTCATGTAGTTATTAAAACAACAAAGCGTGAGCATAAAACGTGCAATTATCACTATAAAGTTATATAAAGTATATATGTAATAATAATAAGAAATATTAATTTTGCTATAATCACTGTTGAAGTTTTTCAAATTTTGTTTTGCTTTTTTAAAGAAATATAAATGTACTTTAACTGTTCTCTTGAATTATTACAATTATGAATCAATATGTACTTATAAGGATGTTAAATAATTGTTAGAATGAAGAGGATTTATTTCTAGTAATCCTTTTGCTGTTTATTTTCCTTTTATTTTCTCTATCATGAGAATTTGCATCAGGACCCAGTTTAAGACATCCTGATGGGAATTCCCGCCTCACGTTTTTTAATTGTGCTAATCAGACGTACGATGTTATTTGTTTTTCACTACTTCCTCTTTTTCTAATTAATATACTTTAAGGCATTACAAAATATCTACTATATATTAATATTAATACGATTTTTGGTAGCTTTTGTGAAGATTTATATGTTTAATTTATATTAATTGTGTGTCATATTAATTATATTACGCATTATATATTAGCTATTTATGTTGTAATACTATAATAATTTTATTAATGAGAGACATGCGAAACGCAAAATAAATACGTATTTTTTTTTTAAACAATAAAAACGATTTGAACGCAAAAGAGATTATTACTATTTTATGATGGTATGTATTAATTTTAAGTTGTGTGTAATAAAAACAAATCTAACAAAAATTAATGTTCTTGTTTTATTCATCAACTTTTTGTTTGTAATCAATAAATACTCTAACAAAAAAATAACGTCGCCTATCTCAATATAAGCTCAAAACACATGGAGTAGATATACCTCGAGACATTCCCTTTCTAACAATTAATGTGTTAATACATCACACACTGTATTTCTCCAATATCTAACATCATATCATCATTGTATTTTGGAAAGCTAGAGCATGAAACTCAAATATGAAATGACACATTAGCCCTAATAGCCAAATTTAAATTTCCCGCCACAATTTTTAGTAACTTCAACGTAAAGAGATTAAAATAACTATGGATGTAGTACAAAATAGGAAGTAATTTTATGTTTCAACGTTGAAGTTACTAAGAATAATTGCGGGCAATTTAAATTTGGCTATGTAGGAGGTAGAAAACATCCTCATGTTGCAGTTATCAGTTCACTGTAAAAAAAATAAAGAAAACCTGAAGATAGCTGGATAGATTTCTATATCAACTTTACAAATAATGATCTAAAAAGCCGCAAGGTATGAACCTCATCCTATTTTAATCCTGTCCAGTGGTATTTGGGACCCTTTTTAATACCTTCGTAAACAATAGATGGCCAACATCTTATTTTTTAGGGCCCTTAATAGTTTAACGTATGATATATATCCTAAAACATAAGGCAATGCACTTTTACATCTTTTTGTTTTACATATTATTTTAAAATTATAATGAAAGTGCAAAAAAAAATAATTTACACCAAATTTCTGTATTAGCACTATTCGATTTGAGAATATGTGAAAGTTAATATCCCCAGGCAACCAAATTTAAATTTCCCACAATTATTTTCAGTAACTACAACGTTGAATTATGAAATTACTAACAAAAAGACACTCTAAAAAACTGAATATAAGTAATTACATCTATACTTAAGAATATTGTACTATTACGTAAAGTTCTTTAAATAAAGTTTCTTAATCGTTTATTGCTGTATTTTTTTTTCCTGATATGCGTTGATCCCTGTTTATAAATATAGCCAGTTTTGATACACAACAAAAAATTGTTCTTCATTCAAAGTTTTTATTATTATCATCTGCCACAAAGAATAATGCGCTTTCAATTGAAATTTTATTAATGCTAATCAATACAATAACAAAAAATGTGGTGGTATAAAAAATACATTTATTAAAACGCTTTAACTATCCTGAGCAGGTATTTTAAATTGTTTCAAATTCTTCTTTACTTTCTCTTTATTCTTGCTGTACCACCTGAGCCATTCGTCTAGGTGTGGATTATTACGATCTCCTCTACCTTCTAACTGCTGATAATATGCTTCTCGTATCATACGGAAGCAATGACTGTTGTGATACGGTATACAAGTTAGTGGATCAATATATTTCGCAGGTAAGCTACAAAAGTGAATATAAAATGGCAAATCGGACTGAAAAACTATGGAAGTTAACATACTTTGTGATAGAACATTTCACCTTCTTTGGATATTTTGGTGAGGGTTTTATGTTGAATATCTTTTTAAAAGTTTCATCATTCGGGTCATTTTGTACTGTAATTAATGTACGTTCATAATATATTTTTTTTTCTTTCATTTCTGTATCTTGTGATTCTTCTTTACTGCAATACAATGGAAACATTGACTGATTTGAATTAGTATTAGCATTATATTTATAACTTACACTTCTTCGTTATTTGTAATATCCTCAATCACTGGAAACCGTAAAGAATGGTATTGTATAGTAGGGCCATTAAACACTTTTTTAACTGGGCGTTTTGTTTTCTTTTCGCTTTCCAACTTTTGATACCTTTCTAAAATTATAAATTTAGTTAACAAAACTACTTTAATAAATAAAAACCTTTTTTTCTCACCTAATGATTGCAAATTTTCTTGTTCTGTAATTTTTGCCTCTTCGAGCAATTCTTCTTGTGTGGGAATCCATTCTTCCTCCTTCGGTCTTTTTACTTTTTTCTTCTGCTCTTGATTACGGACCTTTATCCTATGCGCAGTGGCCGCTGATTTCGCTGCTGTTGATTTCCGTATAGACTTACGTTCTATAAACAATCAATATTAACCAAAAAAAGCCACATGTAAATATTACAATACCTCCTCTATCAATTATTAAATGTGTATCAATTTTAGGTTTTGCTACCGCAACTTTCGGTTTTGACACTTTGACTTTCTGCTTATTTTGTTGTGGCGCTGGTTCCTATAAAATATAATCACATAATTGCTGTACTACATGCAGAAAATGATAAAAAACAACCTTGTAAGCCTTTGTAACCAGTCGTCTTTTCTTCTTTTGATTTTCTTCTTCATTGTCAGATACAGGTTCGTCGTTTTCGTCGATACTAAAATCTGAATCGACAATGTCTTCACCTTCTTCTTCGGCTCTGAAATTATGAAGTGTTATCGTTTCAAAGTCGAATGT
Organism: Protaetia brevitarsis; assembly: GCA_004143645.1. NCBI lineage: Eukaryota > Metazoa > Arthropoda > Insecta > Coleoptera > Scarabaeidae > Protaetia > Protaetia brevitarsis. The sequence continues at coordinate 1,383,885 of RXPK01000184.1, forward strand.
AACGCCCGAAAATTGTACTCATATTCGTGATCGCTCTCCGTTTCAACGAAACCACCATAATTGGTTTTGTAAAATTCATCTTGACATTCTTCTTCTTCATCGAGCAATTTCGCCATACGATTGCCGGCATTACTGCGCCGTTCCCGTTGCATGATGCTTGCTCTAAAATTCTTTTTATTCCACAATCACAACAAATAAATAATGTAAACAATTCTAATTATAGGTTATGGTTATTGTTATCATGAGAGTTGACAATTCAACTACAGTCTACAGTGTAGCCACCACTCATTTTATCAAAATACTCATTGTCACTTATCCATTTTTTTTATTTTCATTATAAAGTAAGTAAAAATTGGCACCAAAACAAATACCTTTACGTAAATATATGTCATATAAATGTATACAAACACTAAAACTTACATATATAATTTAGCGAATTTCCATCGTAACTAACATTGATTTGTTTTGTAAGAGTGGTTAGCATGTAGCCCTGTGTGAATTACTGAAAGGGACTGGAAGTTAGTTAAGTTACCGAAGTATAAAGTTGATGGTATTGGTGATTTCTACTTTTCTGTGAGAGACGGATGTGGTTGTGGTGTGATAGAGAAGGTAGCTTCGATTACTTTACGGCTTCCAGTATTCATCCCAATCCATCCGTAGTATACATATTTAACGACCTTTTCGTGCATTATAATTCATTACGCTGTCTGTGTTGTTGCATTATAAGAGTTCATAATAATTCATTCATAAATCATGGCGTTCCAAGGCTTAGCGTTCGCAATTTTAATTGGAATAGCTATCGGTGGTATAGTTTACCAAATAGTAACGAATACTACAGGAGCAAAAATTCATCGCCCCATGGATTATGGACAGCGTGCCATACAAGGATCAAGACCACCAGTTAGGTGAGACAATATTAGTTATGTGGTATTAGCACAGAATATGTAACAACCAGAATATCATCTCTTTTTGTCGGCTGTTTTGATCTCAATACGCAAAATTTCGTGACCTTGACGTCACTGTTCGGGCGAGTTTGTCAGGATGGGCTTTGATAGAATTCGGTGCCTGACAGGACCTAACTGAAGTGAATTTCGAGAATATGATACATATCTACGTTAAAATGAATGTATATCGGTTATTTTTACAATTTTTTACTTTCTTTTCCATTATTTTGACACTTTATAGACTTGCACTTGATAAACACCATTTATATTAACAGATGAAAATAAACTTGAAGTCAGTTACGTGTACCTAATGCAAAGAGCGAACCATAAAGCCCCATTTATAGATTACCGTCCGCCCGCCCATAAGTTCTCACCCGATTTAAGGGGGCGTACAAACATAAAAAATTCGTTTCTGTCAAATAGGTGCGAGATTAACAAGCTTTTAAAATGTAGATGGCGCGGCCTGTTTTAAAATTGTTTGGGCGAAAAATAATACATATATACATTCGTATATTTGTGTAAACACATGGGATGTATCACGTGGCCAAGTCGAGTGAATCACGAGGTCGGGTGCTATTTTTAGTCATTTTGTGTATACGAGAGAGAAATTCCCTTTTTAGAGTGTAGCTAGAGGAAAAAAAGTTTTGTTTTAGAGGGAATTATTACATGAAATATTATTATGAATTAATAGAAATTAAAAAAGAAACTTTATTTTTATTGTTTTTTTTTTTTGTATTTTGTTTTTTATATCGGTATTAATTCAATTTATCGGCATTAATTCAATTTATTAAAAAAAGTTGATAAATTTGTATTTACCGCCTAAAAAGCAGGAAATTTTCGTGTCGGCGCGCCGGCGGGAATTGCCGATGAATGCAAGGCATATGAAGTTCGTATGTCATTTTTGAACATAAACAGATAAACATAACATAAACAAGCATGAAATTGAATCAGAGTAAAACTATTTTTTTTTTTTGTAAGGAGAATTGAGAGTGCGCTAGGCTTATTCGTGCTTGCCTATTTACTAGATTATTTATTGGTTTAATAGAAAAAGCACTGTTGTAGGATATATTGATGAGAATCAACAGGTTGATGAGAATACATGGCAAATGTCCATTACCGAAATGAAATAATTCTAGGAAAAACTTGAAATGAGCCCAACCGCTCTGAGGATCGCACTGTTGTGTAAGTCTAATCTAAAAGGCACTTATTGTGAGTACAAAGGCATACATTTTTGTCAAAAATAATACATGAAAAGGTGAATTATTTCAACAAAATAAGTTAGTTGCGACAATTATTATTGTAGCTATTATTGCTAGAAAAGGTCAATCTTTTCGTGATATCGGCATGTTTTGTGCAGTGACATAATCTAAAAATCGCATCTTAAGAAATAAGAAGATGTGGTCTGCAAAGAAAAATATATATTCCATGTCATTCAAGATCCATATAGCTAATACTACGATCCTCAAAAAGGCTGAGCTCATCTCATATTTTTTCCCAATTTTATCTAGGATATTTTCCTTTGGAGAAGATACAATAATTTATATCAGAATAATGCAAATGACAATTGCACAATGATTTTTTAAATTCTATTTAGTACTTTGGAGAGACAAGGTTTGTCGTAAGGGTGTAAATAAAATATTAGAGAATTAATTGCTGGAGGAGATGGAACACATAGACAGAGGAGATAACTGATAAACAGGTGGTGGTGGAAATAATGATGGACAAGGCATCATTCGATTATTAATTATCATTAAATTATTGCTTGCCCGTAATTAAGTACCTATTCTCGAATTTAGCAATTTCTGCATTATTATTCGTCTGACATGGATAACTACACTATTATTACTTTCTTTACTATAAAATATTTGTATATACGCAGTTTTATTTTTATTTGTACAGTACAATTGTAGCTATGAGAAAAAATAAATACTTTTATAACGAATTACCTTTCAATCGTGAGTGATTTTTATAAGGAAATAATTTGGACTAACGCAGTGAATACATAACTGGAATGTAACAATTTATCTTTCAGTTTTTTCCATTTTATTTACAGGAATTTTCGGTATTATTGTTATTAATGAAAATGCAGTTAACATAGGCTATCAGCAATTGATTCAATCTACATTTACAAAATTATTTTTTTTTAAATTCTGTGGCGCCATCTTCGAATAAAGTGCTACATTTCTATGATGGGCATGAAATCATAAATTTTATAGGATGGCCCACTGTTTTACAAAATGCTTTTTCCTAAGTTTCTCCCAAATGAGTGAATATTTTTCAATTTTTCTTACACATACATAATATACAACACGTAAGGATCATAATAACACTCTTCAACCGATTTTTTCTTTTTCGCCGTTATTCAATTACAGATCCTTTTGCCATTTCTTTATTATGATTAGTGCTAAATACAGATTTATTTCATAACTTAAAACATAATTAAATATTCTCATTTTTGAAGAAACTGAGGAAATTAAAATTGCATTGTCCCCACCACTTTTTGCCCCCACTTAACGGCGGATAAACTGCGCGGTTGAGATTGCGCGAACCCTTCCCGCAGCCAAGATGATATTCTGGTTGTTAGATATTCTGTGGTATTAGTTGAGGTTTGCATGCCAACTTTATTTCTGTTTCTTATAGGAATAGACGAAGGAGATACAGTGACACAGAAACCGCTTGCCGCATTTGCCTTTTTGCTTTATATCCAGAGATAGTAGTTTTAAGGTGTGGCCATGCATGTCATATTGAATGTATTGATGGTAGTAGTATTAAATGTTCACTCTGCCAGCAAAATAAGACTCAACAAAATAACACACATTGTTGTGTATGTTCAAAAGATTTAACACCAGCTGTAAGTTATTTGAAATGTAAACACAAATTTCATGAAGATTGCATTAAAAGTGGAATAATAATTGCCCTTTGCGTTGTTCATAAAAGATATTTTTATATTTCTTCGAAGTAATTGTAGATCAACTTCAGAATTGTATATTAATTAAATTCCATTTACAGATTAATTTTTGTAGGAATTTTATATTTTGTGCTAGTATGATATAATTTTTCAAAAATAAAGCAATAAGGTAACTTAAATTAGGGATTTCCCCAGTCAATAGGCGTGTTTATCAATAAGCAGATAAGAAATGACTGCCATCGTTCGTTTCCTTCCCTACTTTTTAATGCAACTATATTAATTTTGTAACGATCAAATTTTATTTTTTATGCGTAATATTTTCACTGAAAATTTAATTAATTAATATAAAATGTATAATACAATGTTGAAACAATAATAATAAAATGTAAAGTAATTAGCTTCAGCATTTATATTTTACAAACTACCAAACCTTAATAATCTATATGCTCAATTCTCTCTCTCTCTCTCGCTCATACTAACATTAAACAATGCTTTAAAAATAATTAATCCCAGATAATAATGTGCGTACAAGAACAAATTGAGCTGGGATTTCATTTATATAGACTATATTTTTCTTTTAAACTACAAAAATGTTTATTCTTTTGTGTTTTCAGCTAGCAGATTAGTTATTTTATTTTTTGCGTTTGTACACGTCCAACCAAATTCCACCGGCTGCAACTGATAGAATACTTCTTGCATCAAATTCTACTGGTGTCTTTGTCCTGGGGTTTAGTCTGATTTCGAACTCGGACAATATCTTCAATGCCATCATTTTATTTTGAACTAAAGCAAATCTTTTTCCTGAAATAGTTCAAAAACATAAAATTATTACGAATACAAATGTGTGAGTTAAATGTTTCCACAAACTTCTACTACATCCCTGCTCGCACACTGACTCATAATATAAGTCGCCGATCAGTAGCCGCGAAAAATATCATCCATATAAACAATATCAGTGCAAAGATTATTGGACGAGGATTCTGACCGTAGAATAGAATTAGAGATTTGCAATAATGACTAATATTTTACATACAATTTGTTGTTTTTGACGAGGCTATGTTTTGTTTGAATGAATGGTACCGTTAATCGCCATAAATGGTCAATAGGTGGCCCTTATTAAATGACAGAAACACATATACAACACCCACAAAAATTAAACCTTTGGGCTGGTATTTTCAGGAACCGTGTATTATTGGCCTTTCTTTCACTCGTGGTGCACTAACACTGCACAGAGATATTTAGATCTTTTACGTGATCAAGTTATTTCCAATATTGAGGAAGATGGAGAATTGTCTGTAAATATATTAGTTCCAACAAGATGGAGCACCGCCTCACTATGTTAGAAGTTTTTTAAACCAAATATTTCTAAATAGGTGGAGCAATTAATTCGCGAGGAGACTTTGGCAAATGTCATTCGAGAATAAGAATTTATTCATAGACTTGAATATTGTCAAGAAGTGGATTGTGATAATTCTTCTTGAACTTTCCTAACTGAAATTGATTTTGTTTATACATTTCTTGAACTTAGTCGTTATTAAATACAGAGTGATGCTAAACCTGAATACTGTACTCCTGAAGCAGGGTTCTATTGAAATTCGTAAAGATACAGGGTGTTTATTCATTTAAAATAAAAAAATTAACATCATTTCCGGTTAAACCAGAAGTCTGATTCGAATATATGTAAATATACACATCGAATCCCCGATTTGCATTTAATTAAATGTCAAAAGTGTTATTCAAATCAAAGTATCCATACAATTACCTAACCTAAAAGAATAACGGCGCACAAATCTATCATTAAAAAGCTTTATTGTCATAAAAATACGATAATAACGTACACACACGCGCGCGCGCCCACGCACGCACGCACACACACACACACACACACACACACACACACACACAACACACACACACACACACACACGCGTTTAAGCACAGAACCATGGTACAAATAATACGGTATGCTTACGCGCATATCGAAATTACGTCAGATAGGAGCATTAAATGGCGGCACATATATAATTATTATTATATTAAAATCGATTTCGACCGTGAGGGTTTTGTTAATGCGAAAGGTAAGTTTAAAATTCCGGACGGAGTACGGAACATATTTTAAAAAACGTTAAGGTTTTTCACAATTCAATTTTCTAGAAAACCACGAAATACTTTGTAACACACACGAAAGTCGGTACAATCGTAGAAATAAACACGAGCGCTACTAGATGGCGACAAGATAGATAAAGTAAATTTCAACTTAAAACGGACTTTTTTAAAGCAAAGCTGTATTGAATTACATTAATTGGTGGTTGTGAATAATTTGGATTTTAACATTTTGCTATTTACCATACATGTATCTTATTGTTTTCGATACGCTCCTTAATTACGTCATCTGACCGGACTTGACGAATTTGAGATTCAAAACGAGCATACCGTATTATTTGTACCGTGCACAGAACGATGTATTTATGCAGACAACCGGTGAATTGAGGTCACATCTAGATTGGGCCCGATTTCAGACGTTTGTTGGTCTCCGAGGGTGGTCGCAGTATACGCAAAAATTACATTGAAGTGGGGCCAGTCGTATGCAAGTGCAGCAGACAAGCGTGTGAGTCAGACGGCCGTCGAAGATCGACTGTTGAAATTAGAAACATATGTAGACTGCCGTCGCATACGAATTTCGGTTTAGACACTTCCCCGCAATAAAATTTAATATTTATTAATTATAGGAATGAAGTCTACTATTATTGTAGGATGACATCGCAAATTAATAACTACAGTATTTCAAATCAAAATGAACTACCATTCATATCTCAGGGTAAAAATTATGAAAATGAAATAATAAATATAAGTATATATTATTAAGTTCCTGAAAAATACATCATAATAATGTTTTAAGTAAAAAAAAAAACAAGCCATTTGCTTAGGTAAACAAACAAAGAAAATAAAAATTCTGTTTCTCATTCTTTGTAAGAAATACGTCCTCTACGCTTAGAATATCCATTATATTTTACTCGACAATCTTCACTTAAATAACTCATGTGCTCTGTGTTGTGTTATGTTTTCGTCGATATAACATCACAAAAACAAATTTCGCGTTAGTAATGTGGGAGAATGTAAACAAGTGACCCATGTATGTACGTGCAGTTTAAAAACTAAATATATGCAGTTCTCAAGGAAATAGGTTAGTATTTATGTTTAGGTAGATAGGTATTCCTGATAAAACCTCAACGTATTTTTCTTTTAAAATGGCTTCTAAATTCGTGTACATTAATTTTTTCTATGTCGGTATTATTTTAGTTAGGGCCATTATTACAAACACGGTTTAAACCGTAGATCAATAATCTTCGGTTTAAACTTCATTTTGGACTTACAATTGATATAAATAAATCGCCATTGTAATAATGGCCCTTAGTAATAAATGAGGTGATAAATTACTGCAAGCTGAGCTAAACTGATTTAAAACTTTGTAAAATTAATAAAACGGAGGGGCAGGGAGGGGGACAGGGGTAAAGTACGCTTAGGAAAAAGAGTAGTATTAGATACGATACGAAAATAGTATTACAAGTATCCGATAAAATTGGGATTCGAATGCAAATCGATCTGAAACTATCCAGAGCCCATGTTTACCGATATCTTCTGACTTACTCGTTCATGTTCGCATAGTTTTGATCCTCTTTCTCTAACCCCGCGCCGGTACGTACCTATACATTCCCGTGGCCCTTCTCCGAAAGGCAAAAAGGTGCCTTTTTGTATTTTGTCCTTATTCTCGCTCAAAAAACGGTTCGGATTAAAATCGTTCGGATTCGGAAAATATCTTTCATCGTGATGCAACGACCTTATCGGCATGACAATCGGCGTGCCGGGTTGAATTTCTAACGGACTTCCGCCATCATTGGGTGGTGGAAAAGTGAAAGGTTTTGTACATATTCTTGTGATTGCCGCTAGCGGTGGATACTTTCTGAGTCCCTCTAAAAAGATAAGTTTCTCTTTGAGTTCGTTTCCTTTAAATGATTTTAATTTATAAAAATATATTAGGGTTGTCATATTTTTTTTTGTTACCTACCAAAAATAACTGCCTCTAAATATTGCAATTCTTGGAATTCGTAATACGATATATTTCCGTCATGTTTAGCAAGGAAATTTGTCTATTTCCTCCGTTAACTTACGTTGCACGTCTAAATTAACGGCTAGCTCGTATAATAGGAAGTGCAGAAAACCCGACGATGTGACATAACCATCGATAAAAAACCCTCCGATTTGTATCACCATGTCGTCAAATAAAGCCACACTTCCCGTTTGCTCTTGAACTGCTTCGAAGAAATCGTTTCTTACGATATTATTATCTTTCCGATACTGCAATTGCTCTTTTGTTAGTCTATTGAACTGTTCCGTAACATCTTGAGGAACTATACTGAAACATTAGGCTTTCGCGAACCAGATATGATTTTTTTTATGTAAAACTAATCTTACGTAATCGATAAAATTTTTGATAGACTAGGAAGTATAAAGATCAGAAATTGTTTTATTCCTGTGTAAAAGTTCGGCTCTATGATTTTCCTACCCATTTCTCGCATTTCTGGGTTGTCCTCGTCGAAGGTTCTGGCATTAATGCCCAATGCGCAATTGCCGATATTGTAGATAGTATATTTGGCAGATAATTCCATCGCGTCAATGGTACACTTTTCCTTCCTACCTATCTCATCGTTTAAGAACTTAATCATTCTGTCTCCACCTTGATCAACTTGTTTGAACATGTATTTAATCTTTAACAATCAATCCAATTTTGGAGGTTACTTATAGCAAATGCTGGCAATAATAATTTTTAGATAAGATATATAAGAATTCTTAACACACCACTCGCGGTAAATCTGAATCTAAATCTTATTGTCCCTAGATAGGAAAATAAAATGCGATGCGGTGTCCTAAGACTTCTTGTATCGAGTATACCTTGCCACTTGAAAAGGGTTTAGTGTGCACAATTCTACGCTCTCTCCATGCCTGTCCTCTACTAGCGAATGGATTTTTGGCAAAGATCGGATCAGCGTTCTCATCAACGAAAAAATCGGGATTTAAGAAGCTCGGAAAATTGTTTTGCGTTATGTCCTTTATTAGCACTGGATCGCGGATTAAGAGACCAGGTCTGTTTATTATGTAGACGCCAACATATCGCAGATTTGGATATTTACTAGAACACGAAAATATATGAAACGATACCAAATTGTTATGAATAATAACCCCTAATAATATCCATGAAATAATAATGTAGTATTAATAGAAGAAATTTACCTACATTTTATGCAAATAATTTCTAAATAACATACCTACTAATTACAGAGAAAGTTTAAATAATTGAAATATGACTGCAAAGTAAAGTAGTATTGGATATTAGAATGGAATCAGATGAACCAAATAAATGAAGGATATGTGTAAACAGAAGGATCCAACACCTTGGTAAGGAATCTGGATGTGGAACAATTTTAAGAAGCAGCTAAACCGGTACAACAAAGATAAAACAACAGATAAAATGTTAAAGCCAGTGGCAGGAGAGGTCACATCTCCTAAATCTATGGCATCAAGTAATGAAAAAGCCCCAAAGATTGAAAAATAGGTATCATAAAGGTGTACATAAAGATCAAAATATTCAAAAGAATCATAGGGAAAGTATTCGGAGAAAAACTAAAAGAACAATTAAAGATTCACAGTGTTTTCAAACAGAGAGGCACAATTGTATGGTAAAAGAATTATCGAAAAAAGCAATACGTTAACGCGAAGATCTATACCTATAGAACAAACTTTTCACATAATAAACAGAAGTGACATTTTAAGAATTCTACGGAGAAAAAGAATAGACTATAACCATCATGAGCTTATATACTAACATGAGAAATTGTTGCAAATCCTCCAGTGTAGACGTTAATTATTTTATAAGACGAAATGGTAAAAGTAAACCTATGAAGGCAGCCTATTTATTAAAGTTGAAGGAATAAATATTATAACAATGATACAGATATAGATGATGTTTTCAGGAGATGGAAGAACCTAGATTTATATAGAAACAAGCATTCAATAAATATAGCCTGAACATCAACTAAGAATTAAAAGACTTCTCTTCTGTAGTTTATGACCAATGTCATGGTCTCTTCAGGCTATATTCTTTGCCTATGCAAATGAAATCTTAGAGAGTACCTACATCAAATAACATAAAATTCTCAACAGTAAAAGACTAAAAGAGCTTTTACATCTGAAATATGACATTTATTGACAAAAACAACATAAAAAAATTATAGAACCGTATATAGAAGAAAACAATAAGATGGTTGTAACATCACGAATAGCATAGGGAAGAGAGAGATAACAAGAAAAAATTTGAAAGGCTGGGCACTAAAGAAAATGAATAGAGGCAAATCAGGGAAAACATGGTTAATATGGATGGACGAAGTTACTAACAGAGATAAGGAGTAGAGAAAAGAAGCTACAACAAATGCTAACGCAAATAAGTGACCAGAAAAAAAGAGATTTTAAAGAAAAAGAATTTTAGTTTGTACAACATTAAATATTATAAATTTTATAGAAATAAGAATTACGACCTTAAAAAGCTGCAAAATTGCATGACATCAAAATTTCATGAATGTTTTTTCCCTAATAGCCAAATTTAAATTTCCCGCCACTATGTAGTACAAAATGGGAGGTAATTTTGGTTTTGTGTTTCAAAGTTGAGGTTACTGAGAACAATTACGGCAATTTAAATTTGGCTATGTGGGTTATGAAACAATGCCGGGTTGTACTTCTTAAATTTCAATTGGCGGTGTAATCCAAAGTTACAAGCAGATTAAGAAATCGACTTATTTTCTGTCTTCAAAGGCTTGTGGGAGCAGCGAAAACGCATTTTGTATGCTTTCCTTGAAACCATTCTAAATCATATCCAAGTGGTATACCTACCAAATATTTATAAAATATATATATTATTTATTTTTATATGTTCAAAACATTAACTTCATGATTTTTTTTCACAGATTTGCTGATCTTGGTCCTTATCTCAGAAATTTGATTTTTATCAGAAATTTGTAATAATTAGCGCACAAAGTACAATCGCGGCAAAATTATAAGCAATCACTTGCATATCCCACAATACTGCAAAATCATGCCGGTCCTTGTTTTGTTTATCAATCTATAGCCTGTCAAGTAATTCCTTTCATATAATACGAATTAAAGAAATCGATTTAAATATCCTAATTTTATCTTACCTATAAATATCCTGGTAAACTTGGAAAACTGGTTTCTTTTGGGTAACGACATCTTGCAAATTTCCCCATAGAAAATGTGGTTTGACATGAGGGACGTTCAATTTTTCCCATTTAGATAGAGGTAATGTCCAATACCAATACAATAATAAAATTAGTACTACTAATATTATAAATATCATATTTTATTCACTACGCGCGTTAACTGTCGCGTCGCTCAGGCACTTAACCAACGAATTTAAACTCATGTAATAAATAAGTTGACCCTATTTACGATTGAATTCATACGATTTGGTAATCTAATCTATAAATGATTGTGAGAATTTATCTTTTAGTTCAATATTAAAATAGAAGATTACATACTTTTTTTTATTTTATTTACTTTTTTCGTTTACCTAAGTACTAACTTTAATTTAGTAGTAGTATTATAGTGCTGTGGAAATTATAAACAGTGTGTATTATTGAACGATATAGTGTTACGTACCAGCAATTTAAGTTTTATACAAATATAAATGATGCAGTTATGAAACCGTAAGAAAATTGCAGAGCAATGAATAAGGGTAACCAATATAATAATCGTCCTAATTCTCAAAAGGGTTCTACTACTTCGAAACAAACAAATCATTCCCGGAACAACCTTAATCGAATACTTCAGGACAGTACTGGCAAAATGTGCCAAGCTCTTCTAAAACAAAACAATTAACGAATAATCAACGTGGCAATACTGTTGGTTATACTACGCAAACGGCGCCATCTTCCATACACAATCCAACAAACAATTCCAAACGATATAATGAATATGATAGAAACCCGACAAATTATTGCATGAAGAGACCATCGGTGAGCAGTAAAACGCATAATACTCTATATGTGCAAAACGCACATGGTATTGAACAAGTGCAACAACCAATAGAAAATGTGCAGATCACATCAAATTATTCCCGAAGAAAGGAATTGAGAAGGAATGACTATTCTTCAACTGTACCATCGCACGAAGAATCTTCTTGTTTCAAGTGTAATATTATGTAAATTAAAAAATCATTCTAAAGAGGGTTGATAATTGGATTTACTCTAGTTTTTCAAATAGGTACATACGCTACAATACACTGCTTGGCTCCAGCTTGGAACCAACCCAGTACACCAAATTCAAATTTCCCATAATTATTTTTAGTAACTTCAACATTAAAGCATGAAATTACCTACGATTTTGTATTACACTAACAGTTATTTGAATACCTTTAAGTTGAAGGTATTAGATATAATTGAGGGAAATTTGAATTTGGTTTACTGGGAAGTCATCAAAACCACTTATGGCCGACGTTTCGTCCTCAATTGCATGGTATCAGCGCTGTTACTGTCGCATCGACAAACGCGTCGAACTAACACATAAGGACGGGTTTATAATGGTTCCAAACCCGAAGCCAAGCAGTGTATGTAACATGTGGATAACAAGTCTACCTATATGTTTAACATTGCATGATTTTTTAATTATATATTTTTGCTGTATGCTGTCCCCTTTCAAATGTTAGCAATAAATATTATCACCATTACCGTACAAACTTCTGAAAATGAATCTGGTAATTTACTTTCTATATAGAACCGGGTAGTAACAATTTATTTTTTTTTATTTTCGTTTAGTTATTCCTATTATGTATTTTCGGAGTTTATTTTTAATTTAAAATAGGTATGTTTAATGAAAAAATAATTTTATTATTATGGTTATTAATAGCTGTGTTCACAGAGGAATCACAAACTAGTCAGACGCGATTCGATTAACTAATCCGAAACAGTTTTCTGACTGATTTCACAGTTTATGATTGGTTCTGACTATTTTGTGATTCTTCTGCGAACACAGCTAATATTCGATACTCAAATCAAATTTATAGTAAATTAAATCAAATTTTTGCATTTTTAGACAACTTAATATACTATATTGTTATTAAAATAATATACATTTAGTCGTGTCTGTTACAGAACCCTATAATTTTTAATTATATTTATTGGTAGCATAACAACCAATTATTAACAAATTTATATAAAGTACAAGCGATTTTTGTATAACTAAACTAATAAATATATCTAGATATTTCCGAATGTTCGATTCTTAAAGGAAAAAAAAATGGAAGCGTTAGAAGTAAAGCGATGTAAGTGAATTGTTTATGAGCTAATAAGATATGAAGTTAATAGCTAATTAACTTTAATACTTTGTGATTCTCCACGATACTCATGTAGTTTTCTGATAGAGTTTAAGGATTAATTACGTGGAATAATATTACATATATCTACACCCCTATACCAATAAACTCCAAGGAGCTCAACTTTGTCCTGAAAATAGTGGGTGATGATAGACGTGGGCATAATCGAAAAAAAAGGTCCTCTATGATATCTTGGCATACCTACGAACTAAATAATCATTCGATTATTATAATCACTCGATTATGGATCATTAGATTATGCCCATCACTAGCAAAAAATATGTATAAACGCCAACAATTTCAAAGCAACCACAGAGAAAACAAGATAGGAGTTACCGAACCACTAAGAAAAGAAGCGTGCGGTGGAAACAGCAAGACATGGAAAGAACATCTGCAGGACATAGCGGGTATAGTGGCCACCTTTGCAGAGAAATTTAAAGTACAATACAATTTTTTGGGGGATGGAGTATTTGATTAAGGGGAATTAGGTGTTCTCATCTAGGGGAAATTACTTGCTGATCCTTGACAATACTGTTTATGAGTTGTCAGTATAAGAAACCAAGTAGTGTCACTCTCGCCAAGATAAATTTCTGCTGCCATTTTGTGTTGTACCCTATAATTTATGTTATGTGCGTCTGTTATTTTTATTCTATGATTTAGAGTTTAGATAAGGCTTTTGAAATTTAGCTTTTAGTTTTCTTATCGAATGTTGGAGTGTGTTCTCGTTTATGGGAATGATTTTAATTCTTGAATACACATATTTTGTTCAAATTTTTCGCACAATGCACAAAACAAAATGGCAGAAGGTCATCAAAAACTTTCCCTAAAGAATCTACTTATGAAAATGTGACTTACATTATTCGGTTTACCTATATTTTTGTGAGTTTGTGTCATGTTTCATGTCATGTGTCTTGTTCTTGTTCAGAAAAATACGCAGAACCATTTTAATTTTTTGCTGATTCTGTGGTTTAAAACGGGCTAACATGCAAGATGCATAATGCGTACAAGTTAGTGAAATTGCCTGTAAGAGCCTCAATAAGTTACGAAACTTTTCTACAATAGTAAATGAGATTTTGTTGTAATCAATATATCATTATCTATGTAAACCAACTCTGTGATGTAATCAATTTAGGCCATTATGGTTGCCTAGTTGACAGATTCTATTTCTACATGAGAAAAGTCAAATTCGATTCACTACAACGATCTCGTTTGGTCTCTGTAACTTTCAATACCTTATCGCACTTGTTGGATGGCCCCAAATGTGTTTGTAAAAGACATATAAAATCTCAGTTGTTGGCTGTCGTCTCGCTGGTAATATCATTTTTCGTACTTTATTTAAACTTGGTAATTAATTAGAGATATCACCTTCTGATTTGAAATTGAGTGTTTATATTATGAGCTTGAGTAAGTTATTCATTCATTTTCTCTGTAGCCAAACAAAATAAAAATCAGTTGGTGATGTCCAGTAGTCGGATGCAATTCTCTATAACTTAAAATACAAGTTTTTAATTCTTGCAACTGCTGTGAGATGTATTTAGTATTTTTTTTTTTAGATTTAATTGCATCTCTACTTGATTTGTGTCTGTAAAATTCCTCGACTATTCAGTCCATAAAAGTCATAAAT
>RXPK01000184.1:1999199-2281122 GCA_004143645.1 Protaetia brevitarsis
TGAATGGTTGAAGCAACAAGCTCTAGCACAGTGACTATCCGTCACTAGCAGTCACTAGTAGAAACTTAGTAGGACGTGAAAAAATGTACGAATGTTGTTGATACAACCAAAAAACTATGTTATGTTTACAAGTTTGAAATTATTTATGAAGGAGAAGTAAGCACATATTAGAGGACTTCTGAAGAGTACATGGAAGAAGTTTTAGTTAACCTAGTTGAAATAGTTAATCGTCTCAAACAATATACTATTAGCTTCGTATAAACTATTTAATGTAAGAAAACGGTATCGATTATGTTCAACAGTACGGCGTACATTTGTAATGTTTACGCATTTTTAGTATATCAGTAATGTTGTTAATGGTTTCCTTAGTTTGTTGGAATTGGAATTAATTATTTTTAATCATTGATATTAAATGCTTAATTGTCTTTAATGCTCATTTTTAATACATTTTTCTATAGGATATGACGTCGGCAATTTAACACTGAAAATGCCCTTATTCCTTGTAATTATATGCATTCTCCTCGTTTCAAATCTCCAGAGTTCCAATTATCATCGTTCAGCAAAAATTCGTGCTTCAAAAAGAAAAACATATCTATCCCGAAGATTAATGATATGTAAATTTGACCACTTATCATTTATAGAACGCCAACGAGATATCGATTTTCCCTATTCGCACAAACCTAATATACAAATACGCCTGAATGTGCCAGATGTTCGGACGTACAAGAATTTAGTACGATCTCAATTGTCAATTGAATAAATCGGCAGCTGCGAGAATGAAGACCCGTGGGAGTACGTATTGAGATCGTTCGAAATAAATAAATGTAATATAAAATACATTTATTATTGGTTGTTGGTGTCAATTTTTGAAATGGACTGGGACGAATTCGGTATAATTTGAGATACTTGATGAAAATACAAGCTGTGTGAGTGGGGATTTGAGATGATTGTTTATTGAGAGATGTAGTAGTCAGCTAATCGATATCGAAAGATTTCAGAAACTTGTGTGAATTTTGTAACTGATTGGTAACTAAATAGCCGATATCTCCAATAAAAAATATGTTTCTCTTTAAAAATAGAAGACTACTAAAAATTAATTATATGTAGTTATCAAGTTTATTTCCTCCAACATTCAATATTAAATAGTTTTATTGCGTTCACCTTAGCATTGAGTTGGTACAGTCAGCACTAGTGATTGGAAATTTACCGATTTTTTAATGTGAGAATGAAAATGAAAATACCGGTTTACCGGTAATTTTTTTTTCATGTGTGACATTAATGGGGATTCCCCAAGAAAATAGGGTTAGAAGTTAGGCTAAAATAATACATATTTTACACAATCTTAAGACATAATATTAGAATTTTGTAATAAATATTTGTATTTAATTATTTTAAACAGTTGTAAGTAGTAAAAGAAAATATTTAAGGTTCAAATTTTAATGTTATTTTACAACAATGTTGCATTAATGTCTTCATAATGTGGTGTATTCAGAAATTGCTATTTAATTTAAATAACGTGGAAATGTTGTTCATATATATATTATTATTTTTATATATTGAAAAATGAGACATTTACTTTCTCGTTAAGAAAAACGGTTTTTTCTATTTTGCGTTCATAAAAACGCAATTTGTAACACGCTTTTGCGTATCGAAAAGTGCTTCATTGTGATACGCCTTTTTCATTTCTATAGGTTGGCTGTATTGAATACATTATGACAGAAGCAAAATTGACGTTTAATGCATGTAAATTGTAAATACTTTAATCAAAATTTTATACAATTTAGTTTACATTATTATTGTTAAAACGTGGAATTACTGTATACATTTACACTGACGGAACAAGTATCCTTGAGCATGTATTGTTATGCCAGGCAAATTCTTCGTAACAAAGTTTTGCTGAGTTATGTTATTGGCTTTAATGGTAGACTCTTGTGATTGAGAATCATTCGATGATTAACTCTAGAATGACCAAGATGTACTTGCCCTGATAAGTTGTGCGCTACAGCACTTTACTTTTCATAGATGTTTCGATGTAACCCTCAGCTACCGCAGATGACTTCCATCCACCATGACGTTTTATAGTCAGCAATCACTGCCTGCGTCTGCTAAGTGTGTAGCACTAGAACGTCTGAAGCAATGTCCAGTATAAAGCTCTGAATTGGGCAATTTTAGAAAATCAGCTATTAATTAGGCATTTGCAGTCGTATTAATTCCAATCGGGCACGATATACAATAACCATTGCGATATGTAAGGAAGAATCTTGAATGATTATATTTTTGGTCGCAGGCGACATATTTTTTAATTAAAGTAATCCATCTTTCATCCGTAATTGCAAAACTCTTACGATATTATTTTTTGTTTTAGGTACTGTCACCAAAATAATATCACTCTTAAATTCTAAATCATGTATGTACATATTTGTTATATCATCTCGTCTACAGGCACCTGTGTAACCCATTATTAAACGATCTAAATTAAATCCATTACATAAAAATTACATTTTGCAAATAATATCGTACCTTTATTGCTAAATACAATGCGTCAGAACCTTCTTCTATAAATTTATTAATATCTTCAATGCATAAATTTTAGATTTCTTAGCCTCGTATCCCTCAGAGAATCGTTTTAAATAGGCTTGTAATTTAAACATTTTGATATGTCTGTATTTTTATAAATGAAAAGCAAGAACGAAGCATGGAATACATAGACCATAAGGTAGAAGATTCTTATTTTTACCTTGTAATTCAAAATATGCAATAAAATGTTTTCAGATATTGTGTTGACATTATTCTGTACACCCATAGTTCAAATTGATGGTAGCATTTTTCAATATACTGCTTTGATTTTTCGGTAATAAATTTATGACGGCGTTATCCGCAATTTCACGCAGTTGTGGTGGCGTAAAGATAAATTTGTCTCAGTATCACTCATTTTTTACAGTTTACAGAGACTATATTATGAAATATATTGTTTAAACAATTTAAATAGCGAATTTGAATTTTGAATTCGTCAATGTCAATCGTATGTCAATGTAACCAACTTCATATAAAATAAAACTCAACATTTTAATGAGATTTTTATTAAGTATTTATATCAATTTATAATGCAAAATAGAAAAATAGTATAAAGGACTCGTTTCATAAGGCTTTTTGTCGCACTCGTTCATTAGAAAACTCGACAAAATCATGCCTTATGAAACTCGTACTTTAATATACTATTAAACTTTTAAAAATCTTAAAAAACTCCAGAGCACAAATCACATATGCTAACTCAACTTTTTTTGAGAGATAAATAAAATCCACACAAAAAGCCATAAAATGAGAGAATTGAAATTGCACTTGTTGACAAAGGCAGGTAGGAAAAGTGGGGTGTTTTGCTTCCTATCGTCCTAGCAACCGTCCTAGCAACAAATGAACATTAATCTCGCTTTTCTTTGCGTTGCTTTTCGTTATCCATCTTGTTTCCATTCTTATTTTCTTTTAATTTCTACACGACCTTTTTTCAATTTTTTGCTTTTTTTGTTGAGAATTTTTTCATTTTTATTACGTTTCTAATCAAAAGTTTTTTGTCAGTTTCTTTTCAATATTCTCTATTCTAGAGCATTACAGCGGTTCTCAATCTCAAGAAAGTTTAAATTAAAATTAAACAAAAAACATCTCCCATAAAATTAATAAGTGGGTATACGCCTGTTTTTAATTTTCAATGTCCCTTTAGACCTTTAAATACATATCTATAAGCACAATATTTCGTAGATAAAAATTTCTGGTATGGATTTTTCATTTACCGAATTGCCGGTAAATTTTTGTAATATATCGGTAGATTTACCGAACATTTTTGGTCAATTACCGGTTAACCGGTTTATAAAATCGCTTAGTCAGCAACTTTCCAGATAGTCACGATAATATTTCGGTGAAAAAACAGTTGAGTATCAGACAGACCTCACTGTTATTTGAAATTATGATAAAGATCATTTGCAAATATTAAAAATAATAGAGGACCTAGTACTGACCCTTGCGGTATACCGGTATTACTTCGTTATTTTCTGCGAAAATACCGTTCTATTGTTTTGACTGACTGGTACACTCTGGGAGCGATCCCTCACGTATGACCTGATCCATCCCAAGCACGGCCCTCTAATTCCGTACTGTTCAAGTTCTTTTTAATAAGATATTGTGATTCATTGAGTCGAAGGTTTTAGATATATCGAACGTTAAGGTAGCGACTCTCAATTTACTATCCAGGTTATTATAAATATTTTGTACAACATGAGATGAAGCATCATTTATAGATTTCGTTTTTAGATAGCCAAACTGACATTGCGAAAATAAAAAAAAAAAATAATCGTATAAACGCGAATACATTACTTTTTCAAAAATTTTGGAAAACACTGACAAAATTGGGACGGTAATTAGCGATATTCTGTGGATCAGCCAAATAAAAATAATAAATAACTTTCTAATTAGATCTGCCTTTTCTTTACAGATACCTTCCTCTATATCCTATAATGATAGACAGAATACAATCCCAATCCACTAGATGGCTATAAAATACCATATATGTCCAAGATATCTAAAGTTTACCACTCCAGATCATGCGCACTAGTGATCTCCTCTCTTAGTGACCAATGAGTAGTTATATCTTTATTATTTTTCCAGTTGTGAATTCGCTGCCCCGGTGGCTGTACAGCTGAGGTCTCTTAAATCCCTAGCTTGTATATTATTGTGCCTTTACTTTGTTAAATATTGAATTTATAGTCTAATTCTATAATAATAATATTCAATGTATCAAATGAGCTTTCATTAATAAAACAGTGTAACTATTAATAATATGAGTATGAGAACTCTTACTCAAGGTGAGTACACTTATTTGGAATGTTCAAAACAAATATTATCAATTATCTAGTATATCTAATTCTCAAAACAACTTTTAAATATCCCGCGCTATCATAAGAGAAAAGAAAACCACCAACCACGCTACCAACTTATACAAACTAAACATTTCAATCTCCCTAGAAGTAACAGTAACCTCAAAATATTATCAAAATTATACATTCATTTATACAAAAAATTTAAACAATGCTTTGACCAGATACCTCGTTTATCGGTTTACACAGACGCCAGAGTACCTCCAAATGGAATTTCCTTGTAGATAGATAGATAGATTATATTGCAGTTGTACCAGTGGTATTAATAACAATAACACTTAAATTGACACATAGTAATAAGTAATTAATAATAATGTAGTGACAATCCAAATCAAACTCTAATGTTCGTGATGAGAAGTTCAGAACGCGAGGACAACACCGGTATCATAAAAATCCAGCACAACAAACTTCCTTCACAGCATCCGAAGTGTATCTTATACTCGAAACAACAGAGATATGTATGATTCCATGTAGAACATGAACCCAGGTATAGAAAACAGCAATTTCTTATAATGTCGAATAATCTTGACGTTTCTTCTGTATATTTTCAGATCGAAAGAAATTACATGAATTTACATAAAAGATCCCCTTCAATACCAGATATACCGCAGGAATATGGTTTAATTCATTACACTCGATGAAAAATAGAACAGCTTTTTTGAAGATTTTTTTTATCAACAACCCTTCGTAACCAGGGATTTTCATTCATTTTTTTTCAACGAATTACATTGAGTCACTACCCCATTCAAGTAAAGTGAAAACCTAGGATACCAGGATATCATACGGTTGTCAGACGATAAATTATATTCAATTTCCATGATTACTAATGCGATCTAATCCAAATTATACTGGACTGACAAACAGGTGCGTACATAAAATAATAATTACATCTAATATGGTTGATAGTTTTCCTCTTATGAAACACCGTAATATATTGCTCTGTTTTTTAGAACACAATGCCCGGGATTTCTAAATTTTGCTTTTTATAGTCCAATACTAATTTAATATTATTCAAATTTATATTATTTTTATTTTTTTTTCAATAAAATCAAATTAAATAAATTAGTGGTTTCAATGCACCCAGCGACCTCTCTCAGTAAGTGCAAGAAAACTGTGGAAAGTGACTTCCTACCTGCTAGGTGGCACGGGGGCGCTTCAAAGGGGACCAGATCGTCTGTCAGAATCGTACTCCGGACGCTTATTAACGAATAGGTAGTTTTTTCACCTAACAGGCGCACCCTCAAAGCCCTTTCTCGGTTTATTAAATTTTGATATAAGTAATTATCGAAATTCGATGTAAACACTTACTGTACAATAAAAAACAACATTTCAAATCAAAACAAGCTTAAATCTTTATTTATTTACCCCAAATGCTATGTTTCCTTATCAAATGAGACTCTAATGATCACAAGGTACGTAAATGGAATCAGAAAATACTATATAAGACAATCTTTAATACACAAAACACGTCTTCAAACTCTCCTGGCTTTTAAAACTAATGTGGTTATGGAAACGTCATATAATAAATTAAATATCAAATAAATATTTATAGCAAACGATAATCTATTATTATATTTATTTGTTAAAGATAGCTATTTTATCAAAATCAAATTCGGTGATATTTTTATATAACCCTTACATACAAAATTTACTAAAATACTAAACTAAATGGCGGTTCTTATAAACTAACCCCCAAATTATCGTATGGTGAAAATAAATTACACAAAAATATAAGTTTCTGATTAAATTTGAAAGGGAACTGAATTAATTCCGTTCTGTTTTAGGTGAAGTGATTCTAAGGAGATACTAACTTGAAAGGACACGACGCTGGCAAACTCTGGAGAAGGTGGTTCAGTTAGATGGACCTCCGGTCTCGGTCAAAGGCATGGAAAAGGCTATCTGGTCGGGAAGTCTTCGTAGGATATTTATAGGATATTTTCTTGGCAAATTCAGGTATTCGATATGGATTTAATAAACAGGATTTGTATCGATACTTTTTTTTTTAGGTAAAACTTCTTGGAACTTTGATAATTTTTTTTAAAATTGTGGCAAAAACGTTATAAGAAGATTAAGACAACCGTCGTGTCTGGTAGCCACCAACAGAATGAGAATTCAAATCATATTCAACGGTCAACAGCCTTCGATTGTTATCACACAGGTCGACCAACCTGAATTTTGAAAGATAAAGCTAACCGTCATTAAAATACCGTTATTTTCCATAGATTGAGGGGAATACGCCAAACGTTGAAATCAAAACACCCCGGAGTCTGAAAATCTCTCCGAGCAAAAATATAACATACAAAAAGGATACCAGGTCAGTAAAAGTTTACATTAGAATAAAGCAATATTTAGCACCTAATGCTAATATTATTCATTTTAAATAACTATCTTTAACGAATTCATAATTCGCCTGTAGAGTAGACAACTGAGTACACGCCTCACTTTTGAATTACTTGTTCCTTTAGTCTAGAACCTTGTTGTGAATTCCTTTAAAATAGATTCCATACCTTAAATATCATAGCAATATATATATACATTCGTTGGTACTCGAGCGCATTTAAACTGAAATTTATTTGCAAAACAGATACTTCTTGCGATTTTCCAGTTAATCTATTATTCATTGTTTCACTATAGCAGTATATTCATATTATAGCTTAGAACTGCGCAGGAGCTTTCAGAAGACAGATAATATCTGTACAGATCATTATGTACGTGTTTTGTATTGTATCCTATTATGGCTTTCGCTCAGCGTTCCCTTTACGTTTTATTTTTAGCAGCTCCGATGCGGGTTTCCGGAATGCTATTTGCAGATATATATCTGTGTATCGAAACGGAAGAGTATACGGACACGGCGTGCACTAGCATTAAGGATAATAATAAATAAGAGTACTCCTGCACCGTACACTGGTAAATCTTCGAATTTTCGCAGAGACGCCGTTACATTCTCCAGTCGCTTCCGGGGTCTGTCCTACATATACTCGAAGTTATTGAAAGGGACCTCAAAAAACGGAAAAGACCGCCGAAAAACGGGTCAACTTAATGAAATAACATTTCGGCGGTCAACAAAATAAAACGAAATCTAGGAACGTTCTGGCATTTCTCCTTCTCCTCTTCGGCCTCTCTGTCCCTTCTCTCCACTCACACTTTCGGAAGCGGAATGTCTTATCCCCAGTAAACTCTTAGTGGGACACAGAAAGTATTTTATAACCTCGCGGGGGTTGCTATTCTATCGATTGGGGTCGCAGGAAGCGGATGAAGTGTGGGCAAAGGAAAAGAAGAAAAGCCAAATCGCCGCCTGTGCGCCCCCAAACCTCCTTTTCAGTTCTCGCCGGTCCCTTGTTTCCTCCGTCCGACCCTTCTATTCCCCTCTCTATATCACTGTGTGTCATGTTGGGTTTTAAATCACGGAAACAGGAAGGAATTCGGCCTAATAAAATATGGATATAACCGGCCGTGAAGCGGCGATTTTGATAAAACGTAATTTACTCATCGGAATTCGCCAAGCTACGAAATTAAAAATTCCAAATTAACTGATGGACCTTTTTTTCCATTTTATCGAGATTTTTTAAGGATCATTAAAAACCAGCATGCCCTCCTTTATCTAGACCGCTTGGCAAATTATGTGAAATAATATTTATGGCCGTCCTAAAAAAAAAGAGTTGTTTACTACTGCTTACTAGTTCCTGACTCAGAGTGTAATATATTGCGGCAAGCAACCTTGTCCTAGAGTAATAAAGAGTAATAATTAATGGAATCGCTAGCTTTTTTAAGGTCACATCATAGAACACCCGGTTGTAAATGGTGGACATACATTATACGATTATTAACTTACATACTGCTGTAGTTTAGACTCCCCGTTGTTCGCGAGTGTATTTTAAGTTGCATATCTTGATGTGTGTAATTTCTTCCGAGCTGATTCAATTTACAATTACAATTTCACAAATTTAGATTTTATATTTGTATAAATTTAGTTAAAGAGTTGATTGTTTGATTTAATTTATTTGGTGTTAAGTTTTTTTTAAATTAATTTCATTCATTTAGATGTCTAGCGTTTGCTAGTTCTGTTTAATGCGTTTTCTACTAGATTTTGTCGGTGAATTGTGCGTTTGCGTTGTTGTATACGGCTGCGTTGTAGAGTTTTGTCAGGCAGTTCCTTGGTCGACTATTAACGTGAGTAGACGTATTTTTGTATATTATCGATGCCATTTTGTAATTCATTTTGATATTCAAAATTTTCGCATAAATTGAATTTTATATAGTCCATCAAGGAATTCATTTAGTAATAATTGTTAATATATGGATGTGTGCACATTATAGATATAAGATTATTTATTATTTCTGGGCAGGAAGATATATTTTGTTGTAATTTTCTCATTATATTTTAAAGTGTTAATTTTTCTGTTTTTCTATTTTGCTGTTTCGTTTTTAATTATCAATCACCTCGGTTGGGTGAATAGAAGCTTTGTTCTTGCATTTAGTTTTCATTTTTGTATAATTTCGTGTTTGTCCACGAATTTATTTTATTTTGTTGAAACCACGTGGATTGTATTGGTAGAATTAGGATTATCTTCCTGAACAAACTAATCTTTTGCTTTGTATATGAAATAGTATTGTCCTATTGTAATTTTAGAATCAAGTGCGGTTTTTAATTTAGGCCAGAACCTTCAGTTCACGGTTTTTTTTTTCTGCAGGAACTGTAATTTGACCCTTTTTGAATAATAAAAAAATTGATTGTTAACGTCGTTGGGTTAAAAAATTCTGTTCTTTTATTTTATATTAAACCTTTTCAATTTTTCGGGTATTTGAGTAAGTCAGATTTCTTTCACTCACAATTTACTTTTCGTGGTTAGATTTAAGTTTTAATTCGCGGGGGTAACTTTGAGTTTAATTGTTCTTTTGTTCAATTTAAATTTTTCCGTTGAGCTAGCTAATTTTAATTTTCTTTTTCATTTTAATGCATTTAATTCAGTCAGTACACAGCAATACGTAGGCTCTAGAAACCACAAAATGAGTAACTCTATAACCGGAAATAGACTATAAAAAACATAACGCACATTTAATGTAAATTGTAATTAAATTAGTTAATGCATTTACACCTTTGTTAACAATTACTCTAGTTAATAATAACACTAAGCAACATATTTTAATTGTTTTATTTTTTCTTTAGTCACTATGACATAACTATAACAATAAAACCAAATTTATTCTGACATATCAGGTTTTGATACAAACGTTATTGAAAAATAAATTGGATAATATAAATTAGGTACGTAAATTATATGGAATCGTTCTGTCTTAAAATGTTTTTCTTTTTACTTTTCTTTTTCTTTTATATTGTATTTACGGTACTTTCTAATATCAATGTCCAACGATACTCAGCCAATATTTCACTGTTTCACTTGCCCTGATAACGTTTTTCAAGAACAGAAATATCTTGATGAAATCTTTCGTCGTGTTCATCACTGACGTCGTCGAAGTTCGTCTAGGGGCGGAGGAACTATATTCGTGTCACACCCGAAGGACGACAACGAGGTATAACCCTACGAGAACGGAAAAAGAAAGTATACTCGTGCCTCATTCGAGGAACGACAACGAACTATAGCCCACGAGAACGTAGAAGAACTATATTTGTGTCACACCCTATGGACGACAACAAACTACAATCTTACAGGCTCGGAGAAAGGCTATGATCATGTCACCCCGTAGGACGACAACGTACTAGTGACAGGAACCTTACCTTTGGGCTTTTGGTTTAAAATTGATTGGGTCTTCGAAAAATGAAATTAAGTATAAATTGGATGACTATAATTGCATAAATTAAACATTTGGTCAACATTAAAATGTGAAAATCTGAACGTTATAAGTGATTGGAGGTTAAAGAAATAACATCTTACGATGATTTAGCCTTTTTGGCGTATATTAGTTTATTATGTATATAGGTATAATCTGTACAATGCCAATAAATGATGTTATTATTATTATTCCTATAGTCAAGGCAAGGTAGAGGATCGGGAACCGGCGTAATTTGCCTCGATCACGGCTTATATAGGCACACAGCGCTGGAGGGGACTCAAGCATGAGTAAATTCAACACGAGCGAGTGGGGATAAAGCTTGCGTAGATTCACTATGCGGTTCGTGGAGGGGACGCGATACACTGGGATTTGTAACTAAGACGGGTGCTGGCAAATATAAATCAACGAATAAATGCGGCCCTTACGAGTGTAATAGGAAAAATTGATTAAATAAACCAAAATTTATGCCGAAATAAATTACAAAACCAAACCAAATACTGAAATTAATTTTTTTCCACTAGTGCCTTATGAAGTATTCTTTTGTCCAGCAATAAACTGAGCCTTGACTTGCCAATCTTTAACAACGTAGTGGACATTCTCGATCGACTGCCCCCCTCACAAAGAAAACAGCAGTGCTTTGTGTACCCCAGTTGTAAATCGAGTAGAATTGCTACAATTTGGAGGTCAGCGCTGATATGCCATCTGTACACTTTGTAATTATTTTTTCAAGAAGACGAGGCATATTTTCATAAGTTTCCTACGTTTCCCAATCCTGGGCGATCAGCAATTAACAAGTACAAATAACACCAAATTTGTGGGTTTAAATTTTGACGAATGTCTTACCTGGAAGACTCATTGCGATAATCTTAAAAATAAATTAAATTCATTATGCTATATGCTTAGAAGTTTGAATAATGTTTTAACTACGGACCAGATATTGGCGCTCTACCACGCTCAGGTGGGCTCTAGATGGAACTATGGCCTATGTTTGTGGGGTCTCGCTACCTCGGCGCCGGGCGTATTCCTGGTGCAGAAACGGATTATGCGCATTATTTCGGGGTTGTCTGTTCGACAGAGTTGTAGACAGGTTTTTAAACAGTATGGTGTTTTGACGTTGACTTGCGCGTTTATTTTGAACGTGTTAATCTATATATTTCAGAACAAAAACAAATTTGCTAAAATAAACGATACACACGCAATCCCTACTAGGCGACATAACGATTTCCATATTCCATTTTGTAAATATAATGTAACATTGAAGTCTCCCCGCTACATGGGTCTCAAAATTTTTGACGATGATTTTTCCCTATACATATATATACATTTATATACATTTGTAATGTAATACAGGGAAATAAATATATATTATTATTATTATTATTAAATATATGTAAGAAGGACAGCTTTCACGCTCAATTTCAAAACATCGATAAAAAGACGCTATTCTTCTGGGTTGTGTTGATGACCTACTGTCAGCGTCAAATCATCGACATTATTGCAGACTGAAAGACCTTCATCGATTGATATTGATTGAAATACTTTGACAGTTCTTTCTGGCGATTACGATACACTGAAATATGTGTGCCTGGAGCTAACAGCTTCCATCCTTGAAGTCCTTGTATTTTGACTTTTTCTCGAATAAGGTCATTTAATTTTGACTGATTTACTAACTGAAGTCCGTCCTCTAGAGATGGTAAATATTCATCATCGCCGGGTGATTACTCGGAAATGTCTTCCTCTGCATCTGTATTCTTTACTAAATCTTTACTCGAAACACCTACAGGTCTTGGTATTGGCAAGACTTCTGAATGAGGTACTGGACGAGTGATGGAAAACATACTAACGTAACTAATCTTGTTAGGTAGCAATCAGACAATGGTGAGTTTGTTCACCCTAAATCATATGTAGGTCTTGCAAATGGCATATCACTATTCTCACCGTTTGACCAGCCTCTCAGAGTAACAGCACACCGTGCGTAGCAAATGTGAGGAGCCCATTTCCTTCGTTCTGATATTTAATTTTTAGACCAAAATAGTGGAATTTTAAATTTCCTATTAAAGGCGTAATATTCCGTTTCTGTCGTTGGGTAATGAATTCTCCACATACATAACAGAAGTTCTTGGGATTATTTGTATATATACGGGACATTATAAAATAAAAAAGACGTTTAGCTGTCACAAACAGACTTAAATTGAATTTAACGAGCCGTGCGTAGCTCCTTACATACCCACACAGCTACAAATCTACAAATTCCTAATTTAATTGGCTCCAGAACAAAAATGGGGGTGGTTTGAATGCTGTGACGTAGGAAACAGGCATGGGGCATGTTCAGACATGTCCACTCAATGCTCGGCAGTACACTTCCAAAGAACGGCTACCGTGAGAAACCGTGTCGTTGCATACAAGCGGTAACATTAACATTGTGTTCCTATCTAAACATGTGGCCGGGCTAACCGAGTACGTTTTGGCTACATTAATTGCCATTATATGACAAAGCGTGCGAAATGAAAATAACGTAAAACATCGTCCATCAGAGAGACGAAATATTAAAAAGAAAATAACCGCTAGCATATTAAAAAAGCGATATATTTCCCATTTCCATTCAAAGCTATACGCATAGTAGATGTTTACCTACATATTTTTGGTACATTCCGTAAAATGAGAAATATTTTTAGATTACGGTACATCGAATTTTACAAAGCTTGCGACGAATAAAAAATAACCCGTAATTTATTTAATGTTGTAAAGTATTATCTTAGTTTGTACACGTCGCATTTAATAGCAGAACAATCTTTGGTCGTACCGCACTATTATACGTTAAACTTGAAAGGATTTCGAACTTTTTGTACAGGAAATTCCAGTTTATACCGGCTCGTTCGCTCGGAAACGACTTTCCAGTGATATGAAATAATAACGTGAAATTCCCCACCTCGTTTTTCGTGGATACTACATTCGGATTTGAGGGAATATTCTACCGTTTGCTGTTGCACACAGAACAACGTCATTATAAAAGGTATTCGTGTAATATTCATTCACAAACGGCACCGCCAGTTCGCCACGAGTAAGACAGAGTGCGAATATACGTTTGATTTAGGAAAAGACGGAGGGAAACTTAATCCCATTGTATGCGGGCGAGTTTGTCCTCTTTAATTTGGTATACGTTATTGTATTCCGGGGAATAATCAACCTTAAAACGAATACCGGAATTAGTACACTCCTATTAAGGCGGATATTAAAGCCTCTAGTTAATTTCCTTCAGTTCGTTTGTGTCAGTTAACCGCCCAAAATAGAAGTGTTCAAGGTTTCCCACATGATTTTGTATTATCCTAGTGGTAGTCTGCAAGCTCCTTGCTTCCTGGTTATCTTATTACAGTTTCTAATGAATGGTTTAATTACGCATGTTTTAAACGATACGGTTTCAGTGTTCTCTCTTTCAAGTGGCTACACAATCCGAATATCTTGTTACTTTTTATGATTGGCATTCTTTTATTTGCTAAGATTCGAGTTTCAGTTACAACCTTTTACTCTAGAACGAATATATTCTACAAAAAAATGTATAAAACTTTGCGCTGTTAAAAATTTAATATTGGTAGCATCTAGGAGTGAGTGATACCAATTGATCAAGTCGATACTCGCTAGGTGGGCCCCTCGCGTCTTTGTTTCAATATACAGATTTATAAAACTTACTTTTGCTTACGTACATAGTGTCTGTCTTTGTTATATGAACGGTATAATTGATTAAGAAAGGGATGTGCGCTTGGTATAGTAGCTATCTATATTCAGCAGTACATACAAAGATTTGGCAGTCGCAAACTCTTAAAATCTTGCAAAACTGTATTTTTTACCGAGGTATAGGCAATGGTATATGCATTTGATTTAATCACCGCCCCGATCACAGATTGAATTATGCAGAATATTCTATATGAAAGTTCATCAACGTTTTCCATGGGTTGAAAGTTGCTTACGTGGGGTAAACAAAAATATAGGTTACCATTAAAAAAATACCTATTTATGAACAGCTGTATGCAATTATTGTTATATTAGCCCAACATGTATAGTTAGCAGAATTCAAACTCTGCATATTTAAATGTTAACCACTCCACTTAGAAAAATGTTAGATTTTGGGTAATTTTTTCTACGAAAGGCTAAGCAATAATGTTATTAAATAAAAAAAAATGTAGTGATTTGTGTGGTTATACTTTTTTTTTGCATAGAATTAAAAAAATGTAAAAATATACATCTGTTTCACTTAAAATACCCGAGTAAGTAAGCGTTCATCTGCTCTCAAGATACTATTATTTAATTTTTTTTTAACAGGGAAAAAGAACTGTAGTCGAATGTATAATCTTCATTGGAACAGCTGTACATACATAAAAATATGTATAATTTTTTTCTCTTAATCTTAAACTTAATAGTGCATAATAGTACGAGGCCTCTCAATCAATCGATCTCTTACTTACGCCACAGCTTTCACAAACCTTAAATGCAATTCATACCACTATTTTTACTATTTACTATATTTAAATCCAAATGGTATACATTTTCTCTTTTGCTTTTTCACTTCATACGTTCAATATTGTGAAAAGTTGTTGACTAGAATCACCGTGATATTTTGTACGGGCATTAGTCTGTTCATTCTCTTCTTACGAACTTGTATATAAAGGAACAGAATTTACTAAAAATCTATTGAGAGATCTACTAAGGATAGGAAGACTGCCAAAATGAAGATAGGTCTGCTGACTGGTCACTGTAGATTAAATGGGCATATGTACAACAGAGGTAGATGATAGGCAAAAGAGTTCCTAATGGAGTAGAGGCCTGAATTCACGAGAGATCTACTGAATAAAGACAGGAAGACTGTCAAAATGATTGTAGGTCTGCTGACTGGTCATTGTTGACTGAATAAGCATATGTACAACATAGGCCTGGCAGATGATGCAACTTGCAGATTCTGCCAAGAGGAGGAAAAACATCAGTTCATGTGCTGTGCCAATGTGAAGGTCTGGCGAGGACAAGATTTCTAGTAATGGAGACCTCAGAGCTAGCAGCTAT
Source organism: Protaetia brevitarsis (assembly GCA_004143645.1). Taxonomy (NCBI): domain Eukaryota; kingdom Metazoa; phylum Arthropoda; class Insecta; order Coleoptera; family Scarabaeidae; genus Protaetia; species Protaetia brevitarsis. The sequence continues at coordinate 2,014,970 of RXPK01000184.1, forward strand.
AGAAAGAAGCCGCTATCAAAGATGATGAACCTACTTAAAAGGGCAAAATTAGAGAACGTCTTCTAGTAAAAAAAGGATCACCATAGATCTGAAAAGGTTGGTAAAATAGGTCCATAGGCCACCCCAGTCCTAATCTAATTAGCCGAAACTAGCAGGCCAATAATCTTGTAGTATTGATTTGAGTATTATACCAGTTATTTATCATGAAATTCATTTAAAAATATCGTATTTATAGATACACTTTTTGTTTGTAGATCACATACATGGATAAAAATGGAATAAATCTAAATGATAAAATATATTATTTCTGCGGGATCGAACAAACAATTGCACGTTCGATTACTGACAATATCAATAGACTAGATCTTATAGAGTGCGCGAGTAGTCGGCTATAGGAATCCAAAATCGGTACGAAAAAAAAAATAAACACATTGAATGGTTCATTAATTTATCAATAAACAAAATAACCCGACTTTATCATGCCTATTGTCTAGTGAAGTATGGTGTATGGCTGATTGCCTATTTTATCAAACAGTTTTAACAAAGATCTGGTCTGGGACTCTGTGTACAATAGAATTCTATTTATCGCTTCATTTCTACATCACCTAAAGAACTTCTTTATTCTTACTTAATGCCACCAATGTGTTGTCTTTTTCATAATAAATTAATATTATTATTAATAATTAATAATAATTACTAGGACGTCACGTCAATAAATTCTAAACGGTTGGTTTTCGCCCATTTAAGGGATTATATTTCTACTCCTAAATTCATTGCACTATTTATAGACACACAGAGTAGCAATTCACCATGTTATCGACTTCTAACATAGAATTCTACTATAGAAAACTATAATAGAATTCTATTGTACACAGAGCCCCAGTGGCCCTGGTCGAGTTTTATTCATTTTTTTTAAACAGCATTTTCCACATTAAAACTTAAGAGGTTTACTGAATAAGGTTGACGGTAGCTCTTTAAGCATTTATCTAAAAACAAAATTTAAAATGGAACAAAATAAATATTTAAACTAAAATGATTAAAACTACATGAATAAATCATTACCATTTAAGATAGAAACTAAAAAAAAAGAGTTGACAGTAAAGTGATGCTATTCGTGGCAAACTGAGAATTATTAATAAATTCTCTTAGAGTCTGCTGAAGCAATAACCTAGCAAAGCACTTGCACATTGCATTAAAGGCAGTTTTTTCCAATCCAATCCAATTTTATTGCCACGAAAATGGATTTCGCCTGATAGAAGTATCTTAATTAAAAAGTAAATGGCAAATAACATACTTACAGCACCTGCTTCTTACGTTATATTTTATATATAAGTGTTATACTTTATTTTGGACTACTTAATGTTAATTAAGCCCTAAAATAGATCGCAAAACAATATAAAATATGAATAACAAAATCTGAAAGAAGAACTAGCACTAATAAATGAACTCGTCCGGGTATAATAATAGTTTACGTCAGTTTTGGATATCCATCCTTATTTATTTCATGAAATCAGGTGTTTCCAGTTTCCCTCAACTGAAACTCGATTAACACTCATGCTCTGAACCCCTATTTCAGCGCGTAAGTATATAAAAGAATTCTCAAAGCTTCCTGTTTTATTTAATTAAATTTCATTCCAATTTGCAAGCCGATTTTTACTCACGATTTTACTACAATCGGCTCGCAAATGGAATTTTAGGGTTCAATTAAATTTCGCAATTTAGCTCGCAAAGGGAATTCGAGTGACAATTTGACACGTTCCAAATTGGAATTTTTTATATTAGAGAACTATTTTGAAATCAATGTTTTCAATACACTTATAAAGGCATTAATATTAGTGTGTTTATAATCACTGGTTCATTAATTATTCAATAAAATTGAAGTGAACTGGTGTAATTGTAACATAAACGGGTTTAGGAAGGAAAAATCAAATCTTTTACATTATTCATACCGTAAAGCATCATAGTTTTGAAATTCTAGCTTTAAAAGTAAAGCAGATATTATGGCGCTTTTAATAGTAATTAAAATTGTACTAAAGAAATTATTACAAACAGCTATTCGGAGTTGTTTATAGAAATTTGGAAACTGCGCCGACAAGTAGATACCACGATAAGAGCAGTAAACTTTAAATTTCATCACACATTGGAAACTTAATACTAATTACATAGTAAACAAGCTGTGTGTACTAACCAACTACTTAATAGTCATTTGCAACAACCGTTATGGCTTAAGTGTAAGCGTAAAATTAAAAATTCATTTTGCGGGAGTACTAATTACGGATTCTGTTTAACGTTTACCTTAATTTTGATGAAAAAAATAATCGCGCTAAGCACGCACTAGCTTTAACTACCAATTATGTACTTTGTTCACAATTAGGTGCTGGAATTTCAGATGATTAGGCTTTTAACATGCGCTTAAAACTTCTTGCGTTGCGGTTTAAGTGTATGGTGTGCTACTTAAGAATAACTTTCAGAAGGAATAGGTGCTATAATAAATATTACCTCAGATGCCTTCACTTTTTATTTTATTAATACTAATGATGAGAATTCAGTGACTGATCAAAAATTAACAAAAGATTCGGAGATATGTCACATATTATGTGAAATCTAGACACTACCTTTCAGCTCGGCAATTTTGATGTTATAAGGATGTTTATACATATTTTGGTTCGAGATTAATTGAAACGATTGGGCACAGCCACAGCGGCAATTTTTTTTTCTAAGTTTTGACATTTGTTTTTTTTTGTACTCTATGAGATTAACGTTTTTTCCCAATAGAAGGCCCTCATTTGACAAGTATTATTAATGACACTAGCCAACAAATAAAGAAAAAACTGTGACTGATGTTATAATGTTTGTACGGTGAATTTTAAACTCAACAACCAAAATTTTCCACCACGCATAGATTCTGAGTTAGGTTGAGGTGGAGTTCTTTCTCCCTTGCTGTGGGCTATCCTGGTAGATGACCTAATCCGGAAGCTGACCGGCAAGGGATTCCATTGCCTTGGATATGCTGACGACCTTACAATAGTCGTCAGAGGGCGGTTTCCAAAGGTTCTGGTGGAGCGTATGCAAACCGCTCTCAACACGGTCGACAAATGGTGTAAACAAGAGCGACTATCAGTCAATGCTCAAAAAACACAGGCTGTCACGTTTACAAGAAAAAGAACGCTAGGAGGCTTACAGCCACTAGTGATAGGAGGTGAACGAATTCCATACGTCAAAGAGGCGAAATACCTGGGAGTATGGTTTGATAAAAGGCACACATGGAATTCACATATCCAAAAATTGACCAGCAAAGCCACCATCGCCCTGGGTAGGTGCAGGAGGCTTTGTGGAAAGAATTGGGGCCTTAGCCCAAGATGACTCTGTGGTTATACACAAGGGTAATTAGACCCATGTTAACGTATGGAGCAGTAGCATGGTGGCCAAAGGCGCGGCAGGCGGGGGCGGCCAAAGCGTTGGGTGGCGTGCAGAGGTTGGCGTGCCTGTGCGCCACGGGGGCGTTGAGATCGACCCCTACCGCCGCGATTGAAGTAATTCTAAACCTCCCACCAATACATATTTTTGTACAAGGAGCCGCAAGGTCCACAGTACACAGACTCTTACATAGTCAAGTACCGATAAGAAAATCGCACGGGGCTGACTATAAAAAACTGCTAGATGAACTCCAAGGAGGCACCTCTTTTAGGAATGCCATGTGATGCCATGGTTCAAACCCCTAACCTAGATAGGAAATATCAGTTATAATACCAGATAAGAAGGACTGGGAGGCAGGTGCCCCGGTAAGAGCGGACTCAAACTGGTTTACTGAAGCTCTAAACGGATTACGGCGTTGGAGCGGGAATATACACTAAGAAGCCTAAAAAGGCTCTTTCGGTAAGCTTCAGCAGAATACGACTGTGTTCCAAGCTGAGGTTGCTGCAATTCATCACTGTGTTCCGAGAGATAGAAAGATGTACCGAACCGGGTAAAAGCGTCGCTATCTTCTCTGACAGTCATCTACACTTAAAGCGATTAGCTCCTCAAGCGTGGACTCTAAGCTGATTTGGATTGTGTAAGCGCCTAAATGAGGTGGGCACCAAAGGAAAGTAACCCTAGCTGGGTCCCTAGCCACTCGCGCGTGAGAGGAAATGAGGCGGCGGACGAGCTGGCCAGGCGAGGTTCGTCAAGGCCAATTCGTTGGAGCCGAACCCTTTTTCGCACTACCAAATCGCAAATTAAAAAATCCATCAATGAATGGATATACAATCAGTCCAGAGAGTGGTGGCAAAAATCACCGGGGCAATGGTAGGCAAAAGAGTTCCTAAAGAGCAGAGCCTGAACTCACGAGAGATCTACTGAATAAAGACAGGAAGACTGTCAAAATGATTGTAGGTCTGCTGACTGGTCACTGTAGACTGAATAGGCATATGTATAACATAGGCCTGGCAGATGATGCAACCTGCAGATACTGCCAAGAGGAGAAAGAAACACCAGTTCATGTGCTGTGCCAATGTAAAGGCCTGGCGAGGACAAGGTTTCTAGTAATGGGGGAGGAGAACCCCACAGCTAGTAGCTACTTAAAGAAGCCGCTCTCAAAGGTGATAGGCCTAATTAAAAGGGCAAAATTAGAGAGCGTCCTCTAGGAAAAAAGGGGATCACAATAGATCTGAAAAGGTCGCGGTGAAACAGGTCGATAGGCCACCCCAATCCTAATCTAATCTAATCTACATTTTTATATATTTTTGAGGTTTTGAAGTTGAAACCAAAAAGAAAATCAAAATATTTTAAGGATAACAGGATTTATTTGCAAAAATACACATCAAAGTACATTTATGGTCTTTTGTAGATAACTTCTTTGCAGATGCTGATTTTCATTTATATTCACCAATAAGAAACCAACAATAATCCTCCATTATTGCCAGATTCCATTTGCCTTGGTAGCGATTTTCGCATTGTTAGAATATCTTGGTGAAACGTTTCTTTTTGTTCACTACTACCTGCACCCAAATTTTCTGGCAAAAAAATTAAATGGGAGTGCAAGAAGTGTATTTTAAGAGACATGCGACAGCCCATTTTATAGTCACTAGCTTTCAAGTTAGTTCTTCTACAGGTGTATCGTAGTTTTCTACTTTTTTGTTTTGTAAAAACTACAAAACGATTCTTTTAAAAGAACTCCACGCATCTAATTCAACATCACTTGTTTTTTGATCAAATATTAGTATTTTTTAATTTGTTGTCCAACAAATATTCCTTCCCTAAGCTTAGCATCACTTAGATCAGAAAAAGGTATTCTAATGCAACTCCTTATTTATCTAGAACTTTTACAAAATTTTACATCAATCCCAGTTTTATGTGTAATGGTGGTAGCTGAATCTAAGAAAAGATCAGCAAGCGGTACATTATTCACGTTACCTTGGCCTGGACTATATCGATCTTTGAAAGCCATTCGTAATGGCTGTGTTGCTCTACTGTCCCAAAGACAAAGAAAGCAGCGATATCTCGTAAATCCTCCATGAAGCCTTACTAATAGTCCTATGAATTTCAGATCACTTCATATCTGCCACTTATACGTATCATAACATATTGCATTTAAATAACACTATTTGATTAATAGAAACGGTAAAATTCCATTTTTTTCATATATGGTTTTGTGTACATCTAACTCTTTCGGTGATTGCACATTTTTCACTAATTCAGGGTTTCCTATATCGATTTTCATTTCATCATTTATATGTTGCGCAACGCTGAATGATTCAAGTCTCCCATAGCGATAACCTGCTATGTGCTCCTTAAACCTAGTTCCGATCGCACGCTGTCCAATATAAATTTTATAACACTCACTTCAAACTTGTACTCGTATTACAACTGTTACTTTGCGGTGCGCGGGCGTGCGGACGCACTACGCTGTTTCACCTGTGGTAACCTGGCAAAATAACGGTAAACACACGAAGGATGTACTGATGGGGTGGCGATAGTAATATTGAGAATAAAAGGCTCGAAGAATTGTAACAGTAAGGCTTTATTTATTATAAATTAAATAAAATTAGGCAGCAAGAAAAAAAAACGATGACACGTATATAGCGGTGATTAACATAGAACAAAGAGTTACTCGCAATCACGAGTTCTGCGTTATATACAAAGCACGAGGTGAGGAATTAGTAAAGATAAGTATAAAAGGAAATAAAACAATGAGTAAAGAAAATGGTAAATTATAAATAAAGTAAGCAAAAATACTTAGCGGTAGCTTGAAGGCGAGGGGCTTCGAAGCTAGTGTGTATGTGCTGAGTGGGCAGCACGTGGTCTTTGTGTTTTTAGAGTCAGAACCGGTCGTAGTGACTGAATGTTCGTTAAATCGGAAAAGTAAAAGAGACTGAGCATAGTGCGTGAAGCGCTTATAAAGCCTCGCTAGGTAGGTAACAAAGGGACGAACCAATAGCGACGCTGAATAATGCACAAAGGGTCGTAAAACTGCGGCACGGAGCGTCCTGCGGTTTCGGCGCGTAAACTAAATGAATGAATTTAAAATTTGAATCTGAGTGACGTAAAAATATCGCATCTGTAACTGCCAGAATCACAGTAAGGAAAATGAAATTAAAATTGCCTTCAAATTAACGTTTATACCGCTGATGTTGTCTATGTTTTCGAAAGGAGAAAGCGAAAAGGAATTATTAATTAAAAATATAAGTCATTTGGATTAATGCAATGTGTAACACAACAAACGTCATTGTAACACTAGTGTTTTGATATACTATTACGTGTTTATTGGTTTTATTTAAATATTTTAGACATGTGCAACCTTGGCATTATTAATAAACTATACCATTATTGACAATTAAGTTAAGGTATCTTTTGTAGATTTTTTTTCCACAGCACAATATTACCGCCTCAAAGCGTTACCTAGTTCCTTTTGTTCAATAATAATACAATGAAACTGTTCCTTTGGGAATTAGGTTAGGATACCATATGGCGTTGATTATCTACTTTCCATGCGGTTAATAACTCCCATCCCTTTGTGGTTATTCCTTGGCATAATAAGGTTAAAGGGGCCGATATTAGAGACACAGTTAATTATTCTCTTTGGTCGACTTACGAAATGTAAAGCATTAGCACGTTCTCCCTTCGTTCGTCGCGAATCCAATGATTACGAGAACCGGGTCCCAAAGCCACCCCACCGACCCGGCTGATTGCGTTCACGGTATCCACATAACATGGGCCGCCTATAGGTAGATGGGTAAATGGGCCCGTCAGCACTCATGCCTTCGAATACGCGCTAGTAGCTAAGAGGAGAAAGGAGAATGTGTCTGTAAGTCTCCGACCGCGTGTTTGTCTTGGCGCGGCTGGTGTTTGCGGCCGTTGAGGGGCGCTAGATTAGGCTGCTGTTTTTGCATTTACAAGGGTATTTAGGCGGAAAACTGTCTCTACCCCTCAACGGTGCTGTTGTTTATTTTATATTGTACCCGATGTTTTGAATAAGCCGCTTAATTTTTATCTGTTACTTTTAGTCCCCGAAAAGAAGTTTATACTTTTTATAAATAATTTTAAAACATTTTTAAAGGAACCTAGGGCACCATCAAAATTACCACAGTTTTCTTCTTATGTATTTCCCGAATAATTTTGGTAGTCCAAATCCAAACGATTTTAGTTTCAACGCAGGTGGTTGTATGTATATCGAGATATAAGAAAAGGATGAAAATATGATTTCTATCACTGAACAAAGTCGAGAAATACGCATGCTATTTTGCTGGGTGACATATATAATTCGATATACCAACTCCAATCCGTATGCTGTCGCTATCTAACGGCAAACACTCGCCGTTATTCTCTATTCTTGTCCAACTACTACCAAAAGCTATCCTCACATCGATCTTTACAATTTGAATCAGTTCAATGACGCTCTCATTCCGTGCTACTGTGAAGTGAGGGAAACGAATGACTGCACATGCGTAATTCACTTCAAGTTCGTTTCTTAATAAGGCATCGCTGGGTATTAGAGTACGGTCCTTAAGTTTTATAACTAGCAGTTAGTAAGTTTTGATCGCGGTCAGAAATTTTATGAAAAATTGAATATTATACGCTCGAGAAAAAATTATTTATTGCAAAACAATTTTGCAGTGGCAATTCAGCAGAAGTTACACACGATTTATTTATAGTAAATTATCGAAAGATCATTTGCTAGCGCGACTACTATTCGTAATACGGTCCGGCGTTTTGCAACATTGTTTACATTAATAAATAACAAAAATAAAATGTCGTAGCGAAAAGTTATTGGTATATCAAAATGCTAGTTTGTTCATTAGTGGAATTAAATCCTAGTATGACATCTAGACAAATTTCTTGCGAATGTAATAATAGTGCAACTATCGTTTTTAAACCTTCTACATAAGAATAAATATCGGTCGTACAAATTTAGCAAATGTCAAGAATTTTTACCCCATGATTATTATCGTCGCATGGAATTTTGTGAATTAATGATTAATAAATATCCTGAACGTAAATATTTTTTTATATTTATCAACGAATAGGTATTTTATTCAATTATTGACTTTTAAATTCTTCTTCATCATTTTTTTTTTCCTTTGATATTTTACATTATCTAATGAAAAAGAAGCATGAATAAGTTTTAGTTATCCAATGAGTATTATCTAATTATTTCCATTTTTACTAATACAAATAATGTAATGATGGATTTAATATTATTTTTAGGAACTTCATAAATGGTGTTAACAACAACTCGCTTAGATAATTGGTTATTAATCTGTAATTCATACGATATAAGAGAGAGCTCTAGCGAGAAAAAGAACATCACGCTCATTGAACTTCGGCTGAGCTATGGCAATTCGCCGAACGTTGATATTTCCGTGCTGTGGCCTCGTACTACAGCTGAAATCCTTCCCATTTCCAGTAGCCCAGAATGCAATGCACAGCTTGCATCTTTTCATCCCGTATTAAGCAGGCCTTTTAGGTTGGAAGCTTCACAACGTTTTTAGTACTTTCCTAAGTTTAACCTTTTTTATCTATGCAACGTATCTCTGATATAGTAGTTGCACCTATTTCACGATAGATGTTATACAATTCTTCGTCAGTGCTTCTTTCTATCCATCTCCTGGTTTGCTCCCTCCTAGAATGCTTCTTATTGTTAGTACATATTTTAAATTATTTCTTGTTTAACAGCCAGGTTTCTTAGCTGTACACCAAAAGGATCACATTGCTTTAGTCATCATTATTATGGGAAAAAAATGGCTAGTTTTTTTTTTTTGTGAACGTATATCCACTTTTTTAGCCGTTATGCTGAAAAGTTATAAACTCGCTTCTTCAAGCAAAGATGTCGAATTATCTCGAAACACTAAAAAATTTGAATTTGTAGTGATTGCGAAATATATTATTAAAATACATTATTAACTCTAAAATTTGATAGTACGAATTCAATATAACTTTAGTAGTAATAACAGTATTAAAATATGTGATCTGTGTCTTTGGTATATTTGTCAATTCCAGGACATTATTTTAGAGCTAATAATTGCATTTTACTAATATATTTTGTAATCCTTATAAATTAATTTTTTTTACTGTTTTGCGCTTTCACGAAATTCAGTGAAAGATGTCGCAAAATATACTTGAATAATGTAGACTGGAAAAGGCACTGTTTTTTTTTTTCTCATTCAAACTATCCATTCTAATGGCGCTTGTGTGTGAAGTGTTCTTGGCAGTGGTCAAATAGATTTCCTCAAATACTATATTTTCTTTTTGTATCGAAAGAAATATTTTATTCTAGCTCTTCGTTCATATTTTTATTTATACTACTTTATTGTCGTGTTTATGACATAAATACGAATTTATTTGATTCCAGCAAATACCGCTGTTTCGCATGCATCGCACAAATGCAACAAAAAAAAAATGGAAATTACCTAGTCATTACACAGGAGCATTGCTATTTCTGGACGTCGCTACAGTAATTGCAGCTTTGAACCGATCTAATTGCAAAATGTGGGTAACTCCATTTTCACAATATCCCATACCCAGTAATGGCATAATTTTGTGCAACATTTCTACTACATTCACCGACCATTCCGCGTTGCACTGATAAATGTATGTTTGCTCTAGTTTCACTCTGACATTGGAGCTAATTTATATCCATTTACAATATTTATTAGTATGTTTACTGATAAAATAATGGGAAAAAACGATCGCAAAAATGTCGTTGATAAAATTGTCTCCTTTTTTTTTCATAAAATTAAAATTACCAATATTATAAATCAATTGCTACTGCAAAAATATAAATCAAAAAGTCATCCCAATTTTGAATTGATTTGTTTAATATTAGAATTGCAATGTAGGTCCATTTCCCATCTTCACAAATTGGTTGTGCTCCTAAACGATGCTCAGAAGACGTCCTCTAATTTTGCCTCTTGGCTAAACCTGTCATCTTTAAGAAGCGGCTCGTTTGTTTTGAGGTTCTTCGGGTTCAGTAGAAAATTTATCCATTCCGGCTTATTGGACTGTCAAGAAAAATATAAGACTGCGATTTCTTTTCGTCTTAGCCGCACAGTGCGGTATTAGAGTCATAGATTAGATTAGGATTAGATTAAGATTGGGGTGGCCTATAGACCTGTTTTACCGCAACCTTTTCAGATCTATTGTGATCTCCTTTTTCCTAGAGGGCACTCTCTAATTTTGCCCTCTTAATTAGGCCTATCATCTTTGAGAGCGGCTTCTCTATATAGCCCTAGCTGTGGGGTTCTCCTCCTCCAAACATTAGGAACCTTGTCCTCGCCAGGCCTTTAGATTGGCACAGCACATAAACTGGTGTTTCTTCCTCCTCTTGGCAGTATCTGCAGGTTGTATCATCTGCCTATTCCGTCTACAATGGCCAGTCAGCAGACCTACAATCATTTTGACAGTCTTCCTGTCCTTATTCAGTAGATCTCTCGTGAATTCAGGCTCTGCTCTGTTTAGGGACTTTTTTGCCTGTCTCTGTCCCGGTGATTTTCGCCACCACTTTCTGGACTGATTATGTATCCATTCATTGATGGATTTTTTAATTTGCGATTTGGTAGTGCTGAAAGAGGGGTCGGCTCCAACGCATGACGAACCTCGCCTGGTCAGCTCGTCCGCCGCCTCATTTAGTTTCCTTTGGGTGCCCACCTTATTTAGGGCGCTTACACAGTCCCAAGTCAGCTTATTAGAGTCACAGCTCTAGTGGCATTTTTGCGTGCTTGCGATAGGGATTTAAACATTTTTTTAGGAATTATTAGTAAACTGGTTCCGTTGCATAACACTAGCATAAGACAAGATATATGTATTTGATTATGTATTAGCACTTCTGCAAGAACTGTTTCAAAAGCTTCTTCTATCAAAATTAACATCTGCAGCTACAGATAGAGCTGCTTCGATGACCGGACGAAACAATAGTTTCGTTGCATTACTGCCAAAAAAAAGAACAGAGTGTAAATTTCTATCGACCAAAAATTACCATCGCATTGCATTTTACATCAAGAAGTATTATGTGCGGAGAAAATGAAGATTGAACATGTGTTACCACCGATTAAATGTATTAGCGAGAGTTATTACAGCATATAAGGTTTCATACAAAGCACAGCTAGGCAAAATGCAATAAGATAATAAATAATGAAGCTTCCAAAACGGCCTTTCAAGAATGTATTACAACATAACCTTGCTTCTAGCAGTATATAGATTGCATTCACGGTGTTGTAATCGTTCGTTTGTACGTAGGTTATACGTTGGAATTTATGCGGTTTTAGAAACCCAGCAACCAACTAATACTCTACTGGTTTTATTAAACTAACATAGTGCGGTGATGTATTGCGACGAGAGCACGAAAATATGTACACACATAAATATCCGACCGGCGGATAAAACACACAACACAGGTAATTTCAACTTAGGTAAAAGGGTCGTAGGACATATGTATGCGATGTTGCTACACGCGCGTACGTGCAGCTATTGCCGCATGAGAAAGTTTTGGCGTTTTCGTTATTTACGATTGGCAATTTGCATGTAGACGACGCGTCTCGGATAAACAGCATTATGTATGTGAAATTAGTGCCTGTTTTTTTTTTTGTCACCGTGTACGGAAACCACAAAGGACTGGTTTCCGCGTTACACCGTATAGATGAGAGGTTGATGCACAAACATGTTCAGCGATTTTGTTTGTTTGGATTTCAAAAGGAGTCGTGACAAAAGCAATATAAAGTGAAGAAAAAAAAAAGTAGTCTGTTTTCATTTCAACGCCCTACACTCTACTCACCGAACAGATGGAGTGTTTACGTAAAACAATCGATGGGACTCTCTTCCTGAATTTTGAATGGGACATTTTAATACGATATTTGTGTCGTGTGTAGAGGACTTTAATTTAGTTCTTATCTCTAAAAGAGCTAGTTTTTGTAGGTACCTTGCATTGATCTCGCATTCTTTACACTTGACTTCTTCTATTTCGTGAATATACTATAATGGATTATAATAAAAGTAGCATCAAGCTTATTATGTTTGTCTATAGGTTTTTCTATTTACGGATGATAATTCTAAGTAGAGGAAGTTCTAGAAGTAAGAGCCCTTTATAAATGATGATTCATTTTGTGTTAAATTGTATGATCAAATATCATGTTTTCTTATCCTATGTAAGAATTCGAAATTCCATCCTGTATAATACAAAGTATTCAAAATTTTATTAAGACGTAGATGATAAGTAATGTGGCATTCCGCTGAAGCAGCGTCTACTTCATAGGAAATAATAGTCTATTTTGTTAAAAGTCTCGCGTAGTTTAGATAATATGGTATTATTTTGTATGTTATCTCCTTCTTTGTTTATTGTATGTTACAAATGCTGACCAGCGGATCCCACGTTACTCTCAAGAAGGGCGTTTGAAGTTCAGAAAAATAACGCCTTCGATCATTCTTGCGCCTTCCTGTAAAGAGAAGCCGAACTAGAAATCGGTACGGAATGACGTCACACTAAAAGTTTATAAAAATTCTTTTCATTGCTGTCTGAATTCAATTAATTCACGGACCTCGATTTAGCTACAGAAAAGCACGCGGTACCCCTTTCGTTGTCGGGCGTTTCCATATCTTCAAATTAAAACTTCTCTTCTTAAATTTTGTAATCAAAATAAGTTTAAAATTCGAGAACAGGAAGCAACAGCTTTCCTCGAGAGGAGATTTGTTTTTGTGCTGAAACCGTTCGGAAAACCCCCTTTTCTTTAATCTTATTGTGAGTGTTGTATAAAGTTTGTGCCTTAAAAATTTTGGATTACGCGAAGAATGAATTACCCACATCGTTTGGTAAGATCTTCAAAATTCAAAGAAAGCCGACGAAGTGGGTGAGTCAACAATCTTTAGGCTAACTAACGGCCTTGCTTCGACTGACCGAGGAAAACACTGTTGGAGAGCATCTTTGGCTAGAACTTCTAAAACCAATCGCTACCGAACAAAAAGGTTGCTTTCCAGCAGTGGCTAGTCGCTCCAAAGAGCAGGTGGGGTTATCTGTGAGACGGTATTTGGCTTTGTCTTGATTGAATTTGGGCTGGCCATCCCCAAAAGTTTCCAGATAAGAAAACCCGTTCCGTTACACCTAAATGGCAGCATGTAGCGATACGATAGGGTTTAAGGCAAGGTTGATATGATATATATCGAGTGATATATATATATCCGTAAATATCATTGATATATATCACGATATTTATTCTGCGACATATTATATATATCATGATATTTATACAAATTTTAAAAATCACTGATTTTGTAAAAAAAGTAGCAAAATATGCGGCAACAAAAAACCTGCAGAACGTTGATTAACCAACGAATGAAGCGGCGCGGCGGGAGGTTACTCATGTGAAAACCCACCATCTCTTCAGGAAATTTTAGGGGAATCACATCGTTCTGATCGATTGTACATTTTTAGCTTTGCGTGCAGTTCATTCGCATTGGTTGTCGAAACGGGCGCTTATCTTTTTTTTAAAGTAGTGTGTTTAACTTGAAAACAAAATACTGAAACCGAAATTAAACATTTGGAAACATTTTAAAGAATGCAAAAAAAGCTGGAAATACTGGAAAATGGGCGAAATGTGTAAAATGTGCAAGGGATTTCAATACGAATGCAAAATCATTTTATTAAATGCCCGGAAAAAACAAACGAAAGTCTGCTACAGGACCATGTGATCGAGATTCCGAATATATTGATCTCATCAACATCAACAAACCATCAAGGTAAATAAATTTGAATTAAAAACCGAAAAGAGAAAACTGTTAATAAACAATGATATTCTTATTGAACCTATAAGCCTTTAGTTATAAAAAAAACAAGTTCTGTTGGTTTTCAATATCTTCAATATTATAATTTTATTATAAATATGGAGAAAATAATATGTAGATATTTACATGATTTTATTTAGCTGTTATAAACGTTATAACTTGACTAATTAAACGATGCAAAAATAAATATTAAAAATTGATATATATGGGATATATATCTGATATTTTGGTATTTATATAAATATCATGATATTATGTTTACAAATTTTTTATTGTCTTCTTCAGAAAAGGCATTTTCTGAAGACAATAAAAAAATTGTCGAAACTTTAAAAAAAATGGTTTAATTAGTAAATTTTTCATTAAATTGTGCAAAAAAGCCGCGATCTTAAGAAAGGAAAACATAATTTACACTATCGGCTAAGAATAAATTTTCATCATATCATGATATTTATCAACCTAGGGGATACTTATGTACGCCCTTAAACAATGAATTTTCTTTCGAACACTGGGAATAGGATGGAATCACTTTTTTTTTTAAATGATTATATTATTGGTTTTGAAATAGTCGAAAGGGGTGGAGAATCAAAAAAAACTTAAATGTTGATTTTTTTTTTGTACCTACATCGAAAAGGAATTTTATATCGATTTGGCAGTAGGAAAAAGAGGTAAAAATTATAGTGTTTTAATGTTACATTTTGCATCGTTAATGTACAGAAAAGAGCAACAGTGGGATGGCGTTTGTGTTTTGTTCAATTAAAAGCTTAAAAAATGAAAAATGAAAAATCTGAAAAATTCAAAAATTCAAAGTAAAGACTAAATGTTAAAAGTTCAAAATTAAAAATGAAAAATTAAAAACCAAAAAATAAAAAATAAAATAATAAAAAAAAATACATAAATAAGTTCATAATTTTTCCGACACAAACTGTCACACTTTGAGAAATTGTAAAATAGAAGTAATTAACTTTCTGGGGATATTTTTCGTCGATTGTTACTTCGGTCTACCGTCTTTGATACATTGCATTTATTTATTGGCTGCGAATATGAATCGATCTCTGTGCTGAGCATTTGTCGAAACACGTCTATGGAAATGCGTTTAACCTGCTATGACACTGCTTGAGGTTCAAACTATCGATAATTATAAAATTAAATGCAAAGAAACGTCAAGAATTTTCAGACATACGGAATACCTAGCTCATATTTTCAACTTATTAAAATAGGACATTACATAACACTCAGTAAAGTTTCAATATCTTTAAATTTAGATACAAAGAATTGAAAGCAACAGATAAATTAACGTGACGCGTTTGATAACAGTGTCATAAAATTACGTATTCTCTAAATTACAGGAGAGGGAGCTTCAAAAGGAACGAAAATTTTAGAAGTTGCTCCCTTTTATACGCACTTAATAAACATAATATTTAGACGTCAAAGAAGGAAACATAAACTTAATTTCCGCCATAAAAAACTTCACCGTTTTACCCCACAACCGGGTGGAGGTAGTATACACAATGTAGCGAAGGAATTTATGCCCAGCAAATTTGAACACTAAACAACGCCCAGGCCCTATCTACCTTATATATATATATATAGCTACTCATGCAAAAATGAAATGATGACGTACAAACTGCTCTCCGTAGTAAAGCGGGTAGAATTAAACAATTATTCGTTTTGGGCGGGTGACCCCTTCATGACTTGTTTACGTTTCGGAGGGAGTGAGGTTGAGCCGACCCTCTCCCGTGTCTCTGCTGCTGTTTCGCCGTTCGTTTCGCGATTGTCTTGAATAAATGCCATTAAATGTTTACAGAACTTCCTCTTTCTAGGGTCTTTGCGTTAAACCTTCGATAACGAACTTCTTTCAGAATAATGAGCGACAAATCGTGAGTCTCGTCAACAAATCTGTGATCAGTTCGGTTTGCTATTCAAAATAAAAGTAATAAATCGACAAAATATATTTATTTATAAATAAAATTATTTGCAAATATTTTTTTTTTCAGATTAGAATTTCACTATTTATGGAGAGAAAAAAAAATTATTCATTTACCCGTTTCTAAGTTAATTTGCAACATATTCTTATTATATGAAATGATAATAATAGTACACACATAAAGGATCTAGATCCGTTAGAGGCATGCGTATGTGCTGGCCTTCTGCGTCATTAAAGCTAAATTATTCCAGTTGTAGAAAGAAGAAAAAGGCGAAACCTTCATTCATTGAGGCGAATTAATCGTGTTTTGTTAAAATTTGTAAATTTGGAGAGAGAATTTTGAAAGTAAACAACAAAGCAGACATAAATACAGTTCACCTCGCAAATGTTTTTACAAATTTTATCGTCCAATTTATTAGGTAGCGATAATTTTCCATTTGTTTGCGTTTAAGCATTCAATAGGCGATAATTTATTCGAAATATTTATAATAACGGCTCACTAGGTAAAACGAATTCAAATGTAAATTTATTCTTGCTTGGAATATTTATACTTTTTAAATTCGTTGAGGATGAGTTTTTGTTTTATTATTTGAAAGCGTTTGCAAAGATTGTTAAAGTAGTATAAACAAAGTATAATCGTGTTGCGTAGGCTTTCACGGCCGGAATCTACTGTAAAAAGTTTATTTCCGTGCTGTTGAGCCGTGGTCTTGTGGAATTACTTCCGTACGTTTCGTTCTCAACTGCGGTGAACATCTTCAGCGGCGATGTCGTAGATTCCTTCGTGATGGCTCGTCTTTAGTTTACTGAACGAAACACCTTGTATGTAATACCAAAATTGTCGTAAAGATGGCGCTACTCCTTTGCCATTCTAACAGTACTGTATATTCAGCATAAATAGCAGGATAATAATATAAGTTTGATAATCTTGTAACACTATATAATTATACAGGAATAAAATGGCATCATTTTGAATGAGCGTTTCAATACAAAATCGGCGTTGTCAAAATGTATTGATCATAAGGGAATTGTACGGCCCATTTCCTCCCTTCCCAACGGTCGATTTTGAGTCACACTTGGCCTCAGCATTCACAAGCACGCTCTCACGGAGTACCTAAACATTTTAGAGTTGCTACTTGGAACACTTTTACCGATAATAATTGTACGCCATCCATATTACACACTACAATGCATATTTTCTTAATATTTATATTATACAGAACTAAGTACTATTTATTGTTTTCCATGCTAACAGTTGTGCAATAAACATGCCAATCTAGGAACAAAATATCCAAGTAAATAAACTTCGAATAACAATCAATGAGAGATGAGAAGACACAGCTGATAGCAGCAAAGACCTACATTCATCAATGCCGCTATATTAGTACTGAACCCTTGTAGTGTTCGGAAAGATTGCGGCCAGGAGTGAAGAAGGGCAGTGGGTGTGGTTTTCCACCCTCACTGCAATGCGTTTGGTAACTAAGGCAAGTTTTTTTTTGCATAGGTTTATTCTCCGATTATAAGTGTTCACTGGCCGAATGTGTATAATTACAAGTTTTGTTATTTCTATAGATGTATCGCTTTTAAAGCTAAATACATGCTGATTCTCATAATATGCGACAAACTTTAAGCGCTGATTCCTGGGGTTATTTTGATCATAAAAGTTCATAAGAGAATATGTCCAAAATCGCTTGGTTTTAAAAGTTTTACAATGTTTAATAGTAAGTTAACATAATTAATGTTTTTATCATAAATTAACAAAATAATTAAAACAAAATTAACTTATACTAACTGTTGAAAGACCGCCCCCAACTGCAATACAAGTTTCTATCCTCCGTCGTATTGACTGGCGAGTCCGTTCTAAAATACCAGGGGTATTTCGAATTGTTTGAAAAGCTGCGATAATACGATTTCTCAGCTCATCGACATTTTCAATGGGAGTCGTATAAACTAATGATTTAAGGTGACCCCAGAGAAAAAAGTCCAAAGAATTTAAGTCTGGAGACCGAGGAGGCCACGGTTATGGACCTCCCCGTCCTATCCACCGATCTGGATACGTATTGTCCAAAAACTCGCGAGCAACTAAACTAAAATGCGCTGGAGCACCGTCATGCATAAAATGCATTTGTAATCTTAATTGCAACGGAACTTCTTCCAGCAGTAGGGGTAGCTCCTCTTCAAGAAAATTGCGGTATACCTCGCCATTTAGCCGCATCGGTAAAACATGTGGACTTATCAAGTGATCTCCAACAATTCCGGCCCACACGTTGACAGAGAATTGATGTTGATGACGGGCATTCATTAGTTCGTGCGGATTTTCTTCGGCCCAATGTAATTATTATGAAAATTAATAATTTTCTAGAGAAAGTAGCCTCGTCAGTAAAGAATATTTGAGCCAAATAGTCAGGATTTTGTGCGATTTTGTGTTGCATCTATTGACAAAAAGCCACTCTTTGCGGAAAATCTGCCGGCAAAACTGTCTGCATCCGTTGAATGTGATATGGATATATCAGGTGATCTTTCAATATTCTCTAAACTGTGGCCTGACTAATGTTTAAAGCAAACGCAATTTTTCTGGTGCTTGTAGTAGGATGTTCCTCAATTTCATTTAGTACCATTTCTTCAACTTGTGGAGTTCTCACTGTAGATGGGTGCCCGTTATCAGTCGTCCGTTTTTTAAAATTTCCCGTTTCACTAATATGTTGGTGAAGACGGGCAAATATTGAATGATGCGGGATGATACGGTTCGAGTATCCTTCTTCATAAAAACGTCTAGCAGCACGCGAATTTTCATTGGCAAGACCGTAAACGAAATGCATATCACACATCTCAGCATTCGTGTAATTCATTTTAGAAAACAGATACTGGCAATACACTGAATGAATACTCTGATAAATATTGAAATGACAAATAAACTATTCCCTCTCAACACAATAGTTGAAGAACCAACTGTGATATTGTGTCGTGTTAGTCATAGTTCATATTTATTATTAAACATTCAATAACTTTAAAACCAAACCGTTTTGGACATATACTCATATGAACTTTTATGATCAGAATAACCTCAGGAATCAGCTCTTAAAGTTTGTCGCATATATTGATAATCACCCTGTATGTATGTATGTATGTAAATAAAAGGGTGGTGTTACACTGCGACCTAAAAGATCTATTGTGTCCCCTATTCTTGCTGCTTTACAGCTGGCCTTCCAGTCCTATTCCTTTTAAAAAGTGTAGGATGTCAGAGGGCCCCAGTCTAGGTAAGTCTCCCTCTTCGATTTCACATGCTCCCAGGTGAAATGCCCTCGAGTTGAGAGGAGATGGATGGCTGTTTCATCCTGTTCCCCACAGAATCTGCATTCAGGATCTTTTTCCAATCCAAGCTTACTCAGGTGTCCTTTCAGTCTACAATGGCCTGAAAGTATTCCTGTTAAAATGCGAACATTGTTCTTACTCAGGTTGATGCATTCTGTAAACCTCTTCTGGTTATAAGTTCTCAGAAGAATTTTACTTTGCCTCATTCCCTGGAGATTTTCCCAATAACTGGATTTTCTCTGCTCCATTTTTTATTTTTAGTTCCTTCAGTATTGTACTGCTACTTAACCCGCAGAAGGGTTCAGGCTCTACAAAAGGCATTCCAGCCCCTTTTTTTGCGAGGTTATCCGTTATTTCGTTTCCTTCCACTTCTGTGTGACCCGGAACCCATAGGAGGGTTACTTTATTTCTTTTGCCTAGCTCATTTAGATAATCACCCTGTATATCTACTATTGTAATGATACTTGCAATATAACGTTGTTGATTTTAAAATTTCGATAATGCTATAGTAACGAACCACGTAATGTATGCTTCAATATATTTTGTTGTTAAACATTTGAGAAAAAGTATGTTAATTTAGCATTTTTTTTTTAATTGACGACTATAATATAATTTTGCTGTCATAACATATATTCTAAAGAAATCAATATTTCTCTTTATCTTAACAATACATTTTTTTCCATGTATCCTGTTTCCAAGTTCGTAGACACTCCAAATTCTTTCCACTATGCATGCCCTACTTCTGTTTCCGTTATTTCACCGATACAGACGTGTATGTTACCTAAATAGGATTTTAGGCTTGCATTTTTCGACACAACTATCCAACGAACCAAGCGGAAAAGCTATTTCGCAAATTACGGCCCGCGCCGTTCTGCTATTTTAGAAAACGAGGTATTCATCATCTAGTGGGGAACAACACTGTGAAGGACAACAGACTGCAAACGGAAATAATTTATGCAAACCTCGGTGTTTTTCGTAACCATTAGGAGGCTCGACGAGCCGAGCTGCCAGCTCGAAATATTTCAATACGCCGCTGTCCTTGTGCTAACGTGGCGAAAGTATAGTAGAAAAGGGACGGGAAAGCGGAACAGAATACACATTCCGAGGACCCTTTTCGTATAACTCTTGTCTTTGTATACGAAACAAGAGATGTTGATATTCGAATTTCCTCTTCTGCGTGCGAACGGAAACGGACGCGTCTCTGTAGGCGTCCTAAATCACCCCGCCGAGTCAGGAACGGTAAACACTTTGGCGAGGCATATTTCACCTAGTAGGTGTAATATTAGATCCGATTTTCTCTGAACGAGAGCGACAAAAATTGAATATAGTGAACGCGGGCCTGCGTTCTATTGCTTCTAAATGCAATTATCATTTTGACTTAAGTTAATATGTTTTGTTATTGGCACCGGGTCTCTGGATTTCGTACATTTGTATAAATAGAATGCGGTTATTGGTTTGTTTCTGCAGCGATTTGTGATCAGGGTCACGCGCAGTGAAAGGAGTTCTGCGTAGATTTATTTTATTCATTTTATAAGTAAATTTGACTCACCGACGCAAACATTGCATCACCCCAAAAAAAAAGCAGAGAATTTTACCCATTTAATAGTGTAAATATGTATGCAAAATTAGTTTCTTTCTAATAATGTGATAAAATAAGGTCCTCATGTTAAGCATGATGTAAGAATTCGAAATTTCATCCTGTATAATGCGAGAATTTAAATTCATTTTATTAATACGTAGTTAATAGATACCGTGGCATTTGCTGAGTAGCGTCTACCTAACAGGAAACAATAATCTATTTTCGTTTAAAGACTCGCGTAATTAAAATAATATGGTATTACTTTGTATGTTATCTGCCTCTTTGTTTATTGTATGTTACATTTGCCGTTCAGCAATTCCCACGTTCCTCTCAAGTAGGACGTCTGAAAGTCAGAAAAATAACGCCTTCGGTCATACTTGCGCCCTCCTCTAAAGAGAAGCGAAACTAGTTATCGGTGCGAAATGACGTCACAATCAAAGTTTATAAAAACCCTTTACATTGCTGTTTTAATTTAATTAGTTCGCGGTCCTTCAATTTAGCTTCAGGAATAAGCACGCGTCCCCTTCGTCGAGTGTTTCTAATTCTTAAAATTAAAACTTCTCATCTTAATATTTTGCATTTAAAATTAAGCCCAAAAAAAAATCGAGAACATGAAGCAAAAGCTTTCCTCGAGAGGTGATTAGTGATTTTGTACTAAAACCGTTTAAATTCCCCCTTTAATTTTGCTTAAATTTTTGTGGGTGTTGTGTAAAGTTTTGTGCCTTAAAATTTGAATTACGAGAATTATTTTTTTTTCCCACATCGGCTGGTAAGATGTTCGAAATTTCTGCTTAAAACTAACTAATGCAATTACGTGAAAACCGTAACTCGTTCGCTCTCTCTCTCTCCCTTAATGAAAGTTTGTAAGGAAAATTTACCTGAGCTTATGTTAATCAACAGTATAAAATTTTAAAATATTCAACAATACAAAATTTGTGTTTTGTTTCCTTTTGTTCACTTGTTATTTTATTTGATTGTGTAGTTTGTTAGATTATTTCCAATGTCTCAAATATTCAATATATAATTGTTAAAAAATATAAGTCGTTCTATTATTTCGCCATTTAAAAGAAGTTCAGTTGAACCCTTAGTAAAGACCTGGAGAGGAAGACAATTTTGTAAGAGAAAGCCGACGGGAAGGGATAATCAGCAATCTTTAGGCTAACTAACGGCCCTGCTTCGACTGACGGCGGAAAACACAGTTGGGAAACATCTTTGGCTAAAATTACTAAAACCATTCGCTACCGAACAAAAAGTTTGTTTCCCAGCAGTGGCTCGTCGGTCAAAAGATCAGGAGGGGTTGTCTGCGAGACGGAATTTGGCTTGTCCTATTTGAATGTGGTCTGGCCATCCCCAAAAGTTTCCAGACAAGAAAACCCGTTCCGTTACAATGAAATCTATATATTTTCGTTAAACAATAAATTAATTTCAATTAACATTTTTAATTCCATGTGAATGCGCACACATAAATAGGTCTAATTTGTTACAACTTATTTTGAAAAAATGCAGTAACTAAATTTACAGTACCAAAATAATAAAAAAGCATTTAATTTACCACTTAGCTTACCAAACTATTGAATATACTGTAACGCTGCACACAATAGCCTACAGCCCGGATTAAAAAATTAAATTTTATCCCTCATCTCCTTCAAATTCTATGTTAATGACCAGTTTAAATGATATTGTAGGCACGATAATGTTGTGCCTCAATGAAAAACAATTTCTCATGTGAAATTAAAACATTTAAGTGCGAATAAAAGTGATTTTATTTAATAAAAAAAATCTAAATGTGAACTTGTTTAAAATCAGACATAAATCTTTGGATATTCTTATCACAGGTAAGTACGTGAGTCCGTTTAATTAATAACACTAAAGCTTTATTAGCAATTCCACTTTTTGCAATTTTACATTGATAGTTTCAAACGTGCATACGTCTAAATTAAATTCCAAAATTTCCCGCGTTTTCTGACCGTTCAAACTGAGTTAAGCTAGGCTTAAATAGACGTGCGAGACAGAATGACCAACCTTGATGGTAAATTACTGGATATTGGTTCGTAACGTAAATACATATCAAAATATAATACTACCAACTTATACAAATTTCCCCAAGTAACTGCAAACGGTTTAGCGATGGTACAAACAATTTTATAACCTCAAATTTTGCAGAACGTATAAAAATGAAATTTCTTATAAGTATAATTAAATTTAGATTAGCATTGAAATAATACATTTATTTTTTAGGTAGATTTGACGAGGAATACCTTCTACAAGGACGAATTCTGCAGACATCGGAGTGGTCAGGACTGTTCAGGTGTCGGATAAGGGCCCTCGTACATCGTAGGTACTTCAGATCAGGACAGGAACATATCAGGGGACTCAGGAAAATCGTCGTTGAAGAAAAATTACCCAAAAGTGGTAAGTAATTTGGATAATATTTATGTGAAAAACTTTGTTTAACAGTTAACAATTATTTTTAGGTTGTAATTTGGAATAAAATTGGATTTTATCGAAATAGCCGTTAAATTTTACAAGAACAAATTGAGACACGTCTGCATCGAACAAAGGGTTGGGTAGTGAATGGTTCGAATTGAAAATGTTTTAACTGACTTGAAAGCGATTGTCTTCGTCAAGGAGTCCAACTGTCAGTGAAAATCCGTTAATATAACTGAAATGAGGGGAACATCCATTGTTTTATACATGAGAATCTCCATGTGACCGAATGGACTATCGAATGTTTAAACAAAATAAAAATATAATAATTGCAAAATTCTGGAATCACCTTACAATTAAAATATGATAAAGGTACGTGTATCTGAATTATGAGAAAAATACATTTGAAATTTTTAAACACTTATTACTATGTAAAATTAACAATCTTAAAATTAATTACTGTACCCCAAAAAGTAGGCAACCATTTATACACATAGAATTCTTACAGAATCCAATTTCAAGCAATCTCCCATGTCTGTCTGTTGACATATCAAAGCAATTGGACTGCCAATGCATCTACAAACATTATTAGACTAAATTTAAATGGAATAAATACACAGTAAAAAAAATAAGAATATTCATTTGAATTGCACTTGGATCCAAATTAATCCAAAATACACTATTCAAATTCTAATATTCATTTTCGATGTGTAGGTATCACTGCTGATCATCTTGCTTCCTGAAGGGAAAATTCTGAAGGAAAATGCTTTGAGTGACTTGCCAAATGCAGAGATTTGCTACATCACCTGGACATCGTCTGGCTGTCTGCTGCTACATATTGTATCCTTTTTCTATTATAACTAATTAGTTTTAATATATAACTAAGTAAAATAGTAACATTCCCTTTTAAATAATAGTAGAGTATATATTCCATAACAATACATAATTATTGACAAAAGATCACTATACAATATTTTGGTACCTATGATTTGTCTTGAAACTTTCATTAAAATACTGGAAAACCACAATTTGTTCTTTTTTTTTCCTGAATACAGGTCTGGTATGAATTCCAATTTTGCTCATTCTACCCCTGAATATTTCTCCTGCTAATATACCGTCCGTCTACAGAATATAGCTCGGAAAGATAAAAAATGCTGACTGAGAGTGACCATTTTAATGTTATGCTATTCTGTAGTGTTGTTTTCTGGCGTTCCAATCCATCTACGAAGAAATTGTTTATGATACAAGAAAACAATAATTAGAGTTATGATGGGAGTTGTAGATCCACATATTGGTGTCGCTTTTTGTTTTGGCGCCTTCGGTATTTACCATTGGCTGGTCTATTTATCTGTGAAAATAAAATATTAATGTTTTATAAAAAATCGCGATGTATTCAATGGTATGACAAGAAGAGGCTGTTATTATTTGAACATCCTTCCCCATAAATTAAAATAATTTATAATAAATTTCTTTAATTTTACTATACCGCATGAGGCTTCTCAATAAATAAATGCGTCGTTATATGTATGAAACGCACGCTTCTATATCCAGTTGATCTGGTTTCTCCTAGCTATCTGAGTCATTTTATCTTGAAACAGGTGTACTATCATATCAGTCCGAAAAGCTTTGAATCACAATGTAGGTGGACTTGAAGAAAATAATAACCGAACGATTCAAGCCTGGGCAAGCAAGAGAGCAAATATCGCCTCCTTGTAATAGAAAGAACCCGATACCTTCTGTCTCACTCGCTTGCGCACGCATCGTTCGGATATTTTTTTATTCAAGTGTACATAATACAAATATGGTATGGCGTTTACTATCCATTTAATGACATGAATGCCATCATGTGTTTTAACAAAATAAACTTCTCGCAATTTTCACATATCCATCAAAACACCTTCTCATTGGACTAACATGCTAATTTGTTCTTTGTAGCATCCACTGGATCAAATGAATATTAATACCAAAGTAATAACATATTAATATAATAAAAAAAGGTTTGACAGGTACGCAAATTATAAACACTTTCTTCAAAAAACAAACACCAAATCTGGATGCGAAATTACACTTGAGAGCCTTTTCAGCTCCATAATTAAGACATTCAGTTCAGAGGGCCGAAATGGAGGATTTTCGCCTTGTGAGACCGCCACTTTAATATGATTTATAAACCGGTAATAATGTCGGAACATCGGTCGAAAGAGCCCCCCAGCAATAATTCACGTGAATTACGTGTGTTTCTCTTTTAGCATGTTGCTCGCGGTGTAATGTATGTTGTTTTCGAACTGGTAAAGTTGAAGACAGATTTAGAATCAGGTAAGATTAATGAGCAACCTTATGTTGTACATTATTTGTGTGGACAAGTTAGTTATATATTGCGCTTCAGAGAATAGAGTTACAATTATAGAAATAAGTAACAACTGGCATAAAATGATTAACCTACCCTACTATTATGATACCCTTATAAATTTCAGTTTTAATGACATTGTTCCTGCAATTGAATATCATTTTATCATATCAATTTACTTTTAAGCATTTCATGTCTGGTTTAGAGAAGATTTGGAATAGTGAGACGGAATAGTTGAAAACAAATAGTCTTGATGTTCCCGGTTCTGGGTTACAGCAGAACAGTCCTTATTTAAACAAAGCTTAAAAAATATATAAAATCGCAAAGAAGTGATCATAACAAAGTTTGTTCATATGTCTACTGCTTATGTAGATACAAAATAAAGTAAAATAGGTATCTCTTACAATAAGTCATTTGTTTTTAAATTAGAAAAAAATATCTTTCTTTAGAGGCAATTGAAACTTCCTTGTTTGGATATTGTACATAGAAAAAGAAGATTCTTTAAATTAAAACAACGTTTCTTTGCTACTATTCAAAAGAGCCATTTTTTCAGTTAATACATATTTAATTTTATACAAGGCGTGCCATATTAGTACTGCCGATTGAAGTTTGTTTGGAAATACTGTGTGCAGGAATGAAGGTCGATGGATGTGGTTTTCAATCCACACTACAACATGTTTTGAAACTATGGCAAATTTTTATGTATAGATTTGGTCTCTATTTATAAATGCTCACTGGTCTACATAATATATCTTAACTATAAGAAATGGTTCTTTTAATTAGCCGCAAAGGAATAGCTTTTCGTGTTTGTGTGAGTGTTTTTGTTATATTAGATGGGAATGTAATTAAATAAATTGACGTGCTATACTTTGTAATTTATTTTATAATATAGACATAATATTAATAGGTCTTCTCTGGGCTGTACTCAACCTAGATAGAAAATATCAGGTTATAATACCAGATAAGGACTGGGAGATAGTAAGAGCGGACTCAAATTGGTATATAGACTATACGCTAAGAAGCCTAGAAAGGCTCTTTGGGTAAGCTTCAGCAAAGACACATCGGTGTTCCAAGCTGAGGTTGCTGCAATCCACCATTGTGGTCGAGAAATAGAAAGATGTACCAAGTCAGGTAAAACCGTCGCTATTTTCTCTCTTGTGAACTGACTGCCATCCACACTTAAAGCGATTAGTTCCGTAAGTATGGATTCTAAGCTGATCTGGGACTGCGTAAGCGCCCTAAATGAGGTGGGCACCCAAAGGAAATTAATTTTGGCCTGGGTCCTTAGCCACTCGGCGTGAGAGGAAGTGAGACAGCGGCTGAGTTGGCCAAGCGAGATTCGTCAAGGTTATTCGTTGAAGCTGGCCTTTCTTTCGGCACTACCAAATCGCAAATTAAAAAACCATGAATGGCAAAAATCACCGGGATAGAGACAAGCAAAAGGGTTCCTAAAGGAAGAGAGGCCTGATTTTACTAGAGATCTATCGGATAATGATAGAAAGACTGTCAAAATGATAGTAGGTCTGCTGACTGGTCGTTGTAAACTAAATAGGAATATGTACAACATACGCCTGGAAGATGAGGCAACCTGCAGATTCTGCCAAGAGGAGGAAGAATCACCAGTTCATGCGCTGTGCCATTCTGAAGACCTGGCCAGGATAAGGTTTCTAGTAATGAGCGTGGAGAACCCCAGAACTATTATTCTTTTTTGAGTATTTTCAGAGAATTTAGAATTATTTAAAATCAATCGCTGTTGCTATTATTTTACACCATCTGTGCCCTTTTCTGCCAATAATTATAATGTTGCATTAGGTTGTATATCTAAGTCAATTAGAAAAGTTAGGAAGCCGCGTCATAAATTCCTCCAATTTCTCAAAAAATGCATGTAAAGACATTTATTTTATTAAACCCTGTTGCTCTTATCAAATTACAAGCTTTTAGGGTACTTAGAGATATCATTTATACCAATCGACTGAAGTTTCCTTTTCTTTTCGCCAATTTACAACAATGACATATCGGTCATAATGTATGGGCAAAACAGTTTTTAGCAAGTCTAGAACAGTAAGCAAAAAAAAGGACGTGCAGTTGAAACAAAATTGTCGCATACAGATTTTTGTTTATCAATTAGAACAGTGGTCGCAACAATAACAGAGACAATATACTAAAGAAGTTTAATATCATTATCGCTGTTTTTCACAAACATTGATGTTTCCCCTAAGCATTCAGCATTAACGTATGAGGTTATCTAAAGTTCCACGCATTCAGCAACGTGTAATATATTTTTCCAACTGTCGATAATTATTAAACCTCCAATAGTTTATCGGGCCACAGCTGCGGGGAAGTTTAACGAAACGAAACAATGTTGCCACGGCCCGCAGTGCGGAAAACAGTCGCCTAGAACTTGATAATCTGTAGGGAATACATACAACGCCGTAGCTGTGACGGCAGACGGCAACCGTACTCTAAAAGCAATAGGAATAACGGGGTAACAGACTTGAATTAACGT
Source organism: Protaetia brevitarsis (assembly GCA_004143645.1). Lineage (NCBI taxonomy): Eukaryota > Metazoa > Arthropoda > Insecta > Coleoptera > Scarabaeidae > Protaetia > Protaetia brevitarsis. The sequence continues at coordinate 2,043,306 of RXPK01000184.1, forward strand.
AGTAGTTTCAGGAACATCCAGAAGTGCCAATAATCGATTTGCCTTCGCGTCTCTCGCATTGTTTTGAGGACAATTCTCTACCTATTTTCCTAAGAAATTGGATCCGAGGAAAATTTACATGGATATTTGTCCTTTGTCCCGAATGGTACGCGTTCACCTTCAATATCAACCATGAGAAATACTTTATCATGTGGATTCAATTGCGACGCCAATACTATTGGTTTTCACCTTTGTTTTCGTAACATTTTCTCGCCGAATAAATTGTAAAACTGATGTAAGAGATATAAATATCCATATGTATCTAAGCATGTATATCATAGTAAGCGCAATTTCTCTATATTTTAATTTCAGACGAACTGAAATTGCTAAATTAATCAAAACTATCGTATCATAAAAATATATAATCACTTCGTCAGTTATAGGAGGGCCGCATTAGAGGGCAGTCGATATTTGTTTAGTTCAGGATTCCGATGCAAAGACCTTAATACCACAAAATGAAGAATATAATAATATAATATAATATATAATAAGAATAGGGATATTTTAATTTGCCCTGTAGTAGAAGAAATGTCGCTTACGTCTAGCAGAAAAGTTGCAGAGCAACTAAATGTTTCACACAATATGATCTACGGAGCTTTAAAGAAAAATAAATATCCATCCTATAAGTCAAATATAGCAAATGAACTATTTCCTAATGACACATATAATAGATGCAGTAGAAGAAACGTCGCTCACGTTTAGCAAAAAAGTTGCAGAGTAGCTGAATGTTTCACACAATATAATCTACGGAGCTTTAAAGAAAAATAAACATTCATCCTATAAGTCAAATATAGCAAATGAACTAATGCCTAATAACAAATGTGGCAGATGCAGTAGCAGAAACGTTGCTCACGTCTAGCAGAAAAGTTGCAGAGTAGCTGAATGTTTCACACAATATGATCTACGGAGCTTTAAAGAAAAAGAAACATTCATCCTATAAGTCAAATACAGCAAATGAACTAGTGCCTAATGCCAAATGTGGCAGATGCAGTAGAAGAAGCGTTGCTCACGTCTAGCAGAAAAGTTGCAGAGCAACTAAATGTTTCACACAATATGATCTACGGAGCTTTAACGAAAAATAAATATCCTTCCTATAAGTCAAATATAGCAAATGAACTATTTCCTAATGACACATATAATAGATGCAGTAGAAGAAATGTCGCTCACGTTTAGCAGAAAATTTGCAGAGTAGCTGAATGTTTCACACAATATGATCTACGGAGCTTTAAAGAAAAAGAAACATTCATCCTATAAGTCAAATATAGCAAATGAACTAGTGCCTAATGACAAATGTGGCAGATGCAGTAGAAGAAACGTTGTTCACGTCTAGCAGAAAAGATGCAGAGTAGCTGAATGTTTCACACAATATGATCTACGGAGCTTTAAAGAAAAATAAACGTTCATCCTATAAGTCAAATATAGCAAATGAACTAGTTCCTAATGACAAATGTGACAGATGCAGTAGAAGAAACGTCGCTTACGTCTAGCAGAATAACCACAGAGCAGCTGAATGTTTCTCATAATACGGTCTACGGAGTTTTAAAGAAAAATAGATATCGATCCTATAACTTAAATAAAGCAAATGAATTATTTCCTAATGACAAACAAGACAGATGCAGTAGAAGAAACGTCGCCTATGTCTAGCAGAAAAAAATGCAGAGCAGCTGAATGTTTCAAACAATATGGTCTGGAGTTTTAAAGAAAACTAGATATCGATCCTGTAAGTTAAATAAAGCGTTACGTGAAAAAAATTATTGATTGCATGCGAAACATATCAGTCGAAACATTGTCTTAACATGACCGCAGAAATGTTGTTGATAAGTTAGGGTATTGCGTATTAAAAATAGGTTTCAGTTTTGATCGTTGTTGGAATGGTATTTACTCACTAACGGTTGATGCTAAAGCAATTACAATGAGTTTTGGAAAAAAATCGTTTTTCTTAATTAAATATCTTGTTTCAATAATCTGAAAATTCCGGAAAAAAAACGCAAAATTTGATTGATTTTGATACTGTAAGGTAGTAAAGCGTGTTACTGTAAGCTCTTAAAAACATATTTTCCTTAATCCTTTTTTCAATCTCCTCACCTATTTTTTACCACCAGGAATTAGTATGTACTAAAACCGGATGCGGCGCTTAAAAAGAAAAGCAGCTTATTTCGGTGTTAATTCCATTATACAATCCAGCAGAGCCAAAAGCGAATTTTTAATCATTTTTGGAACTTGTTTAGATAGAAAACAAGGGTATAAAAGGTAAGCAGACACCGATACCTCTTCGGCGAAATTTATAATCTGGTTTAAAAATTGCTTTATTATTTCACCAGCATATAAGGGTAATTTATCAAGAGTTTATTTGCCGAAGAAGTTGGGGAAAGAATATAATGGCAATTGAAGTCAAACCGAGCACATATAATTTTATTGCATTTCTACAGTTTTCGCAAGTCAGTACAAATAAATTCGTCGGTAAACGGTTTAAAATTGAGTTGAACTTAACAAGTTTAAAAGATATAAGGAGGTTGTTTTGGTGAAAAAGTTTAAAAGAGCGCTTCTTACTAGTTTCAACTATCGTTAAGAAAATTTAATTTCATTTTTGAACAGCGCAACACAAATCGATCGTGCAACGGTTGCAACGCTTGACTTTAGATGAATCAATTTACAGTTTTAATAAAGCTTTCATCTGGTAATGAGTATCAGGTTCGTTAAATATTACTGATTCTGTCAATGTCCCGAGTTCGATAAACAAGTACACCTTTAACACCAAATTGGTTTAATTAATTTTAATTGATTCTGCTTGTGCAGGCGGCACAGTGCTCTGTTAAATTGGGATCATTAAAAAAAATCAATAGCCAAGTATATTTCTCGTAGCTTTGCGGAAAATACAAAACATCTACGCCCTGTGTTTGACAAGGCACTAACGGCTTTTATTTCAGGCTTAAATGGTTCATTATCAACAAAAATCAGAATATGCCTTATACACAGATACGAAGTAAAGTTTAGTACATAAAAAATACCTACCGGAGGTTGGAACACCTCTGGATTCGGCAAAATTTCAATGGGAATGGTATAATACGTCAACAAGTACTACATAAAAGTATTAAAATGCATTCCACAACCCGAAAGTTCGCCCACCAATGAACTAAACCAAACCAACCCGCATTTAGAAAAGGTGCTTGATAAACTAAGGCTTTCCTTATGGACAGGTCGCAAAGTATGTTGGAAATTTTGAGAGCTTTCTCCAAAACCAAATCATTAGTTTTATGCGATGGTCATTGTCGAAACTTTACCTCTAGATGATAGTATGGTGACACTCCCACCATTTTCCAGGCCGAAATTATTGCCATCCCGACTTGTGCTGAAAGCATCTCAAACTGCCTGTGCGAGATTGGAAGAGTGGAAATCATATCCGACAGCCAGGCTTACATTGAGATGGGCACCAGGTCATTGGCATATAGCAGCATCGAAACGTTTGTCAGGTCCCAACTTGCTACTAGGCACAGCTCATTTTGGGTTGGACTCGCTGGTGCTAAACACTGCAAATCCCTAGGGCTTCAATCCAATGAAGAAAGACTCCGTAAGGCAGTCTTTATGAGCAGGAACAGATTGAGACGAACCCCAAATTGGTAAATTAACTCTCAGCCAGATTGCGAACTTTTATGATAGGGTGCAACTTGAGCTAAAATGGACATGGTGGGTGTTTCTGACCGAGTTACCTTCTTCGGGTTTACACCCGCCCAAGAACAAAAAAATGGTGATGTATGTAGTGATTATACACTGCAGTCAATGGTAAGGTCTACATTAACCTACGGTTGCCAGGTTTGATGGACCAAGACTACGTAAAACTATTACTAAATTCATTCATCTGTGCATTACTCAAGCTGCAAAAAGCTGACTTATAGATGGCTGCTATAAAAAGCAATGACAAATCTACCCTCCATGGATATTTATATTAAAGGGGGAAGCAAGAATGGGGCATACAGATTGAAAAGTGGTGGAAATTGGGGAACCAGAATACTTCTAGGCATACCAGAAAAACAACCGATATGGCAAACCCCATCTTGGGGGAAATGGGAAGTTGGACTGAAGTGACTGGAAAGCCAAACAGAAGCCAGGGATTCAAATCCAAATTGGTACGTAGATCACAGATTCTGGAGATGTATATATGCAGAAACCCTGAATCATACATAATGTATTGGGCGATATACCACTCTACAACAAACGAACATAATAGCAATAGAGAAACATACGTTAGTAGAGCGTTGCAGTAACTTAAATGTCAGCGGATTAATATTCCATCAGATAACCAAGCCGCTGTAAAGACACTAGCATCTTATCAGATAACCTCGAATGTAGCTTGGGATTGCCTGGAAACCCTAAAAATCCTAGCCAGACACAACAAAGTTACAAGAAAACACTCTGACAATATTCACTGGACTAGAACCGGGTTTGGGAATAACTAAAACTGCTATATGTGGTGCAATAACTGAGTGGATGGTAGGAAAACACCAGGTTCCCTGGAGCAGCGCAGAAGGACAGATACACAGAATACGGGGATGATAAGGCAACCATCTCGGCAACTAGCTGAACATGTATTACCTCTCCACGTAATACAGGTTAGAACTGCGACGTCCCCCACATAGGCTACTAAACCTAATAAGAAGAACTAACCTGTTTATGTAACGAAATACACTAAGTATGGAATGTCAAAGGGATAATAAGATGACCTTATTCGCACTCAGTGACTAAATCAATCAATGGTGATAGAAGGAGCAATAAGTCAGTGCGACAACAAAGCTTGCTTTCAAAGGATCCTAAGCATGGCAGTTATAAGAACAATGTGTTCTTCCCAGTCATTGATATTGGAAAAAATCTTGTGTTTTCAACCTTTACATATCGCATAGACGGAGAGCTGGCTACACGCATTTCAATGTAACTCAATGTAGTCGTTATTTTAATTTAGTTCCCCATATACTCCGTTGCTTCTCTTACATCATAAAAGAGCTTGTTTCATTCTAACCAGAAGTTCCTTTCTGTACCGAGGTTTTGTTGTCGGTCCATACTGATTTTTGAGTGGTTTCATAGTAAAAATAGTTTAAAATAAGGCAAACGAACCGAGTAGTGTACAGGATTTTTTGGTCCTTCCATTCATCGATTTGATGGAAATATTGAATGAGCTTCTTTCAACTAGAATTCTTCGATTCTGAAACACATATCATCGAAACGGAGTTTTTAGTAATTAAACTGTGAGAATGTCATACTATGCAACGCTATTTTGGAAATAGATATCTCTACAACGGTTAAGAATCAGTTTTCCATTTATTTTTGCCTAAGGAATCGCTGAAGTCCCCAAATTTTCTCGACGGACACTCCTTATATTGCCTGGTAAACTGCTTATGTATTTTAATATTCTTTATACTAGGGAAAAGAACATCTCATTTAAAGCACAAAGCAAAGCTGGGAATAATTGAGGAAATTTCATCGAAAGCCGAATATAATTAAGACACATTCCCTAATGAAAACGCAATAGAAAACGACTGCATGTCCGCGAAAGTACTAGGAAAATCCTATTATGGCAGCCATAAAAATGAAGTATTACTCGCTATACGAAATTGATAAAATTTTCAACGTAAATTACCGGTTATTGCTTCATTCTTTTAATAAAACCCAACATTAATTATTTACTATGGCCTTTTCCTAATTTGATAGAGTTAATTCTTAAATTCATTCGCCTGATTCAATTTTTTGCGCTCCTCTTTTTTTAAGTATGCCTTTGTATAACCGTTTCCCGTTTCAAAGTTAATGTGTTGGCGTGACTAAGCGATGAGTGTCTGAGCAAGGTATGTATATGAAGTCCTTTAATTAATGTTTTTATTTTGTCGGTTTCAAAACAGCGCAGTTGGAGTATCAGATGAAATGGTTGCTGGACTGCCGAGTGGAGTGACTATCACAGAGAAAGCCAACGCTCTGCGGTTAGCTTTACGAAATAGGTATATGTGTTTCGTCTTTTTTTGTGCACACTGCCAATGTTTTGGTCGAAACTTTTTTACGTTGCATTTTTACGCATCCAAAGCTGGAAGCTTTTTTTAATATAGAAGCATAGAGTATGAACAACACGTATCCAGGATGTTCGTAATGTAATGCGTTTTTAAATCAAAATTTGTCTAAGTAGGTAATAAAATGTAAGTACTTCTATATAATAAAAAAATTTATGTAATAAAATTTTGTTAGGATTTAACAGTCCAGTAAACCACGTTTTGCATTCAAGTTAACTGAACTGAAGTTTCCACGCTTCCAACCCTCGAAAGTGATTTTCTGTACCGTTTCCATCTATTAAAACCTCAGATTCCATCGAAGAAATCCGAACGAAGACAAGAAGAAACAATATATGTGTTGTACGTATACATGGGCGCGCTTGAATCGGAAAACCAACGTTCAACAACGACAAAGGCTTACATCCATTCGATCAGAATGCGCGATAGGATTTAATGGAACAACAGGAATATAAATTCTTCAAGGGAGGCGATAAATTCGACGGAAAAGTATAGGAACAACCTTGGGAAGGTTCGAGGAAAAGTGCCGGGTAAAATAAAAAGAAGGAATGTGCCTAAAATAGCAATGTAAATAAATCGAAATTGTCTCTTCCAGGCGCGTATATGTGCGGATATTCTTGTAATAAAAGCCGAATATCAAATAAAATTTTTGTGTAATACCAAAATAAAGTTTTCAGCGAAATCGTCACTCTGAATTTGTTATTCTTTTCCAAAACAACAATCTCTTGTATAAAAAAATTGATAACTTATCTGCTATAGGTTTATATTTGTGATAAACTTGCAGGATATAATACAGGAAACCCCTTATTATAGTAAACAAAATGATTTTTACAATTTATTAATTCTCTTGGTTCAAGTAAAATATACTGAAACGATATTGTAGTAATATACAATGTGTTTAAAAGCTCAGAAACCCCCAAAGCATAATTAATGTCTTTCGAGGAAAATTATAAAATGACAATGGAAGTAATACGACATAGATATTGCATCAACCTCAAGAAAAAATGCCATTTTTCAAACTTGGCTGAAACGCTTAACTGATTACTGATTACTAGAGACCGGATTATATGCAAAGAAAAACTGGAATATATGCGCATATATATGCATGGATTTTTGAGAAAATATGCATAAACTTGGGGCATATATGCAAAAAAATTGCGACACTATGCAAAATTTTCACATAAAATAAATAAGAGCAGAAATTTAAACATTAACTTTATTGCACAAAATTTTTACACAACATATTTCTAAACAATTTATAATAAATGTTTTTCAAAATTGTGTAAAAGAAAGTTTTGTCTTCTATCAGAATACATATGTTTCGAAATAGAAAAGCTTCTTTCAACATCCACAGATGTAATTGGTGCATTTTTTTAACTTTGCAATACATTCTAAACTAAAATTAAAGTCGAAATCGTTTACTGTTTCACCTTCCAAAATTTTCTTAACTTTCTTCAATTTCAAATACCTCGCATTTTTATTTATCACTTTTTTAAATTTATTGTATATAGAATTACCTATTGCACCCTTAACCTTCTTACATAAGATATCAAAGTCGTCTACTATTTCGACTGATTTCGAAAGCGACATCCCTTGCGTTTCTAGTTTACGAGTGGAACTTGAAACAAAGCTATAATTTGACTTAATGTACACAAGGTTTTGTAGCAATTCTGTTGATGTTACTATCTTTTTACAGTTTTCTGGAGCAATGCAGTCAGCAGTGATTTCAAGAATTACATTTTTTATTCCTTCAAAATTATCGGCGAAAAAAATTGCAGCCTCTAACCATGTACCCCATCTCGTAATAATCGGTTCAGGAGGCAACTTAACACCGGGAAGTCGCTCTTTATAAAATTGGATTCGTAAAGGTGCTTTTAAAAACACTTTTTCACATTGCTAATTAAATCATTAATCAAAGGGAATTGATTCCTAATGTCTTCGGCTACGCGATTAAACCCATGAGCTAAACAAGTGGTATAAATAATATTACTATAAAAAAATTTTAAGTTTTGCGCGGCTTTTATCATGTATGGTGCAGCGTCGGACAACATTAGTAACATTTTTTCACAAGGTATACTTCCAGGTAAAAAGAAATTTGATAAACCTTCTTGAACGAATTGGGCAATTGTCTGATTATATTTGTTTTTTGAAGTTCTTTATAATAAATTAAATATAATTTACCTACAATATCTTCATGAAGAATTCCTATTAACAAATGGAGAATATAACGGCCACACTTATCCGTACTTTCATCTACCATTATATAAATAAAATTATTCCCTACCAATTGTGAATTTCTGCTATTGTTTGCTGGTAACAAGATGTGACATAATTTTTTCGTAAGGTACTTTCGTCAGGTTATACATATTATGTTTGCAATATTTCTGCAGAAATGATTTCAAATTAACATTGTTTAAACTTGCTAATGGTATGTTAGACGAAATTAATGCGTTAGACAGATCCGTATTATATTCTTCTTGTTCTGAGTTTCGTGAAGTTGATGCTACACAATTGACGTATAGATTGCTGCACACATGCGGATCACTTTAGTGTGATGGAGTTTTACCGTGTTGATCAATCAGGTATTTTCTCTTAGAAGGCACCTACAACAACAATTGTCATTTTATATATGAAAGTTAAAGAATTTAAAAACAATTGTAAAGCTTTTAGTAAAATTAAACTTACCAGTTTACTGCAGGCTCGACAAAATATTTTGTTGCCATTCTTTATCAGTTCAGGATATGGCTTAATCCATAAAGAAATTTTGTTCGCTATACTCATTGTATGTACGCACAGTATTTAAAAACGTAACACAACTACATGCTGTTTCGCTCAAAGATATTCAATGAATGAATAGTTTATTTGGGAGTTAATAATAATAAAACGTATTTACCACATCCCTTCTGCTAGGCGAAATTAAATACGTGCAGTTCTTGGAAAAAAAGTATTAGAGAAACCAATGTAAAAGATTTATCGTTCTGAGAATTATCAGTTGTCGATCTACATTAGGAATTACTAGGAATTTTTAATAATAGAAGGGATAAGAAAAAGCTTAAATATGCAATATATGCAACTTTTGTAAAAATATGTATGGAAATGCCTAAATATGCAATATATGCAATTACTAATTAGCGCTAATTAACTTTAATTAGTGTAATACTTCTACATATAAATTATAATTAAAGATACGCAAAAAATAAAATATATGCACTTCGCATATAATTCGGTCTCTACTGATTACCTTCATTATGAGGAATTCATTCAAATAGCAAATTTCTCCTCTCCTATTGTGGCATAATTTGAATAAAAAGTCATTTTTTACATGAAACGAAAATAGTGCCTGTGCTTAATTGTAAAAGCTTGAAAAAGTTTAACACCAACAGGAAATAAGTTTCAGCCCAAATAAACCTTATTTTCCAAATACTAAATTCCAACTCAGATTTTTTTTTGTGCAGCATATCTATTGTCAATTCCATACTTGACAGTGTTGTATATTATATATACGAATGTATGTATTTTCAATAGCTTCAATAATATGAATGATGGATTCTGCCAAATCAATACCTCGGCCCGCAGGTATGCATGACTACACAGATATCCAGATAAACAATCGTATATTTTTAGAACAAATTCTGAACGTTTCAATTTCATTATTTTTTTTTTCCTTTCATATCTGTTGTTTTGATATGATGGATTGTCGTTCACATATTCCATTGCTGAAGACAAACAAGCTTTATTTTGTTGTGTTCCTGTCAGAATTGTGAGAGATTTCGGGTAGGGTTAGGAAACCTCAAGCGACAGCAATATTTAGGAATGTCAAGTTTGTTGTTTTGTTAATAAAATCGTTTGCAAAACTATGTGAACTATAAACTACGAATTTATATCTATATAATTACGAATTGGAATTAATGTAGGTGCTACGTGTAATGCACACAATGGCACAGACGAGACGGGATGACAAGTTGAATTTAATAAGGTTTAAACATTATAAAATATGTCCTTAACAATATCTTTATTCGAAACTTCTAAGATTCATAAAATAATCAAAGACTTTTCTCAGTAAAGTTGGGGAACTCATATCTAAAAGCTCTTATTACGTTCAGAAGAATAAGTTGATAGAATGGGAGCTGATAAAATACATTGTAACATGCAGTGACTATTGTAATGGATATATCTATAGTGAATAAACATTTATTATACAGGGTTATAATAATTTTATGTCATGGACAACACATATAAAAAAAAACCGGTGTATCCTCTTAAGCTTCGTCCCTCCACATCTTTACAAACATGGGTTAAGTTAATCGAGAATTGTAAGTTCTTGAAACATTTCTATACGTGTTTTAACTAATTTCAAATATCTCGAGAAACTAGTGATATACCTACTGTTGTGGCAACACATGGTTCTTTTTTTATTATTAAAATAAGCAAATAAACAACAAACACTAGCAACGGAATCCAGTCTCTGCCTACCAAGCGTCATAAGCGCTCTTCCGAGTGTATAAACCCACTTTCATCACTCTCACATCTCAAGTTTTACGTACAATCACTCTCTCGGCGAAAAGAGTTTAGTTTGTGCGCCCCCTAGGGTTAACTTAAACAAATTAAATTTGATTTTATCAAATAAATCGGGTTTTCAGTGTAAATACTTACTAGACCAGGTATTTTTTTGTAATGGGAGCCGTCTGGCATGAAGTTATCAAGCGATACAGACAGATGACATAAATCAGGAACAAACTGTTCAAAGTTTTTGAAAATGTCCAATATACATAAATATCTTTTTTGGAATGCGTTAATAGTTTCATAGCTTTTTTTAATTTGCCTTATTTTCGATGTATTTAAGAGCAGCCGCATAATAATTATGGCTTGTTAATATTTTATAGTGAACATGAATTCTTTAGCTTAGGTATGGAAACCAAGCAATGCAAAAATAGACAACATGTCATTCTATAAAATAATATACAGAGTGTTTAAAAAAATATTTTATTTGCTAGAAACTTGGAAATTACTCGTATCTTAGGCAAGAAATGCTAATATTTCAAAAACTATCAAGAATAGGTATACCAAGCCCAAATATCAGTCGATTTAGAATTTTACGCTACATTCAATGGCGTAGTAAAAAGTACCACGTTCCATTTAAAAGAAAAATTTTTTTGTTAGTTTGAAGCTATCCACATTGGAGATGCGTTTTTGAACACCCTGTATGTTTTTTGTGATTATTGCTATATCACCTTATACATACGTCTTTGTACTTACATCTACACTAAATACCTGGTAGGTACCTCATGAACTATTTAATTTTATTTGAAAGAATGAAAACGCTATAACAATATAATCAAAATCAGAAGACATTTCAAAGCAAATAACAAACTAAAAAATGATATAAACAAAAAATAGAACCAGTAGAAAAAACAATGAATAATAATACAAAATTTTCAATCAATTACTTTAATAGTTATTACATATTCCGGCTTACATGTTTCGGCCTAAAGAGACCATCCTCAGAGCCATGCCACAAATATTAAAATCAAATATGTCATAATTATGCAGTAATAATATATATGAAATGTTATTAAATAAATATTTTAAAATTAGATTCAAAAGTTAAAGTGGATTATGGAGAGAAATGAAACTAGATCTTACGTTGCAAGGCTACACAGAAGTAGGAAGAAACTAATATGACGTTACTGACGTGTATCAAAGCCTTACTAAGCGTCAAAGCCTAGCTGTATTTCTACTGAATGTCCACAGGTAAGTGAGTCAAGAATGTACTTTTGGCGGTTTTGTCAGAGTTCTAGATGGACAAGGCTAGCGGATATAAAGAAGGACAAAAGGTATTTAAAGTCCAACAGATTGTGATATTAACAAATTAATGTATTTCTGCTTTTAACTGTAATAATTAGGAGGAATTTTTCCCAAGAAACATTTTTCTCCTCACGGTAAAGCTCTCGTCCGGCAAACGAGAGGATGTAGGTTCGAATCTTGCGTGAGGACAAAAATTTTCTTGGGAAAAATTGCTATAAGGCTGAAAATGTTTCCATAAATAGATCATAGACGGCCATGACTGCTCTGCAAATTTCAAAATCAAATTTCTACTAGAAGCTTGAAAAAATGTAATGACCCAATTCGATGGGACACCTGTATATGTCATTGGATTGTTTCAATTAGCTCATAAATTCTAAATCTGGTCTATACTTAAAACTGTTCGAAAATACATTTTGCATATACCTACTTTTGACTTAAATTTACTGTTTGATGGTGAATTACAATAAATATTAAACAATTTATAATATTCATTTGAATGCCTTTTATCGTCTTCAAAGTTGTTTTTTTTTCAAACCCAGCGGATGTTGTAATAGAATGGTTTGACTTCTAAGATGAAGGTGACACATCTAATCTTCTTTATGGAGTGTGGTAAATAGAATAAAAGAGGATGTAGGATCTATTAGTGTTTCCTAATTCTTCTTTCGTTTTTCATTGTTCTAAATTACTATTTTATATTGCTACTCCGTGTTTCATGTTTTCTTCCAGTAATTGCACCACTTAACTTGTAGCAAACTCGTTCTAGTTATGCTTATTCTCATACAAGACGGGTCTTATTGTTTGGTCGCGTAAATGACATTCGCCTACCAAATATCTACCCTCTTGCGGCTATAAAATGTGCATTAATGTCATCTTCGGCATAGTTATGCTTAGCAAAGCATTAGAGTAAAGATCACCAGTCTTATAGTTAAGCATAGTCTTATAGTTATTACATCGCTAAAATTGTATTTTATTTACATGAGCAATATACTGAGGAGAAGAAAAAATGTAGGACGCTGCTTTTAAGTTATCATAAAACTTTTACGGTCCCAGGAATATGAAATTTTAATATGGGAGGTTTTGCCGGAAATGTATTGTATTTGCGATAATTCCACTTCACATGAGAGAATTTCTAGATAAGTGGCAGAAATAGGTTTATGGCATCGTGAAATATTCTAGAGTAATGTACATACCCGGATACATAAACTACATTAAATAAATGTTTAAAGGCACCGGTTAACCCGAAACTTCCGAAGGACCATACCCAAATGAGGGTTATCTAAAATTTATTACAAAACTTGAAAGAATGACGTACTAAAAATGTAAAATCAACTCAAGTATCTATCTTTCTGTTTGCAATCGGATATCTAGCAACTATATTTCCCAATTCGTACAGAAAGACATTTAAACTAAGAATTTGAATAATTTTTCATGTCTGCGAGCTTGCCAGTACAGTATAATCTAAAATGTGTCAGTAATATTTCATTAGTAGATAATTACAAGATATTATTTGAAGCAATGTAATTCTTTTTTCAGGAACGACAAGCCCATATAATGTATATCAGTATTTTCTAAATGGCCAATGTAATTACTGTTAAACTCCTGACGTGGGGATTTGTCATTATCTCATTACTACACATATAGGTAGAGAAGTACGTGGAAAGCCAGTCAATTACGTTTTTGTTACTAGTACTAATTTCCCTGGCAATCAGTTAAATTGCCACCTGCGCTGATTAGAATTGGAAAAAGAAATATTATCCGAAACGCCATCTTTAATTAATTAGAAACGCATCTATCATTCGCTGGGCGTTAATTTCAAATTCAGTGCAATAGCATTTCGCAATTAACCTCGTAGGTTTTGGTCATTTACAGATCCATATCGACGCCCTGTCGAGATTGAAAATGATTAATGCGTTTTATTATGGCCCTTTTAAAGTAGTTGTTAATGCTGGACGCTTTCATTTCATTTTGTTTTTATTTTTGAATTGATTTTCCATTATTTTCTATACAGACATCCAATTTATTGTTATAAATAAGTATAAGACAAAGAAGTCGCAGAAGCTCTTTACAAAAACATATCGTACATGCTTTAAGTCAAAATGGAACGTTTTGAATTTTACTTAAAATCTACAAATATTAAAAAAAAATAAGTGTTCTGTAAATTGGTATTACTAAAAATTTTCATGTTTTTTTTCTATGCCATTAAACTATATCATAGCGTGCTAGACTTTTCTAAAACCAACTCAGTTTAGTCTAAAAAATATGCGGTAATTTGTTTTGTAAAAGTCTTTTACAAATTTTTACAGAATGAGGTTATATTCTTTACGTATATCTCAAAGGCAATTATTTGATTTAGTCAATTTCCTTTTAAGGTAAAGTCAGGTAAGTGTGTAACCGGGGCAAGTGTGTAGTTTGTTTATATTTATTTTTAAAATTGAAATACGGACGTCCTCTTGTTATAATACTAATGTACCAAACTTCATACTAGTTTTACAAACAAAAGTTCACATCTCCTAACGTGTAATAACTTGAATATCTTGTGAATATATCATACCTTATTAAACAGGCATCAGTTTAGTATTACACTCTTGGCCGAACTGAAGGATAATGCTATTAATATATAAAATGCGGAACGATTACACACTTGCCCCATTTTGCTGGGTAAGTGTGTAGTATTGACAGTGTTTAAAATTTCTTTTTTTTTTCTAGTAAACCGTTGATAATTATAAAAGGTGTATCTATTGAAGGCTTTCAACTGAGCATACATTACGTATTTCTATGTGTAAAATTTGTCAAATTGTCTTATTATGTGAACAGTGTTACATTTTCTTCGCACTATCCATTTTTTACTACACACTTACCTGACTTTACCTTAAACAAATCATGCTGATTCTGCTTTTATTATTATTATGCATAACACAGCAGCATGAGCAGCAAAGCCGATTATCCACTAAATATTATAATATCTGATCATTATCTAGAATTTGCTCTTGGAAATCTTAGGGGTTATCATAAAATTTCACAATTAATAAATCATAAGAAGCAATTATGTTGCCTGGAGTGAATAAGAAACCATAGATAGCGTACGCAGTATAATTTAACGTTTATTTATACAAGTTAAGTGTTAATTGTCATTCTTTCATCCAATCCTCTAATGCTAGTATAAATCGTTAAAAAATGGTCCAGCTGTGCTACCTACGGGATTTCAGTATAATTTGGATTCATCCGCAAAAGAGTAATATTTGTCTTCATTTTGGAATATAAGTCGCTAGTGTACGCCATAAAGAGTAGTGGTCCAAGCACAGCGTCCTGTGGAACTCCAAACTTTCTAGAGTAACAAGAATATGCAAGCTTTTTACAGTATGAAATCATTAATGAAATTAATGTATTTCCGCTAATTACTGGAATAAGTTTTAAGAGGATTTTTTCATACCATTTTTTTTTGGCGTATGAAAAAAAAATGATTACAGTAATTAGCAGAGATACATTAATTTCTCTAGTAACTTCCATTTGGTCTTACTATATTACTATGTATGTACCAGACTATGTAAGAAACTAGCTACAAGCATTCTAGTAGATTTTCTCTTATACTTTGTTGTTTTGATGTTTTAGTTTTAATAAACTTGAGGCGGGTAACTATCCAGCTGCGGTCTTTTGTGACTTAAGCATGGCTTTTGATTATGTCAATCATTCTGTTTTGCTTTGAAGTTGCATACATATGAGGTTAGAGGTTTGGCTTTGGAGTGGTTGGAATCTTATCTTATTGACCGTAATCAGACCGTTTCATTGTCATATCTTAATAATAATGCACGTGTAAATATTAATTTAGAACCATTAAGGGTTCGTATGGGCGTTTCTCAAGGCTCCATATTGGGCCCTGTTTTTTTTTTTATTATATGTTGCAGATTTTGACCTGTGTTCTGATAGTATTCAACATATTGCTTACGCTACTACTTTTTCATTAATAGTTAATAGCAACAACAGTACGATTTGTTTTTTAATAGTGCTAAAGCGAGTATTCTGCAATTTCATAATTGGCAAAATGATGTTAAGCCTATGTCATTGTTTGTTGGTGCTGACGTTCTGAATAGTAATGATGACTGTAAGTTTTTGGGTATTCATTTTGAAAACAATTTAAATTGGAAACTTCACTGGAACAAATGAATCCCGAAACTTTGTTCGGCAACTTATTTAATTATGACTTTATGACATAATTTAGAAAAAATATCAATTACTTGCTGTCTACTATGCGCATATTGCATCTGCCCTATGGCATTTGTTTGTGGGGCAACTCTACATTTTGCTAAGAGCGTTTTTATGTCTCAGAAACGAATACATAGACTCCCTTTGAAGTTCCAACTTTCGAGGAATATTAACATTAAAACGTGAACTTAGGAGCTGTTATTATGATTATTAAATAAGGAGCCTTTTATGCGAGATTTTATCGAAAGTCTTTCAGTCTGTAATTTTGTGGATGGAATCCATCTCATTTTTTGTATATCGGGACCACGTTTTACTGGCATCATCTGGCCATTAAGTAATGCCCAAAGGGAGTTAATATTAATTAACTCCCTTCGGGAACCGAGAACCTATTGCGGGTAAACAATTTACCAAAAGATCTGCTTATCCATTTCATCCATTAAAGGAAGTCGGTAAATATTTTGTTTCAATTTAATCAATGGATTTTCCTTTTCTGAACCTCATTTTATATATATTGAGGTAAACGTTCTTGATTTCTAATATTCATCTTCAGTTCTAGATATTTTAGCAGGTCAGAGTAGGAGTAAAACAGCTGCAAATAGTATATCGATGGTCATACAATATGGCTTTAAGGAAATATAGGTCAAAAGCATTTAAGCTTTGAAGTCTGAGCCGAAGAAAACAAATCAACAGCGGTACCATTTCCACTGCGAGAAACAACAAAGCCGTGAAGCGCTTTGCATACACATTCATGCCATTATAGATTTTCTAGAGATTTAATAAAGTACCTTACGTCTAAGATTCACACTTCAGTAATATCAATTTTCACTTTCATTCGCTTTGCTCTTGTTTGCCCCTAAACCGAAACAGTAGCAGCATATCTGTACATATACACATTATTACCAAAGCGTATATAAAGCAACTGCTGTCGCTATCAATTAGTAGGAATTTGTACAACGTAACACCAATGGAAATAAGCACTTCGCCGAGTGTTTCTAGTATCATCTTGCGACCGCAGAACAGCGTATAAGGATGCAGTTCCCGTCGAAGAAAATAAATAAGGTGCAAAAATGCATATATAACCTACATACACATTTTCACAACGTTAACTCGCGCTATTCCTAAAACCGCTACATCGTCCTGGGAAGGTAATTTTCGTGGTTGCAATTTCTTAAATCTGTCACTATAAATTAGATTTATCACGTCCAAGAAGTGGGTTTAAATAAAGATTTATATTCGGTTTCCCGTTAGCGTTAGTATAAGGGAATATGTGTCATATTTTGTGTGTGTGTGTACATTAGGAAGCTACGTGTTTGTGTGGATGCTCGCATGTCTTAGGAAGACGTCTCTCTTTATGGAGGTGACAACACCGGCTATGTAATCACACTAATGTTTGATTTATAATTCAAGCGTTTACTTTGAATAAGTGATTAAATTTAAATATCTTTGCATATACACAGAAAAAAATCGTTTGGAAAATTTTGCAACAGCGTAGTGTGAAAAAAATTGCTGCAATTTGTAACACAATCGCGTAAATTTTTATTACAATTTTTATGCGTTAATTCACATTCGACTAAGAAACAAGACAAAAATATTGTTGTAAAAAATTTTTTGAAAAAATTCAACAATGTTGTGTAGGGGCAGTCCTTGTATTTACACTCACGCTTAATAACTCACACCTTACACGATCAAGGTTAGCCCTAGAAAGATATATTATTAATTTAAAACTAATTATTATGTGATAATTGAAACTAAAAGTATAAAAATAGGAAAACTAACGAAATAATCCTACACATTAGAATTCATATTTTGTGTGAAATGCTATTTGTTTATTTTCAACTATTTTCATGAAATAAAAATATTTAGTGAAAACATTTTAATGTATAAATAAGGTATTTTACAGGTTATTACAATCCCCGCATTTACCTCATTTAGGATTTATCCAAATACCATGTATGTCCTTACATTTGCATAAATAAAATAGGCTTGTATATAAACGGCAATACACAAATGAAAAATCTATAGACGCATTCTACTCTGCACATTTTTTAGCATTTATTATAAATCCGAAACGTTTTGAATTTTTAATGTTTGGCGCCAAGTTTTTGAAGCTATTTTACATCCGCCTTCCATTTCATTACCACGTCGACCGTTGACGTCGATAGCGTCGGTGTTCTTGCTTACGTGCTTACTAGTTACTGCAGTGAATCGAGAATTAGCAAAAATATGTAAGTAGACACTTTGTTATTATTTTACAAGTCTTTTTGGATACGTATATATGTAATTCTTACCAGTATGGATGATTTCATTAAAGAAAAATTAACATTTTTCGGGTTATGGGACGAACTATTATTATTATGTGAATATTTTTGTAGTAAATGATGTTATGCACATATATCTACCTATAGACAAGTCATTTTAAATGTATGAAATGCTTTTTAATGTAATGTATGAAATCAAAATTTTTATAAGGTGAAAATGTTGGCCGCATTTAGAACATGTAAGCAACTGCTCCCTAACGGTTTGAGAGCTGTTGACAATGACAATACGTAACAGAAGAATGACAGACAACAGAATCAGTAAACGTGTCCAGGTATAGCCATTTTGTGTAGTGTTTCTAAACGTAAGCTAACATCACGTCATATTTGTCGGTGCGGACGATTATTCCAAAAAAAAAAAAACGTTAACAGTGGAAGTTATAAATCGCAATTATATTTGAGCTAAGCAAAATTAGCGTTCAAGAAAGGTTGTATTTATAATGTAAGAGTTTTCCATCGTATTCGTGCTTCGAATGTGGCCATTATTTTTATCCTGTGTTGCTTGTCTATGTGACTATCTCGATGATGAGTGTGCGCATGTGTACATATTCGTACTGTGTGTACACTTGCGCACATTTTACTTGCTAAAATATATCTATATTATCTATACCTAGAAATTAGAATCTTAAAAACTGTCTCGTGTCTACTACAACGACATTTATTTGGTAGAAGAGCAAATAAATGGAAGAGATGTTTCTGCATTTAAATTACCAGGATTTAGAAAAATTAATTCCAACACTGGGCCTCTGCAAAAAAAATTTAGTGCAGGTTCTCTAATAGTAAGATAAGTCTGCCCCATAAAACTAATTGTGTGTTCTTATACAAGTAATAATTTTACTTATAATACGAAAAAAAAATTTCTTCGTTAAAAATTTAACGCAACATCGAAATTGGTTTAAAAGTTACTATTCTCAGTAAATTAACAAGTTCAACAAAAATTATAACAATTGTTTACTTTCATAGGAAACAGGATCCTCTACGTCGTCAGCTTTAAGTGAAGAAACGTTAAGTATCGGACAAGAATCCGATTAAAGTGAAATCCAGAGGTCAGAATCGATGGCGTCCATCAGAAATAGAAATCAAGATTTCACGTAAGATGTTTCCTTGTAATTTTTGTAATTAACTTTTACCATTTGGCAAGCCATACATTTTTCATTTACGGCAACTTCACAATTACGAAAACAAGTCTTACAAATGCTCATTTTAGAATTGTTACGGAGAATTTTCCAATATTAATTCCTTCTGAAAACATTAAAATTCACTCAAATTTTACAGTCATCAATTCGGTCACCACACCATCGTCAACCCTATAGCACTGTTTCAATTAAGTTAACTTATTTTTTTTGTCATTAAACAGCAACTGAAGCACGATTTGCTGTAATCAGCCACATAATTAACATCATAAAAAAGCAAGTACATGAAAATATGGCAAATCATATAATACATATTTTAAAATAATAGTTTATTTCCACGAAATTTTGTATTTTGTGTCATTTATTATATGCAAAAACATCGATAACATAAAAGCTGTGTGGCTATTACTGACAATGAGTGAAATGTTGGGTAAGAACGTTTACAAAGAGTTTTAAGATATTTTAAACAGTTTTGACAAAATGAAAATTTTCATTCTGAATTCAAATGTCTAAATTTTTACGTAAATGTTAAACCAAGAAATTATGTTATTGGACAAGAAATGATTCAAAAGACTTGTAGCAATATTGTCACTTTACAGCCAAGATGTTCAGAAGAAACGTGACGTTGTAATATGTTAAGAACTATAAGTTTTAATAGACATAAACATGCATTTGAGGTAGAACAAGCTGACGAAATTTTTCCTATATAGTTTTCTATATACTCTATAATGACAACCAGCCTTGCTTTATGGTAAAAGTTAACATAAATACTTTTATAGGTCGCAGATGTTTTTCTTTTAAATTTTTGTGAATATGTTTTGTATGTGACATTTTTAAAATAAAGTCGGTTTAGTAATAATGAGATTTTTGTAGTAAACGTTCCTTCAATATTATATAATAAACTTACACTATATGTGTAATAAACTTACATTGCATGTGTAACATTTTACTTCTAATTGTTTGAAAAATTGCATGCATTATGTAGTAATTTTTTAAAATTTTAGTTCTAAAAATTTACACATATAGATGACCGTGCTCAAAAAAAATGTGTATGCTATCAATAGAAATTGTGTAGTACAGTTACATAAAATTCAGTAAAGAAATCACACAATTTGTTTGATATAATCTGCTAAATTATTAACTACTATGCGTTACACAAATTGTTGTACAGATGTTTATAACTGTATTAAATTTTCCCACATTTTTTTTTCTGTGTACACGATTATTATTTATATAAAATTATATTTTGTCTTGGATGTCCGCTTTATTTCCAGTCGCAAATCAGCCAATTCTTGCTCAATGGCTATTTACCTCAACTAACAAAAATATTCCAATACATTCAGAGATTTGCGAATTACCCAAAAACCATAGTGATATTGTTTTAAAATCGTGTGAAAGTTGCACATCTTTATTTCAAATAAAGAAGCGTATGGTGATTTGCGAAAAGTATATCCGCAAACATGAAAATTGCAGTTAGCAAGTAAGTAATTTGCAAGTTCTATCCAAGTCTCAGATATCGAGTCATAAACAGCTCTAAAAACTTACCGCAAAGTTTGGCTGGAAAAGAGTTGGCAAATAGGGAATTCTTGCCGGGATTTGCACGTTTTGAATAGAATGTAGGGCGAATTTTTAAGTTTACGTTTATGGAGCATATCACATAAAAATAGACAATGGGTGTAGTTATTGTTGTAAACATCTCAACAAAGGAAATGGAAATATTTTATTTTAGATTACGAAGCTGATGTAAAAATATTGCTTCTAGTTTCATCGCGAAATGATATGTTCAATCCAATATCTCTTAGGAACACTAATATTATAAACAATAGGTTTTTGTCTAAATATTTGATTGGAATGACATAGAAATCGTTTTTTGTTTTTTTGGCAAAAGTTGAATGAAAATATCAACCACAGATTAACAATTATTTTCAAGTAAGTTTTTTTATTAAGGTAGACGAACATCTGATGCCATCATGACTCTAGTGAACAATATCCAAGACGCGTTTGAAAGCCGTGAAGATTGCATTGGTATATTCACAGACTTATCTAAAGCATTTGACTGCGTCTGTCCAAAAACACTAATATCTAAACTTGAATCTTATGGAGTCAGAGGAGTAGCTAGTAATTTAATAAAATCATACCTATCTATTAGAACACAAATTGTATCTCTGTGCAATAGAGTAAGTAATCCCTTAGTAATTAAACGTGGGGTTCCACAGGGATCCATATTGGGCCCTTTTTGTTCATACTTTATGTCAACGACCTACCGATACATATGAGTACTTTAAATAACATGACAGTAACAACAATGTATGCTGATGACACAAACTTTACCCCTCGTACTAGCATTAATCATAATACTGATAAAACTATCAGCAATCAAATTATTTCCCACTCTCAATCTTGGTTTAATGCTAACGATTTTTTTATCAACACAGACAAAACCAAAATATGTACATTTTCGCTTAGAGAGAAAACTAATTTTATATCTTGGATTCCACAGATTGATAACATTTGTCTCGGCTAAGTAGTATAGTTTATGCAATTCGAAAAACAGCAGCTTTTGTTGACAATAACGTGGCGTATAAAGTACATTTTGGGTTATTTCATTCTGTCCTTTCATATGGGATACTAGCATGGAGAAATGCTTCTCACTCGCAACTGCAAAGGGTATTTACAGTACAAAAAGCGGCAGTACGTAGCATAGTTCAGGGCGAGATTTGACGATCACTGTAAGACTATATTTCGTAATCTTAAAATTATGACGCTGTTTTCTTTAATAGTTTATGAAAACTTAATATATATTAGAGATAATATCCATAAGCTGTCGTTACATCGAGACATCCATCATCACAACACAAGAGGTAAAGACAAGATAATGGAATATAGATATCGCACAAATATATCGCGGGTTATAGGTATAGCACTATACAGAGTATTCCACGTAATTGGTTCATTAAACGTTTATGATGTTCTATTATTTACTTATATTTGAGATTTTGGCACCAATATCTGCTCGATTGGAACTATAAGTGTAAAATACTTTAACCAAAATATCACTTCCGGTTGACCGGAAATGGATGTCAACTTTCTTATTTTAAATAGAATGATATAATTTTTTATTCATTTTTGGATTCTACGACTATAAATACGTCAGTTTTCATTAGCTATTTCTATAGCTGCATGTTGCCGTTTTTGAGTTATTTAAGTTTTTCTTTGTTTTTGGTCATAATCATGGCATTATTGACAAATTAATATCTTAAGTAGAGACTCCAAATTTGCTATGTTATGAGAATGTAGATATTACTCAAAGAAACGGTAAGCACACTTTACATTCTAACATACAGGGTGTTCAAAACTGAGGAACAAAGTGACATATTTTCAAATGCAGAAAACTCAATTTTTTTAAATAGAACACCCTGTATTTAATTCGGAATTAGGAAGTAAATATCATCCCCTATCACTTTATATGAGCATTCCCTATACCTATCTTTAATAGATTTTTAGATATGAGCGACTTTTTGTTAAACAGACTAAGTAGCCCTATCTTTAAATGTTTGTAGCTGGCTCTGAAATGGATTCACGTCAAATTCATGTATTATTTTTGAATAACCATACAAGAATGTCTGTTCGAATAGTCATTTCCATTAATATCGCGTTGTACGAAAGTGTAATTACGATGATATACATAAACACTTTTGGTTAGTCAATGAATTTGACATTAATCCCATTCAGAGCCAGCTACAAACACGCAAAGATAGGGCTACTTAGTCTGTTTAACAAAAAGTCGTTCATATCTCAAAATCTATTAAAGATAGGTATAGGGAATGCTGATATAAAGTGATAGGGGATGATATTTACTTGCTAATTCCGAATTAAAATACAGGGTGTTCTATTTAAAAAAAAAGAATACTTGGTCTGTTTAACAAAAAGTCGCTCATATCTCAAAATCTATTAAAGATAGGTATAGGGAATGGTCATATAAAGCGATAGGGGATGATATTTACTTCCTAATTTCGAATTGAAATACACGGTGTTCTATTTAAAAAAATTGAGTTGTCTGCATTTGAAAATATGTCACTTTGTTCCTCAGTTTTGAACACCCTGTATGTTAGAATGTAAAGTGTGCTTACCGTTTCTTAGAGTTATTACACACTACATTCACAACATAGTAAATTTGGAGTCTCTACTTGTAGTATTAACCGAGATATTAATTTCTCAATGATGTAATGATTATGACTAAAAAAAAAAGAAAAACTTAAATAACTCAAAAACGGCAACATGTAGCTATAGGAATAGCTAATGGAAACTGACGTATTTATAGTTGTAGAATCCAAAAATGAATAAAAAATTAGATCATTCTATTTAAAATAAGAAAGTTGACATCCATTTCCGGTCAACCGGAAGTTATATTTTGGTTAAGGTATTTTACATTTATAGTTCCAATCGAACAGATACTGGTGCCAAAATCTCAAATATAAGTAAATAATAGAACATCATAAACTTTTAATGAACCAGTTACGTGGAATACCCTGTATAATGCCATGCCCCAAAGTTTAGTGGATTTGCCGAGTCCCAAATTTAAATCCAAATTAAAAGAAATTTTAATAGATATGTGCTTATACAGCATTGATGAGTTTGAGGAGAGTATTTGTGATCTGGCAACGTGCAGGCAATCGCAGAGCGGACAATTTTAATGTATATTGTGAATTATTGTATTTGTGTATTTATGTTATTTATTGCATTGACGGGTCCATAACTTTTTGTTTAACGGATGAATAAATTACTTACTTACTATTTTTCATTGTGCTATATTAAAATCACATGCTTCTTTGTATGTTACAGTAACTCCATTATACTTGAAAAAGACTATAAAAACATACCGGGTGCTTAATTTAAAAAAGATCATCTACATAAATCACCCTGTATATTCCAAATTTCATTCCGAAAGATGTTCTAATCAACACTAATTTAAATTTCCTGCTGCATTTAGGGGAAAACAACACATTTAAGTCTATCACACTTCCCTAACGAGTTACCAGAGGTAATTCGCACTAATTCCTCGGGTATTGATTTGAAGCACGCAAAAGGCTTCTTGTGTCCAGAAGATACACATGCACATGTGTTGTACGTATATCTACATGTATGTGTTCGCTATTTATGAAAGTTGTATGCGCACACCTCAGTAATTAATTGATGCCGTTAGATTGCGTCTGGATGCAATTGACAATCGATTTTAATATTAAACTGAGACTATAAGCGCCAGGTGTGATTACGTTTGCTATATAATTGATTCGTTTGAATCTATTACTTGGATATATCAGAAAATGGGTTGCTAATGGTGGACTAGTATGAAAGTGGTATAGCTTGGAAACTCATTAAACAGATACACCTACAGTTGCTTGAATTAAATTGCGATTATAAAGAAAAGGTTTGTAAGTAAAATGACCAAACTCAAGTTTCTTCACAAAAATTAAATTGTATTTTTATGCAATAGGATTCCATTTGGTGTTCATTTAAAAACATCAAATAGGATATAAAACTTTTAATTTTTTATCGAACAAAATGAGAAACGACAAAGCTTACTTTGTTAAAACGCAATTATTATTCTGATAATTATCAAGTATACGACATCTCCATAACTTATTTTGTCAAAAAATTAGGTAACATAACGATGTTTTTAAACTTACCCGAGTTTAGGCAGTGTTCCAGCAAACGTAAAAAATAGGAACAAAATAAAAGTCCGTTTAGAAACACAAAAAAAAAGAAAACAGCAACTTTTTACAAACTTTTTCGAGGCTTGAGTTTTACGCGACTATTTCTGTTTTGTTTTTGGTATCCAGAACAAAAGCGGTAACATCAAAAGGTGTGGCAACACCTCGAGAATAGTCTATCTCCGCATCCATTTGTATTCGTTATGTGCGTCTCATCAGCTTTGCACTTAATCTTCTCTACGTTATAGATATTACGTGAATTGCATTTCACGTATCTTATTCTCAAGCCAAAAACCCGCACTTCATTTGTTCAGAATAGAAGCAACGCGCCATCAAATGTAAATGATAAATTACATGCTAGCACTTGGAATGAGGTCAAAATTAATTTGATGTTATTCTAGAAGAAGAAAGTAATCAATTGAAGACCAAAAACATCATTTTATAGGAGAATCAAAACAAAAACAAAAACTCAGGAAGCAACAAGTATTAACATTAGAAGAAATTTGCTATATTAACATATCTTGGTGCCTTTTCTTTTATGGAATCATACATATCTCTGCTGTCTTGAATATAATAATATATTTTTAGATGCTTTGAAGGAGACTTTTCCCTGGATTTCCTGATATTGGCGTTGTACTTTTGATGTGGATCTTTGATTTGGTACTGCGAGGATACTCCATTCTGAAATACTTGGGGGTGTATGTAAGCTAATACTGGATGGGCAAAATATAGACTGGAGAACGGAGGTTAAATATCTAGGCCTTACCCTAGACAACAAACTTCTATAGAACAGACATGAACTTGAAGTAACCAACAAGGCCAAAAGAGCTCTGATGGTGTGCAGAAACTTTGCAGAGAAAAATTGGGGATGCAACCCAAAAATACTGCTTTGGATGTATGTCACAGCGACAGTGAGACCGATCATCACTATGCATCAGTAGCATGGAGCAAAAGAACTAATCTGGCCACCGCGAGAATTAACCTCTCGAAAGTGCAAAGATTAGCATGTGTATGCATAACGGGAGCTATGAGAACCTGCCCAACAGCAGCTATCGAAGTAGTATTGGATCTTACCCCTCTCCATATTGTAGTAGACGACGTGTCAAAAAGAACCACACTCAGAATAAGCAAGGAAGGACTGATTAGGCATAGGCCTCAATCTCCTGACGGTGATCAAACCTGGGACATGCCTCGGGATGATATGTCAAAAAAATTCAGCTTTGTGAAGGGATTCATCACAAAACTCAGTAACAGGAGCGAGTGGGATCATAACACCATCTTGAACTTGAATAGAAATGCCATCAAATGGTATACTGATGGCTCCAAAACGGCAGATGGAACTGCAATAGGAATATATGGGCTTAGAACCACATATTTCGAAAGCTTGGAAAATATCCAAGTATATTTCAGGCGGAAATACACGCTATTGAAAGATGTGTTCAGTTCACTATGGATAGAAATTATCGAAAGCAGGAGATTATCATCATGTCTGATAGTCAAGCAGCCATCAAGGCGCTGAGCTCATATGAAATCAGTTCTAAGATGGTCTGGGAATGCCTAGGGAATTTAAATGAGCTAGGAAAAAGGAATAAAGTAACCCTCCTGTGGGTTCCGGGTCACACAGGAGTGGAAGGAAACAAAATAACGAATAATCTCGTAAAAAAAGGGGCTACAATGCCTTTTGTAGGGCCTGAACCCTTTTGCGGGTTAAGTAGCAGTACAATACTGAAGAAACTAAAAATAGAAATGGAGCAGAGAAAATCCAGTTACTGGGAAAATCTCCAGGGAATGACGCAGAGTAAAATTCTTCTGGGAACTTATAACCAGAAGAGGTTTACAGAATGCATCAACCTGAGTAAGAACAATGTTCGCATATTAACAGGAATACTTTCAGGCCATTGTAGACTGAAAGGACACCTGAGTAAGCTTGGATTGGAAAAAGATCCTGAATGCAGATTTTGTGGGGAACAGGATGAAACACCCATCCACCTCCTCTCAAACTGCGTAGCACTGTGCAACCCGAGGGCATTGTGCCTGGGAGCATGTGAAATCGAAGAGGGAGACTTACCTAGACTGGGGCCCTCTGACATCCTACACTTTTTAAAAGGAATAGGATTGGAAGGCCAGCTGTAAAGCAGCAAGAATGGGGGACACAATAGATCCTTTAGGTCGCAGTGTAACACCACCCTTCATCTACATACATACATACATACATAACATCAAAAGGTTTGACACGGTTATGAACTCATATTTACCTCAATGGAAACAATTGTATGGCGCTTTAAAGTTTCAATCTATTTTGGTTTTACTAGGCACATAGTCGTGCACGGTTTTTGTATTAAATCTCTTCCTTTTCTGGATAAAAGTGATGTAACGCAATATTTATACTGTTGTCGTTTTCTTCTATCGAAGTGATGATAATCAAGAGCGTGTAATACTGTTATTATTTTTAAATTATTACTACAGAAATATTTACATACTTATTTTTTCTTTAAGAAACTCAATATAAACCGACTCAAATAAAAAATTAAAAAGTTATTACTCTGAAAACATTAATTCTGTGGAATAAAAATGGATTGAAAACAAAAACAAATGAAGTTCGTTTGGTGGAAAAACGGCTTTAGATTTGGAACTTAAAATAAATAAACAAACTTATATAGAAAAAATAAATAAATAAGAGTAAGTCCTAACCAAACAAATTAGTACTGCAAGATTACAAAAAGAACAAGGAGTAACTTTTGGTTTATTTGCTTTTATCATCCCCTTCTTAGTATTTATAGCGAACTAAAACTTTGAAAAACTCATTACCTTGATTGAAGAAACTTCTATACTTACTCTACCTCTAATGCTACACGCCGATTTTTTATGAATAAACTACTGTATAAACTTAGCTATTGATCCCTAAGAAAATGCTGAAGGAAAACTTTCCACCTTCTTCTTACAATGGATTTTCCTTTGATAAGTGAACTTTGATGTAAAATATCACAACGTAAATTTAATATAAATATCCAATTAATTTAGCTTTTAGTGCTAATAGAAATTAAATTTGAATATAAAAAAAGGATTGAAAAAGAAAACAGTGACATGATGTCATAGCTGATAAAACCCAATCAATTATAATTGTAATAAATTGAATTTGTCTCCCTAACTATTTCAGTTGTAATCTCCATCAATCTTCGTTGCTTTATCTTTTTAACTTTTAAAAGCGATTTAGAGAACCACTAAGTCAGTCGTCGGCGGATGTCAACGTTTTTAGCAAATTCCTTAGAAACAAACCTATCTCGCATGACATTTTTCTTTATATTTTATTATGAGAAAAATCCTTAGCTTTTCTTAGACACCGACCATTCAATTTAGTTTCATTTTCTTGCCGACTTTATGTCGTAAGTTTCAATTTAATGAAATGTCCAGAATCTCCTTAATTCTTACTAGCTTCCGTAAATTCAATTATTGCTCCCTTTATAATACGCACTTTCTTCACGATCCTGTGTTCTACGCTATAAATTTCTGAAATGACAAGGGAACTTTTGTTTCCATTTTCATTGTGCCGTTATAGGAATTAGGAAATCATAAATTCCTTTCTGATCTAATTTATTTAGTTAAGATTAATTTGTTTATATATACAAATAGCTTGTTAGGTAGATTATTTTACTTATATGTTGCAAAAATTAGATCAAAAAGACACGTTTTACAAGTATATCTAAACCAATTTATGTGAAAATTAACTACAAGCATCAAAGTAAATGAATGGTAATAAACAGAACAAAAGTTGCAAGTTTCCAATTATAAAATTATACGGTAGGTGTAACTTCAAACAATTTTAGAAAAAAGAAATAATTAATTAATTATATTATAATTTAACAACAAACTCTTGCATTGAACATACTTCCCTAAAGTTAATTTTAATGACAGTAAATGGCTGGTTTCAAACTTTTAACTAACCCTATAAAATAAGTTGTCCAACTCTGCTTTTCCGCACGCAAATATTTAATAATTAAACAACTTTCTTAACTTTTAGGTAGTAACCATAGTTACACAAAAATAATTTAGCATGTTACAAAAACACATAATTGAATATTTCAATTAGACTCTAGTTTACAGTTTATTTATGATTATACCTAGTGTTATTATGAGTAACTACATCTCAACTTTGCTTTTTATAGAACTCAGAGAGCTTTTTGAGGATACTTGAGTTAACATCTAGTTCCATGCATGCACAGGTACATTTACACATACATATTTCCAGTATCTATATAATTAATTAACGTCGTTGTACAAGTTCCACACTTTCTAAAAGTTGTGGCCATATTTCAATGTTTCATAGCAACAGCTATATAAAATAAGAACTAGCATTCAAGTAATGATTTTTTTTTATTGCTTTTGAATTATGAAGTTTTTTAAATTGTAATTTTTAAATACTAGT
Source organism: Protaetia brevitarsis (assembly GCA_004143645.1). Lineage (NCBI taxonomy): Eukaryota > Metazoa > Arthropoda > Insecta > Coleoptera > Scarabaeidae > Protaetia > Protaetia brevitarsis. The sequence goes on from RXPK01000184.1 coordinate 2,072,976, forward strand.
TTATGAATACACCGAACCAAAAAGGGCCCTAAAACAATAAAAAAAACTCATTGTTATGATGAAATAGTGCATTTCAAAGAACAAGTTTATCAAATCAATATAGAGTCAACTTCTAATTAAAATAATGAACTTAATTCATTGATGTAATAATCACATTGCATTCACTCAATTCACTGATGAATAAACTTGGCAGCTCTATTTCATTGAATTGCAGTAAAAGTATATTAAAAATAACAAGATTGATATTAAGCATTGATGATTACCAAAAAACTTCACAAGAAAATTCTAAGTCTAAACAATAAAAAAAAAAAATGCCACCATGGCACCTTCTTTTTCATGGTCCATTGTCGAGGAATAGAAATGTGAGTTTCTGCTAATACCAAGCGTCTTTAGCATTTCTCCAAAAGCAAATACACATTCTTCAGTGTCGTGCCTCTGTGTTATCCTCGTTTTCCTCCCAAGAGATCACGGATTTAGATGCACGCCCTCTAAGAGCCACATGCCAAACTCTCATTCAGTCAGCGACCTCAGCGTAAGTCGGTAATTCATTCACTGCAGTACACCTTCACTAAGGTATGCTATCTGTTCGCTAATGCAATAATTGCAAACATTGTACTAAGGAAGAAAGTATTATTTAATACTTTATTGCGTTCACATCATGAAAATTGCACGTAAAAATCTCTTCTTTCATATTCAGAAATTCAAAATTATTTATGGGACGTGTAAAAATATAGTTACCATAACAAATACTATCCATGGACTAATTTGGACAACGATTTGTGATGACAATTAGTTTTCATTGTCATCACAAATCGTTGTCCAAATTAGTCCATGGATAGTATTTGTTTATTTATTTATTTTCACTAATGAATCTTGTTATTACTTAATCAAAAATTGTTAATAATATTTCATCATAACAATGACACATTTCCTTCTGTTGACGAAAATTCACTCAATAAATATGGATTATTGATATTACGACCAGTATTTTTCTCAGTGTAGTTCAAGGATATTCTATGAAATTAACTTGGTTACTGGAAGTTAGCTTGTTCTATTGAAATCTTATTTACTTAATCCACTTGTTGACGATATTTATACCGTCAATATTTTAAACGTCAACATATAGATTTTCTTTATAAACTTCTTATTCCTATAATTACAGCAAATACTGAAGCTTGTACAAGAAAAAGGAACAAGAAATAACAATAACAGCTTTTACATATATTTAAAAAGAAAAAAAAAAACATCCATCCTATGATATAACCAGAAGCAAAACAGACACAATTATAACAGAAACTCAGAATTGAAAAGAAAAAATAATGTCTCAGCTTAAAATAAGGCGCTTTGTTTAAGGGCAGGAGAATTTAAGGCGAATGACTGCTGTATAGCTGTTGTGTCTTCTTCCCTTTTTTAGTTTAAAGGACATTATATGCAAATTTCATTTCCCGCTATAAGGTTTGCCATTATTCACCGCGGCAAACCGCTAGGGCTCGGTTAAATTTTTTACGCTTGGGGTCGCTACGTCTATTTCACGCAAATGGGCGCAGATTTTGCTTGTATTACTACACACATATGTAGATCTAATGTTGGTTTTGAAGGTATACATTTTGCTCTTTTGGTAGGCCTTGCAGTCAAGCGTAAATTAGCTTACTACTTTTTGCATTACACTTTAAGCCCACAATTTATTTTACAATGGGTATTGTATATTCCATAATTAATATAGTTTCTGAGGTATTATTTGGAATATTTCCATCGTTTTGGTTGTGGTATATCATCGATATTTAATAGTTAACGTGGTTGCCATGCATTCCTTAGACGAGAAACTATGTGATTATGGTAGACTAGTGACGACATTGAATCTCCGTTTTTTGCCTAAACAATACATGTTAAGAACTGAAACTTTTTTGCTTTATAGCGTAACCTTTAAAAAAAATCAAACAAGTCGTTTTATCATTGCCATGGACAGTACAATCAAGTTGTGACTTATTAATTTACAAATATTAGGAAATTAGTTTTTTTTTTTTGGTTTGACACTAAAATCAACTTTATAAAATGATAACACTCAGTACACGGTGGTACAGAGTGGAGAATTTAACATTTTATGAATAAATAAGTTTTTTTTACGCATCAGCAGAGTGGTTTGTAGAGGAAGATTAACTTTTTTAATAATTATTTTTTTAAATCCCTGGGGTAGAGGGGCATAATATATTTTTTTAAAGCATTTAAATTACTGGTATGTATCAATTTATTATAATTTATTATAAGTTCATTTTTTATTTTTAATCAACGAAAACACTTTTATTTGTTTTTTTTTTAAATGAAGTTATAGTAAATAGTGAATTGTACTTTTAACACTATCTACATAAATTCAGTAATACAATATTTCTCTGGAAACATCATATACTTTAATAAATTTAAAAATAAATAATTTTTTTTTGACAGCTTAATATTTTATTGATTACAGTTGCTTTTAACTTGTAGAGGGCCTGAAGATGGCCAGTTTCGGCCGAAACATGTAGCTATTATAGATAGTAATAGGTAAATCAGAATGGAAAGAACTCTTTGATTTGATTGCATTTGAATATTCATCCATTCAAGTAAAAAACATCCAACAAGGAAGAGGATTAAGAATGATTGAAATGATGGATTTTTTTTGAAACATTGGGGCGGTGAGGTAAATAAAATTGTTGAAAATTTTTGAATTATTTTTTTTGCTTCTCGAAATGACACCAAAGAAAATGCAAATTCATTTATCCAGCAGGCATAAAAATGTGTGGACAATGTCAAGATAAGTATATAACAATATATGATGAACATAAAAAGGACAATACGGACAAATATTATAAAAGAAACAGAGAATAGAAATGTATATATTAAAATGTATAATACTATATACAGGGTATTCCACGTAACTGATTCATTAAAAGTTTATGATGTTCTATTACTTACTTATATTTGAGATTTTGGCACCAGTATCTGTTCGATTGGAACTATAAATGTAAAATACCTTAACCAAATATCACTCCGGTTGACCGGAAATGGATGTCAACTTTGTTATTTAAATAGAAATGATCTAATTTTTTATTCATTTTTGGATTCTACAACTATAAATACGTCAGTTTTCATTAGCTATTCCATAGCTACATGTTGCCGTTTTGAGTTATTTAAGTTTTTCCTTTTTTTTAGTCATAATCATTGCATCATTGAGAAATTAATATCTCTGTTAATACTGCAAGTAGAGACTCCGAATTCGCTATGTTATGAATGTAGATATTACCCTAAGAAACGGCAAGCACACTTTACATTTTAACATACAGGGTGTTCAAAACTGTGGAACAAAGTGACATATTTTCAAATGCAGAAAACTCAATTTTTTTAAAATAGAACACCTGTATTTTAATTCGGAATTAGGAAGTAAATATCATCCCCTATCACTTTATATGAGCATTCCCTATACCTATCTTTAATACATTTTGAGATATGAGCGACTTTTTGTTAAACAGACTATGTAGCCCTATCTTTAAATGTTTGTAGCTGGCTCTGAAATGGATTCACGTCAAATTCATGTATTATTTTTGAATAACCATACAAGAATGTCTGTTCGAATAGTCATTTCTATTAATATTGCGTTGTACGAAAGCGTAATTACAATGATATACATAAACACTTTTGGTTAGTCAATGAATTTGACATTAATCCCATTCAGAGCCAGCTACAAACATGCAAAGATAGGGCTACTTAGTCTGTTCAACAAAAAGTCGTTCATATCTCAAAATCTATTAAAGATAGGTATAGGGAATGCTGATATAAAGTGATAGGGGATGATATTTACTTCTTAATTCCGAATTAAAATACAGGGTGTTCTATTTAAAAAAAAGAATACTTAGTCTGTTTAACAAAAAGTCGTTTATATCTCAAAATCTATTAAAGATAGGTATAGGGAATGCTGATATAAAGCGATAGGGGATGATATTTACTTCTTAATTCCGAATTAAAATACAGGGTGTTCTACTTAAAAAAAATGAGTTTTCTGCATTTGAAAATATGTCACTTTGTTCCGCAGTTTTGAACACCCTGTATGTTAGAATGTAAAGTGTGCTTACCGTTTCTTAGAGTAATACCTACATTTATAACATAGCAAATTTGGAGTCTCTGCTTGCAGTATTAACCGAGATATTAATTTCTCAATGATGCAATGATTATGACTAAAAAAAAGAAAAACTTAAATAACACAAAAACGGCAATATGTAGCTATAGGAATAGCTAATGAAAACTGAAAAAAAAATATTTATAGTTGTAGAATCCAAAAATGAATAAAAAATTAGATCATTCCATTTAAAATAAGAAAGTTGACATCCATTTCCGGTCAACCGGAAGTGATATTTTGGTTAAGGTATTTTGCATTTATAGTTCCAATCGAACAGATACTGGTGCCAAAATCTCAAATATAAGTAAATAATAGAACATCATAAACTTTTAATGAACCAGTTACGTGGAATAGCCTGTATATGACATGTTATAGACAATCTGTCAAAATAATTAAGGAGAAACATAGTACTCTTTTTCAACTTAAACATATAATCTGTACACAGCTAAGCTGGCACGAGTTCCAAGTATGTAAAATATATAAAAAACACATTGGGCCGTATTATTTTCCCTTTATTAAACGTTAAAGACTGTGTTTAAAATTTTAACGACTTTTATTAATTTTTTGTTTATATTTTCTCTTGTCTAACGAGTTAAAGAGTATTGTTAAAAGCTAATTAGGTAATATTTTAAATAACAGAAAGCGTTCTTTAAAATATTATTTAATTTTACAATTGGCTAAATACTAAATTACTGACAGTTAATCTGGGTGATATGTTGGATGAAATTGAGTTAATTGATAATAATATGGATCCTTTTGGGCCAGGAAACCGTATTTATCAATACAAAGTCAGAGAAAAACCATTTAAAGAATTTTCTGAAGGAGAATTTAAGAGAAGATATGGATTGACCAAGGATACAGCGCATTACGTGATAGATTTGATACGCGAAGATTTCAATTCTGTTTATAACAGAGTAGTGGACATCAGCGTAGAACTTCAGTTCTTTATTAGTCTGAGATTTTTTGCTAATTTGGGTATTTTTTAAAAGTTGTATTAGAATTAGGCCATTTTTTTACCTTTTCCGGTTTTACCTTTAAAGGATCTCCACGGTGTTTCACAGTCCGCCGTAAGCAATATTGTTCTAAAAGTTGCCACTGCAAATTTTTTGCTCTTTTCCTTCTACTTTTTCTAGAAGTGGTTTTATTTCATGTTATTATTACACTGTTGAAAATATTACGGTGTTGGCGTTAATTTTGCGCTAGTCAAAATATTTTAGTGTTGATTTTTACAAACTTTGCCAGACGAATTGACTACATGTGTTTAGTAGAACAGAAATTACTAGAATTTTGTGTGAATTCTTTGTTCAGATATGAGGATTCACTATTTTCTCTAGACATTCAGAAGCATCAACCAATCAGAATTTTTCCCTCGGATAGAAATATAGAAACCCCACCTAATCTAATACAGTATTGCATTGTACGCACCACCTGCATTGCACGTGTATCTGTTTTCGAGTTTGTTCTGCGTATTAACATATCCAACAAACCACCAAATGTGACTGACCCGCAAAGTGTAACCTCTGTGTTATTAAACGTTAATTCCAGTGGGCATAAAAATTTCAACATCTTAAAAGATGTATTGGGAACAACTATTTACGTAATTATTCAGATTTGAATCAAATAGCATAAACAGTCACTTAATTTTATAATGGTTCTCAAAAAATCATTTTAAAAATTAGTACGTTTAGTTGAAACCAAAACTTTTGAATGAGTGGTTCTGTATATTTATATTGAGAAAACGTCTTAAAAAGAGAATATTATAGCACTAAGAAATAGAGTTGCATATTAAAAAGACGTTGTGTTTAGAAACGGTGTTAAATCATCCAATAGATCGCATTCATTTAGTTAAACAGCTAGTAAATTTGTCTAGTCTAGATCAAATAAAATGTGACTTGAAGGTATATCATAATTCCACGTGTTGGACAAAATAACCCTTAGCAATAGACAATACTTGACTATCTTTGTTCGTCAAATTTAAACTTCTATAGTTCTCGACAAAATAACACGAAAACAGTGTGGACCTCTCCTGACTATTAAATTAGTCAAAAAAGTGTTAAAATTTTCAACAGTGTATTATTCATCTTAATATTTAAGTGTTAATTAGTACTTACTGCATAATTAATATAAATTTCAAGTTTAAATGTAACTACAATTCGGTACAAACACACAAAACGAAAGCACAAATTAAATCCCAAATCCGTCAATATCTGTCATACCTGTCATTTGACGTAAATAATTGACAATAGACTAATAGACGTATAGAAAAGTTATGGATATTTGCTATGTTGTCGGGTTTAGTTTTTCTAACTGATTATTTTGTTAAAGATGATTTAAATTAAGAAAATAATAAACCATTATTTAAAATGTTCATTAAGACATTGATTAAGTCCGAACAGTTATTTAGTTAAGCAACGGTTAAATAATTTTTAAAATAGAGAAAATAATACGGCCCATTATTTTTTAAAGAAATGATCTATATTGTAACAAATTTTCATGAGCAACATTGGCTTTAATTTTTATAGACATATTATAAGACATCAAAAAAATAAAAACGGAAAACAAATTACTTGACTCTCCTCCAAAGTAAACACTCGTAAAAATAACGCAATTAAATCGGAGCATTACAGTTTGCCACAATATCGATCTAATACGTATACGTTCCGATCACCAACGCCAACATTGTCGCAAACTAGTTTTGCCAACTACTCTCGCGGTATTAAATTCTTATTTTCACGTCGCCGGAAATGAAATATGACTGAGGGACCCACTACGTCAGTGAATTTTAAAATTTATGGGGCCATCTTCCGACCCGTATGCATATATCATTGGGATCCTCCGAACATTTGCTTAATGTCAAGAATTATTGATTACATCGCCGTAGGGAAGATGTATTGTGATCCTTTCTTGATCGGTCGGCAAACTGTCCGTATCGGAATATCAGTTTCCGTGAAAGGAAAGGCTAGCCTAGGCTTTTAGTATGATTTTGCTTGGAGGATTTGTTCTGCTCAGATTGCTTCTTAATTTTAAATAAAGAGCCGTCTAGAAGCGTTTTGTTATTGCGAATATACACAACTTGAAGATGTAGTAGAAAGTGTATCATGACATCTAATTAATATAATAGTTATATTTAAAGTTTTGAGAAAGTTTTATAAAATTGCTAAAAAGTCCCATACCAACTTAATTAAAAATTTGTTAGAACTTCTCGAATTACGCGTTGATGGGGATAAACTTCATCTATCACTACATGTTCTTGGATTATTGATATCTTGCTTAGTTCACGTGCTGTCTGTATTTGAATGCAACATATTTAACTGTTAATGCCGATTTTTCAAATACGCGATAAAATTTTACATTAACCCTAGTCCCCCAACGTTTTATCGTAACGTGTCCTACCAAGATGTGCCTCACAGGCACACATCTATTTGTACACATTGTTGATGTAAATAATAGCAAAATATGCATTATTTATTTCACGTAGTAGGTGTACAGTAAGATTAAAACATATAGAAAGAATATTGTGTGTCAGAAGATATAATTTAAAGTAGTACAAGATAGTAAAATATTTGAAAGTTATTATGTAGCTTGCAATTGTGCACGTGATATTTCTCTTGAATGTTTCACCACAAACCGTTTGCTACGCTTATCACATAACTGTGTTGACATTCTGCTTTTCTTTGATGGGCAAATATAGCACCGTTTTCGTTTCTACTTCTCGAGCGAAGACTCCCCTGTGGTTGGTACTTGATTCAACCTAGTTTGTATCAATGAAGTATGACTTTTATGCAAGCCACTCAAACTACGACGTCTAATTTGCCCAGTACTAATTCTGTTGTAATTTCTCGTAAGAAATTTTGCGAAGTCTTCGTTTTTTGGAAATATGCCAGTTCAGGATGGATATTTCTCCAATGACAAATGAAGCTACTCCACACACATCAATTATATTGAAAAAATAGACCAAAGGCACCTATTAGTTTGCGTTTCACTGAATATGTATGTACCATCTGATCAAGTGTATCCACCCCTCCTTTCGTGGAATTGTAGTTACTTATTGATTTCAGATTTATTTTTATTTTCCTCATCAATGTGGAGTCGTTGTGCATTGTAGATAATAATATGACACAGCGATTTTTCTTAGGTAATAAGATACCAAAGTCATTGTCTTCTGAAAACCAAACAAGTTGCTTTCAATATTCCGTCGCCTGTGAGGTAAAAAAAATTGGTGGTATGCAGCGCTTATTTTTTCTGAGCGTTCCTACACAAGTTAGGCCTTTGGTAAGCAAACTGGATGCAAGCTCGTAGCTGGTGAAGAAGTTGTCGAACGTAATATTCCTTTTAGTTCTCAGAAAAGGTTCACAAAGGTCTTCAACCACCTTTTGCGTTTTCTGCTCTGTTGAGACCTTCTTTTCCTAAGTACGGTATACCACGTAACGGATAACTAGTTCCACTATGGCATATCCACCAAATTTTCATACCGTACTTATCTGGCTTGCTTGGCAGGTACTGTCGGAAAGATACATGACCTCTAAAAGGCACCAGTTGTTCATCGATGGTTAGATTACTGCCAGGAAAATAATATTTCAGCAAGTTTGTATTAACACGGTCCCACAGGTCTCTAATTGGTGCCAACTTGTCCTTTTGCCTTCGGAGGGTTCTGGTCGCTTTATCGTCAAAACGAATAAATCTTTTGAGTAAATCTATTTCGTGACATACACGCTCGATAAACAGGATTTCCATATAAAGGATTCCATAGCTCATTATAGTCCACCATTCCTTGTTTATTTCTTCCAGCAGTAATCAAAAGGCCAAGAAAGCACGGATTTCAACGTCGTCAACTGGTTTCCACAAATCGCCAAGAATACGAACAGCCTCCTTATTAGTGAAAGTAACCACAATACCAATAACCGTATCATCAAAAAACAAATTGAATGCGTCACAAGGAGTATCAACATGCACTCCAGGTGCAAGTTTCACTTTGTTCAAAACTGTTGTAATTATGTTGTGTGCACGTGTTTTTCCCTTGGCAATCGGCGTGGCATTCCACTCGGTACCATCTTTTCCAATAAAAGTTTGCGAATGGCCGGGCGGTTCATCATTAGCATCACTATCGTCACTTCCTTCTTGTTCATCGCTTTCTTCATCGCCAGTTTCTTGATAATCCGCTTCACTAGAAGAGGTTTCGTCATTTGGCTCTTCTTCATCTTCACCATCATTTACATCCTTCCCAAATCCTCATCACTTTCGTACAATGCATCGAGCAACTCCTTTTCAGCTAGTGGCCGGCGTCGGTCAGTCAACCAATCGGTCATACTTTCTGCATAAATTTCAAAACCAAATAAGCATAAAACAACAATACTATTTTTACTGGGGTCAATCAAACTTTATTTTGCTTACCTAGTCTATACTATACTCTCCACTAGGTAAAGAAAAAAATTAACCAATAGACACCTAAAACGGCCAATGCGTTCGTTAGGAAAGTCACAAATACACTGATAGCAATGCAGTTTGTAAGCTGACTGTTTTTAGCAAACGCATTTAGGGAATTCCCTTCATATGCAACTGGAAGTTCTTACATACAAGGGGAAAGTCCGAAATATTAAAGCATATTCTTATTACGGGGGATTTACCCACATACTAGTTTTAAATAACGTAGCAATGCATTTTATAGTATATAACAGTATGTGCTCAAAGACACACCTTGGTAGGACGTGTCGGTAAATTATGTTTAATTTTTTTAGTAAAATAGGAAAAATATTTTTAAAAAATTTTTATGTCATTCTGTGTTAAATAGTTTATTTTAAGAATACAAAAATCCTCCAGTCTGTGGGCAGTTAACTTACAAAGTTCCAGCAATTTCAAAATCAATTGTGCCTCAAAAAACCTTGGTAGGTTTAGGGTTAAAATGCGGAAAACTTTCACAGTAACGTTAGAACTTTTGAAACAAGCTTACGGAGATGGTGTTCTGAATCGTGCGCATTTTTACGAATGATTTTCACGATTCAAAAGTGGTCGGGAGTTAACGTTCGGAAAATCAACGATCTGGCGCATGCAAATCGCCGATTGACTATCCGAGAAATCGCAAAAAACGTTGGTATCTCAGTTGGGTCATTCCATGAGATTTTAACCTAAAAATTGAACATGCATCGATTTCTGCAAAACTTGTTCTTCGTTTGTTGAACAGAACGCACATCCTGTGGATTTGTCGGCAATTCCTTAAACAATCTAATAACGATGAAACATTTCTTTAAATGATCGCAACGGGAGACAAAACCTGGGTTTATGGCTACGTCATTGAGACAAAAGTTCAATTATCACAATGGATTGTCAAAGGACCTCCATGTTCCGAGAAAGTGCTTCAATCTCGATTCAATGTGAAAGTGATGCTCACTGTTTTATCGACTTTCATAGATTTATGCATTTTAAATTCGTGCCTCAAGGTAAAACAAGACACCATGTTGTACTATCGGAGCGTTTTATAACGGTTAGGTGAAAAAGCCGCAAAAAGAGAGCACACACTAAATTTTTTTTGGCAAAATTCCTGTACGATTTTGGTACAATAGAATAGAATAGAATAGAATAGAAACTTTATTCATTTCATTATACAAATGCATGAAATATGTCAAAAAAGAAACGAAAGAAATAAATTCTGTAAGTATATAAGTATGAAATATAACACAAAATAGTAAATTAAATATTCTTCGTGAAGAAATCTTCAACTTTATACAGACATAATTCAACTAGATATTGTTTACACATATGTTTAAAGTTGTCCATGGGGTTTTCGTTAAAATTTCCAGGAATATTGTTATAAATTTTTAATATTTGTGTAACAACGTTTCTGTGCACTTTCGCGTGGGTTGTTTGTGGTAAACGTAATACCGATTTTTCGCACTCGCGGGTGTTGTAATTGTGATCTGGTTCTTTTTGCTTAAAAAGTTCGTTATAATATTTTTTTGTGAAACACGCACACTCATATACAGGGTGTTAAAAAAAGGTTGTCGGATATTTTACCCAATTATAGTACTGGTGGAATTAAACAAAAAAGTCTTAGTCAACATGGGTCCGCAATTCAACTGTTTTTGACATATAGTCGATTGCATATTTTAAAATAAAAAAAAAAACATTTTTCGGTTTTGAGAATAGTTCCCTTTGTCAAACAACTGATTGTGACTTAAAATTAGTTCTGTCAGACATCTGTCATCAGATTATTTATCATTTGCGTCAATTTTTTTTTGTTCTCAAATTATGCATAAGTACACAAATGCAGAATGGCCGATATGCATTTATGTACGGTTCGTGCGAATGGTAATGCCACTGAAGCACGGCGTATGTATGCCGAAGAATTTCCAAATCGGTTGTTACCGAGTGATAAAGATTTTCCCAAGACTTCATATCCGGCTGTCCGAAACTGGTTCATTTAAAATTAATGGTGGTTCTGGTAGACTAGATCAGTTTCTTTTCCCGCAGTAGAATTAGATATTTTGAGACGGGTGGAAGACAACCGAAATATTAGCACCCGAAGACTTGCGCGAGAACTGAACGTCAGTCATCCTCTATCTTTGGAGAATTCTGCGGGAACAGCAGCTCTATCCCTACCACATTCAACGCGTGCAAGTTCTTGCTCCTCTCGATTATGATGTACGTAGGACTTTTTGTCATTGGGTTTTACGAAAGCTGGCAGAAACTCCTAATTTTGCGACTCAGATTTTATTTAGTGACAGGCTGGGTTTACAAGAGACGGAATATTCAATTTCCTAAAATCACGTCTGGGCAGATGAAAATCCCCATGCTGTTGTTGAACTGCATCACCAAAACCGTTTTTCGCTAAATGTTTGCTTGCTATTTTTGGATACTGTTTAATTGGTCCAGTATTTCTCCTAATCGTTTTAACGGGACAAGTATACTTGGATTTTTAAGAAATGAATTACCCGTTTTGTTGGAAGACGTGCCACTTTTTACAGATTAAATATGTGGGTTTATGCACGATGGAGCTCCCGCGCAATTTTCCATCGTAGTTAGAAATTTCTTAAATCAAGATTACAACGAGAGATGGATAGAACGGGGGGACCAACTGCATGGCCTCCTAGGTCCCTGACCTGACACCTCTAGACTTCTATGTTTGGGGCATCTAAAACAATTTAGTGTACGCACGATCTGTAAACAATTGGAAGAACTCAGGCAACGAATCGTAAATTATTGCGAGGAAATTCGGAGGACTCCAGGAAGATTGCGTCGATCTTTCATAAGAAGGGGTGAAGCGTGCTTAGAAATGAACGGTGGACATGTAGAACCATTTCTTTAGTTTTACTTTAAATAAACATTTGTTTAATTTACATTGCGATCAGAATTTCTTTGAAAATTTTTATCCTACCAAAACAATATGCAATCGACTATATGTCAAAAACAGTTGAATTGCGGACCCATGTTGACTAAGATTTTTTTGTTTATTTCCACCAGTACTACAATTGGGTAAAATATCCGACAACCTTTTTTTAACACACTGTATATACAGTGCTGGTAACATAAGTATATTATTTTGTTTAAATATGTTCTTACACGTTTCACTTTTTTTTAGGTTAAAGATGCTCCTTAAACAGGCTTTTTGAAGTATAAAAATTCTATCCGAGTCTGTAGAGTTATCCCAGAAAATAATTCCATAGGACAACCTGGATTTGACAAAACAATGATACGCCGCGAGAGCCACTTGTATATGTACCTTGTAAGAGATCGTTCTAAGAGCATACACCATTGCAGATATTTTTTTTGAAAGTATGTTAATATGTTCCTTCCAATTTAGTGCACTGTCGATTTGTAATCCTAAAAACTGACATTATTTTCTGATGTGAAAACGTGGTTTTGAAAGGGAATTGTTAAGTCATCCTGTTTTTTTTTAGCGCAAATTACATTATTTTCGTTTTATTTATGTTCAATGATAGGTTGTTTTCTAAAAACCATTGATTCATTGTAGTGACAACATCTGTGATTTCATTCTCTAGCGTTTCATTACACTGTTCAGGAGTGACTACAGAGGTATCATCGGCACACACATTGACAAAGTGGTTCGTTATTTCAGGTAGGTCATTAGTGTATGCAATAAAAAGGAATGCTCCCAATATCGAGCCTTGAGGGACGCCCCTTTCTTTTTTGCAACCAATTCGATTGTAGTATTTGACCATTGATGTTTAGTTCCACACACTGCCTGCGTCCTGTTAAATACGATTTTAATAGGCGATGTGTTACTCCTCTGTAACCCATATATTGTGCTTCTAAAACCGTACAAGTATTTTACCTTTAGGAGTAATATTTCTAACTATAAGTAATTTTTCGAAGGTTTCTTCATGTAGCCTGGAATATTCATAGTAAAGTTTCGAAATGTGGGTAACTTTTCGAAGATCTTTTCAGTTAATCTGGAATACTCACAAGAAGCATTTCGAAAGTACTGATAATTTCCATAGAAGTTTTACTGGTTTAAAAGTAAAATGCAAAGAGAAGTTTAGTATATCTGATTTTTTTTTTTCTAACAAAAAGGAAAATATCGTCGAAATGAAAATGCCTCGGTAGAGTTTAATTAGAATTTAATACATAAAAGACAAACAAAATATGTATAAATGTAAAATATATATTTCTAATGCTTACCCAAAATCACGCCAGTCGCCCGTTGTTTCTCCTCATTGGCGGTTAACTCTGAAGAAATTCTTGTGTGATCAGTTGGTCGAGCTTATTGAGGAGTTACGCATGGAGAACGTAAGAATTTGGGATGATGCTTTTTTAGGGGAGAGTATGAAAAATTAACCCAATCCAACAATTTACCAACAGAATATCACTTTCTTTATCAAAACGTGCAAGGTCTTCTATCTAAGTTGGATATTAAGATTTTTAGTGCCATTAATATTCAAATGCTGACTGTTTTCATCTGCAGAAAAATTTATCTACTCTAAGTGAGTGGTGCATAAGCAATGGACTCCATTTGAACATCACTAACTGTGCCATACTCTCTTTTGCTAAGAGTGCCAACCCAATCTCGTTTAATTACTCTATGCGTAGTGGTGTACTAATTATTTATCATTTAGCTTACATATCACCAACCTCCTCCCTTCTGCTTCTAAATTGTTGGGATTTGTGATCCGATCTTGTCGTTTTTTAACAACGTTAAAGCTATAAAATTACTCTTTTTTACTCCAGTCCGTTCTAAACTAGAGTATGGCTCGCTAGTTTGGTATCCATATTATATCTATCAGCGATTAATGTTGGAGAGAGTGCAGAAGAGGTGCCTGAAGTTTTTGTCTTTCAAAGTTGATCACAATTAACCACCTCGTGGTGCCAATTACGATGATCTTCTAGTTAAACACGGTTTCACTTCCTTATCCCAACGTCGAGATGAATTTAGTGCCAAATTCTTAATTAACTTAATGAATGGAATGGTCGTATCTCGTTATAATACCCGATCCGCAGACACTTTTCTAGTTCCCCGAGCGCGCACAAACGTTCTTGCTAAGGCACCCCTAACGCACATTTGCAAAAATGCTAAAAGGTGTGACTCAGATCCTTTTCGGTTCGTTTAAGTGTCTTTTCTTTAATTATTTTAGACATAGAATTGTAATTCAATGTTTCTTTTTACCTATTGCTGTGGTTAGACAACCCTTTTCGCGAGTGTATTTTAAGTTGCATAGTTTGCTTGTTATGGTTGGTTTCTTTGCTTAAACAGCTGTTTTAGATTTACCGAGAATTTTTCACAATTTTTAATTTTGTTTTGAATAATTTTAGTTTAAGAGTTAATTGTATGATTTAATTAATTTAAGTGTTAAGTTTTTTAAATTTGTTTGCTTGTGTAGATTTAATGCGTTTTCTATTTGAATGCTGTCGTATTGATGTACGTCTGCGTTGTACATTTTTGAGAGAGGGATTATTGTAAGAAAAACAGTTGTAGAGTTTTGTTAAGGACTTCCTTGTTCGACTATTGACGTGAGTAGACGTATTTTTGTATATTTTTGTTGCCATTTTGTAATTCATTTTGATTTTGTAAATTTCGCTTTGATTGTCTTTTATTTAGTCCATCAAGGAATTCATATTGTGATAATTGTTAATATATTGAAGTGTGCACATTATAGATATAAGATCAATTATTATTTTTTTGCTTAGGAAGATATATGTTTTTTGATGATTATATAGTTTTTTTTTCACTCATTATAGTTTAAAGAGTTAATTTTCCGTTATTCAATTTTTCCTGTTTCATTTTATTTTTCCATCACCTCGGTTGGGTGAGTAGAAGTATTGTACTTTCTAGTAATTGTCCACACTTAGTTTATTGTTAGTTTTGTGAAACCACGTGGATAAAAATTCAAAGGTTGTGTATTTTGGATAATCTTCCTGAACAAACAAAACTTTTGCTTTGCATAGGGAATAGCATTGTCCTATTTTAATTTAGAGTCAAGTGCAGTTTTTATTTTAGGCCAGAACCTTCAGTTCAAACCTTGAACTGAAGAAACCACGTGGATAGAAGTTCTAAGATACTAAATAATCTTCCTGAACAAATAAAACCTTTTTTTACTTTGTATAGGAAATAGCATTGTCCTATTTTAAATTAGAGTCTAGTGCAGTTTTTATTTTAGGCCAGAACCTTCAAACCTTCAGTTCAGATTTTTTTTTTCTGCACAATCTGTAATTTAACCTGTTGTTGAAATAAATTGATTGTTAATTAGCATCATTGGGTTAAAAATTCTGTTCTTTTATTTTTATTTAAACTATTTCAATTTTTCGGGTAATTAAGAAAGTCTGATTTCATTCACTCACAATTTACTTTTCGTGGTTAGATTCAAGTGTTAATAAGCGAGGGTAACTCTGAGGTTAATAGTTCTTTTGGGTTCGTTAAAATTTTATCCGTTGAGCTAGCTAATTTTATTTTGTCTTTTCCATTATAAATATCAGTTTTGAAAATTTTATTTAATTCAATCAGTACACAGCACCACTATGTATCTATTTCCTAGTCATATTTTTATTGCTGTAACTTCTAAATCAAGGACCACCACATGCAATTGCGCAACTGTTGTGATAACAGTTCCTAAGAAATATTTATCGGGCAAGTAGCAGATAAATATTTGATAACCATGTCTGCTATGTGGAAAACTTATAGATCGAGTATGGAAAGTAGAGTAGTGAAATAGAACTGCCATCTTCACGACAATTTCTGTACTTGTAGAATATGTTTAACGCATTTGCTACTATAGGCCAAAAATTTTTGCCATTTTATGTTTAGAACATCATGACGTGATGATTTACAGTTTTGTAATACAATTTTGACGTAAATCTACCACTATTTTATCTGTAACTGTACTGACTTTGTATAAATAAAATAGTTTCTTTAATAAAATCGTAAGTACTTGACGTCATATATCCAAAAAATATTTTTTTGCTGTTATGGTAATTTATTTGAATGAAAGATATTATTTTTTACTGTTTTTATTTTAAGTTTTTCTTAAGAAATATTAATATATATAATATATATATATATATATAATCACATGCCTCTTTTACCTTTCGGTGTAGAGGTAATAATAATAAAATTAAATTATATTCTTTTGCTACATGTGTGTTTGATTTTAAGTCAAATGTACAAAGTCCTTCCATTCTTTTCTATTTCCCGCAAGTTTTCTTGCGTTTATCACCGTTTGTCCTCTTCTCATAATTGCCCCTGCTACCACTTTATCCCACGTTTATCCTTGGTCTTCCTGGTCCCCGTTGATCATAATCCTCGCTCCATTACTTTTTCGGCTTGCCTGTCTGCCTCCATTCTCTGTACATGGCCCCACCATTTAGTTGTTTCTCCTCTATATATTGTAAAATGGGCTCTACATCTAGTTCTTCCCTTATGTACGTGTTCCTGATTCTGTCCCTACGTGTTATTCCCATAATGCTCTCAAATATTTCATTTCCATGCTTTGTATTTGCTTTTGAGTCTATTTGTGAGAACCCATGTTTCACTTCCATAGGTGAGTATAGGTCTGTATATTGTTCTGTATACCGTCATCTTAGTTTTGTAGCTTATTTTTTTTTAATATAAATGTTTTCTTCATTGAATGGTATAATTTGGAAGTTTTATTAATTCGTTCGGTAATATCTATGTCTTGGTTTCCATTTTTTCAATTGTAACTCCAGATATTATATTCAGAAACTTGTTGTATCCTTTCCCCATCATATATATTCTTATCTGCTCTTCATTCCCTGCTGTTATCATCATTACCTTGGTCTTTTTCGTGTTAATTTTCATGTTGTATTTTTTCAGAACTGCATTCCATTCATTTATATTTTTCTGAAGTTTTTCTTCGCTACTAGCCATGATAACCAAATCATCAGCAAATATGCATTCTGTGATGTCTACTGGTGTCAAGTGTCTATAACCTATATTCAACTTTGTTAATTTCGACTTACATTCTTTCAATACTCCGTCAATAAATACGTTAAATAGTAATGGGCTTAATACACCTCCTTGTCTTAGTCCTCCTTTAGTATTAAACATTTCGGACTTCCTATTTTTACTTATGACTAGTAAATGTTGTCATTGTACATATTTTTTATAGAAATATTAATATTACAATGTTAAATATTTTTTTCTAAGAAACAGAAATTTTCCTATATATGCACTTAAAATATTTGTATTATGGGAAAATTTCCAACATTTTGACATTTTTCTTAAGTGTCTATACAATTATCCTCATTCAGTGCGGAAAATTATCAAAAAAAGTGATTTTTACTAAGAAAAATTACCTAATTATTTTAGTGTGCACATTAAATGAAACCATACGAAAAATCATATCTCCCTTTTAAGTTAAAATTGATTTTTATGGCAGCATATATGTTTCAATACACCTGGATGCGAGTACGGTGATTTAAACTACGTTTCCTAGCACGAGTGCACAGAAATTCATTACCTGCAATCTAATCTACGTTGCCTAAAGCTACGATTATAAAATTAGCAACGACGAAAACTAGAGTTTATCCACCAATGCAGCGACAGCAGATTCAATCCGTTTTTATGTTAGTTTCGACGATAAATGAACCGCAATAGTAAACATACGCGCATGTTTTGTTCAAACATACATAGATTTTTTATCGAAAATAACTGTATTACGTTCAAATGGGGGATGCACAATGTTTGCCAGGCCATATTTTGCGTTGCCTCGACGGAAATGCAATTTTGATTTTTGTCAATGTGTTATACGCCAAACTGCAGAAGTGTACAGTGTGCTAATTCTGATATTTGACGTATGTATATATAATTGAATTCATGGGAATTGGTAAATTTGCATAAGTTATTTAACTGTTAGGATGGGTTAATTAAATTATGTAAAATTGATTGTGTTAACTTTAGCAGAATGTAAACGCGTTGACGCATGAGATGAATGATACATGTTACTTGTTTTCGTTTATTACTTTATGGTATTTCATTGAAATTAATTTCAAAATCAGAAATAAATTTACCGTAATTACCTGTCCAAAAAGTGCAACTTATTCAACAAATACTTGTTATCTAAAAGAATCCTTTTCGCGGCAGTAATTTCAAAACAGCATGTTTTACCTCAAATACGTGATAAACCTTGCTGTTACGATAATAAAGTAATTAAAACTTTTCTGAGTAGCTGTGTTCCGGCAATATATATATATATTATACAACTTTAATAACAACTCTAGCCTAAGGGATCTATGGTTATTTAAGGGAGAACCGAGTATTTTGTTGACGCAAATAAGCTCAGAGGAGGATGATAGAAGAAAATTGAGGTAATTAAAATGCACGTCGACGACCTCCTGACGACGTAATCGATGATGATAATTTAAATTTAGATAATCCGCGACATTCACCAGATTGGCTTTGGTATTATCTAATTACTAAATAAGTAATTATTAAATTCCTCAACTTATAGGCAATTTTGTGGTTAGTTATCAATATATACAGGATTTTCCACGCAACTTGCTAGTTAAAAGTTTTCCGACTTAACGAAATTCAGCTTTGAAAATTTGGGGTGTGTAGTGTTAAGTAGTTACTTCTTTTCTGAAATATTTTCAAGTTTCTTGCCCAA
Source organism: Protaetia brevitarsis (assembly GCA_004143645.1). NCBI lineage: Eukaryota > Metazoa > Arthropoda > Insecta > Coleoptera > Scarabaeidae > Protaetia > Protaetia brevitarsis. The sequence continues at coordinate 2,092,191 of RXPK01000184.1, forward strand.
GTCGCCATGAACTTTATTATTTTAAATTGAACACTACATATATTATTATATTTTTGAATTCAACATAAAACTCTATGACGATTACACTAGCTTTCTTATACCTAACTTCAACTGCTTTTAAGATATTATGATTTTCATGAAAATTTTAACATTTATACGTTGTTGTACGAAATTGATAAATTTTCATTTATTTTAAGCCGGTGACACTCCTCTATTTCGTAACACGAATAAACATTAATGCAACTCTCTGTCAAATATATTGAACATGAGATGGCGCTACTAGTACATTCGCTTACTATTGTTGAGAAAAAGTTTAAAGTGACAATTTAGAAAGTGATGGGTAGTTCTGAAAAGAGATGGTGCGTGTTTCGACCGTAAACATATTCTTGGGAAATTCCTTCAATTATGATTTATGATCATACGTTTGGGGCGCTTGCCTAATACATCGCGGCGTGCATATTCACTTTCTCTTATGCATTTGAATTGAAATACCGGGATACTAGTGATTTTATTGTTATTATTATACTAGTTACAGTTGACGGACTTTCGTGGTATCGAATATTTTGTGCACAAAATCTTTTCAAGATGGCGTAATGTTATTGTTTATGTTTTGTAAATAAACGAAATTTTGTTTTATTCAGATTATTTTATCTTTTTAATTTTGTATACTGTTTATTAGATAACTAGTTCGTGTGTATTTCTGTGTGGTGTGTATAGTTATTGTGAAAGACATTATATTGTTTCATTGTAGCATACAGTTTTGCATTTATTTGCTTTAAAGTGGGCAAAAATAAGTTCCTACAATGAATAAAAAGCGATCAGACTGCAATATATTGTGCTGTGGAAACATGCTTCAATAATTCTAAAAAAACGAGATGTAGTTTTGTTTTCTTTCTGAATGTGGTAAATTCTCTGCATATGTTTTCTATATCAAATATATTCATTTTGCATTTTGTATTATAGTGCTCTTACAGTGGTCAGAGAAATGTAAAACAGTAGGATATTTATATAGACAAATTTATGGAAAACTTCTCGAATACTCTTAAAATACATTCCGAAGACTTGCAATTTAAACGCTTTACTAGATCATTAAAAAACAAATGTGACAAGACCAATATATTTTAACAATGAATGTTTTTCCATGATTTTTTTGTACCAACAAGTATTACATATCAATTAGGATATTGGAAACCTAAAAAGATTTGAACGGAGAATTTTGTTAGAAGTAGTAAAATGGTATAATTAAACAAATTAAATTATTAAAGCAGTGAATAAACTTTTTTCTTGTTTTATTTATAATACATTATGCAGTTAAATAACTTCTAGTATATCTATATAAAAACTTATAAAGCTACTTGCTTATAACTTCCACTACCTGTCATGATTCTTTAAGTATTTCAACGTCAAAACAAACATCACATTAATAAATAATATCTATTATGTTATACATATATATATATACTTAAGATTATTTATTTCGCTATCGCTAGAAGATGCCCTAAGTTCACTTTATATCTGTAGGTCACGAAAGCGGGGTCTACATCAGAGTGTCAACAATTATGTCCTTACTGTTACACTGTGAAAAACACATTTTTACTCTTTCAGATTCAAGACGAAATAGTAAGGATTTTTTAAAATAAACTTTTTTACATATATTGTTTTTTTCCACTGCAAAATACAAAAAATAAAATAAAATCCCGTAATTTTTTTGCAATAAAACTCCAATTTATATTTTAATTGAATAATATATTAAAACTGTAAATCCTCTAATATCTAATATCCTTGCCATAGTTTATAAGAAGAAATGAACAAACTACTACAAAACAATACATTCCGTCAGAGAATTGCACTACAGAAACATATAAAAGCATAAAGTATTTCTAATAATGACATTAAAAAGCATACTTTTTGGTATGCCATCTATGTCACGAATGCCAAACTAAAGTAACATCCGTTGCAGCAGATATCTGTAAAATTCTCTTCTATGTATCTCAATTTTGTTTTTCAAGTTGTTTATCATAATTAGATGGTTTAATTAGCTACTCTTATGTTTATTTTATTTCTACAACATTCCCGAGGAAGCCATGCAATTTTAATCTACATTTACAGCTTAAACATTTAAATTTTTGTTAATTTTCTACATCGCCTATTCATTCATGTTTCACATTCTGTTTTTAAGCAATATATTTTAAGTATGCAATTAAAAATATATCGTTTCACTCTGTATATTCATGTAGAGTATGTAAATGCCCTTGTTTTCCAGAAAAACCGCCTATGTTGCGAAAATAACTTGAACAAAGTAACCCATGTTATACTGCCAATATGTTGGCGCAAAAGAGGTTTGTGGTAAACAGTTCCAGTCGTATTGCATAGGCTGTCTAAAAATTAGTGACAAATTTATTTATTATTAGTGCCAATTTTGAAAACCGCAAAACTTTTTTTTTTAAATGGATCACACTATAGAATTAAATTCTATATCGATTTATTGTAACATTCCTTACACTTATCTCCCACAGTGTCATGCTTTTCTTAGAAAATCGGTCACAAAAACCAAAAAAACTCTAATTTCTGTCCTAAGCCTGACTTATCGTAGATCTCGGTTATAGTGATCCACCCTGTTAGTGAAGACGAGGTTGTTCGAAGAGATGGTAAAAAGGCAGCACTGTGATTTAAAACACCTACGAGGTACTTCGCATAAACTCAGAAACTGCGGGATGTTAAAGGAGGAAAACCAGAAGAAATAAGCGAAATTGAAATACGATAAGACTTGCTTAGGTGTTGTATAATCGTGTATATCGGCAATAAAAAACGGCAAAATATATATTTACCACAATTCTGTACGATAATTCAAAAGCCCACAAAAATTAAACATGAAAATATTAAATAAATATCGAAGTAGTTTTGAAAATAGGTATCTAAATTATAATGTAGCTCAAATTCTGATCAAAACACTACAAAAAAAAGTAATATAAATTGGCCAATCTCTAATAAGAGGAAAATAAATTGAATTGGCCCAGCTCTAGTAATAAACAAATGTAATAAAATATTGCAGCAGTACGATAAACAAATGTAATAGTTTGCTAAAGTTGTTGATTACACTACGTTACAAATTAAAAAAAAAATTAAGTACCCACTTCAATTTTTCCTGTTTATTTATTTATACAAATCGCTTAATAAGAACACCTACGTACTTTTTTTCTATCACGTACTATTTTTTGGGTACGGTAACTAATAATTATTGGTAGAAAACTTAAAAAATATACACATTGCTTTATTTAATTATCAATAATTCGATTAAATTAACGACAAAAAACTAAAACTAATGACAAAACTTATTTTGTTTCGTTAATTAGTCCCAAGCCTGGTGAAATGCGAGGGGAAGGTGGCCGGCGCTTCGCAATACGTATCTATCATGAAAAACTAAAAAATCGCGAATATCTCTAAAACCTTTGGTGATAGACACAATGACTCTCGTATAAATCGAAAAAATCAAAATTTTACATCCATTTATGTAAAAATTGCTATACCATTCAATTTAAAAAAAAAATCAAGTTATCCATGATTTTAGAGTTCGAAAATTACAGAGCCCTATTTAATAATTCTGTAATATAAACGCAACAATTTTAAAAATAAAAGACGTGTGCTGTTCATAATTAAGCGAAACTGAAAACCGCATCTTTCAAACTTTCGTATTTCCACAGATATTTACAAACACCGCAGACATTGCAAATGTCATTTTTTCGAAAAAACGTCATGTAATTCGGAAACGGTACAACTTATCCCCAATGTATGCCTAACGTATTGTCATTTAAATTTAACAAGGAATCCAAAAGTGGCAGTAATATACAGGGTGTTCCATTTAAAAATAAATAGTATCTACTTCCGGTACAACCGGAAGTTCGCCATTACTGAAATTAATTTTAAAATGTGGAGAATATGATTCGAGCCAACATTTATTGAAACATTTTTCCAAAAAAGCAATAATAAATCGGCTATGAACCGTTGCATCTTAGGCTGGACACCCGGTATGTATATCAGTTAGAATATTTCAATGTGTCGTTACGAGCACGAAGTGACATGTAAATTTGCATATTGTATCTATGAGGTGATAAAATGTGAACTCTACCCCCATTGAAAATTCCAAGATTTTGTGCCAGAATCAGCATAGCCTATCTAATGCCATCAGTGTATACTTCAAAAACAAGACGTGATAGAAACAAAAAACATCCACTGCTTACATATTGTAACTAATTGAAAACCATAATAGTAATCAGTTTTTCAGGTACGAAAATCGTGTCACGCAGTGTTATTACTATTTCAACTAAAATATACAGAAAAGTGTAAGATATCTGGGTCTCAAATGCTTGTACAAGTGATCGTAACAATTTTATAGTATATGAACTGTATAATATGAAAATAAATACGAATAAATATCCTAGTTGAAAAATGAAACGTAACAACAGTTTTCTTTTAAATTGCTCGTTTTATTTACTTTTTAGATGTCATTTTCTATTTGGGGTCCAGATTCACTTGTTTGTTTAGCTTTCACGTTGCTAAAAAACAGAAAATAATAGGGATAACTGAACAGTTCAGTTATCCTGCTGAAAGCTGTCAGTATGAACAGCGAAACGTCGAGCGAAAGTTTTGACACACGGCGAAACCCACAAGAAGCTGTTAGTTATAGTTACACCGGCCGTGAAAGCCTACGCAGTGTTAAACAGAAAATAAGTCTAAAACCAAGTGCTGGGCCATGACATTGACATTACAGTAATTTATAGCTTTGAATTGACGTTATAAATTATACAGTTACAACTATTGTGCTTAATTACATGTTTAATGTTCACAAAGTTGCCCTAGAATTTCTGAAAAGAGAGCTTAGTGTATTTGAAAATTATATTGACAGCTGTTTTCGAAATGCCGAAATATTTAGAAATAGCAGATATTAAACTACGGGGATATGTTTCAAATTGCCCTAAAATATTAATGCCATTTTCCGCTGTTCTGGAAAAGAAGATTATTAAAGTGTATTTTTTTGGGAACACTATCAGAGTTTCATTGAATCCTCGACAAGTTCTTCCTTCAATTGGTTGACATTCACAATCGATATAGAATAAATTTGATATCATCCATCAATATTTTTCATTATTTGATTTACAAATTATACAATAATATCTCCTTTTTTATCATTAAACGTGCAGGAAACAATAATTATAACAATAATATTTAAATGACAGCAATAATTTATTGTAAAGTTATAGCCTACCAAATAAAAATTATTTGGTTATTTCAAAGCGTTAATAAATAAAACCAGTAATTTAAAAGAAAACTATTGAAGATAGGCATTATAGGGAATGTTACTGCAAATCGGAGTAAAATTCAATTTTGCACTCAAAAATATAAAATGTAATGTGTAAAAAAAAAATTAATAAATTTGGAAACTTCCAAAATTCTTTGATATGTCACTGAATTCGAAAATGTAATAATATGTAAGGTATCGTATTTCATATAATAAATTTAAGTGTAACCTGCGGTTAATTGGAAGTCCAAGAAACTTCAAAAATATTTTAAAAAGAAGGTAAACCCCAAACAACAAATTTTTCAAATTGGGAGTTTTTGTTAAGCCCGAAACTTCTAATTAGCCACTTTCGTGGAAATCGCTGCATATGAAATCAATTCATGCGATTCCTACATACATACTGCTGTGAACTGATTGTCCAAGCATATAAGTTTAAAGAAATTAAAAATGACAATATTAATTTAGCTAGCTCAGCAAAGATGAATTTAAAAGGGCGCCAGAGATTCTTATATCTCAGAGTAACTTTCATAAAAAGTAATAGTGGGCGTTTGCAAAATTGACTTTCTTTAAAATCCCCAAAAATTGAAATGGCTGATTCAAAATAAAAAGAACTATTTAAGATGATATTTAAAATCATTAACTTTTATTGTAAAAGAAAAAAAAAAACATTTGATACAAATTACAGGAAAAATTAAAACCATGAATATAAGATTCTGGCAAAAAACAAACCTGCATAAGACTCTACAATTTAAAAAGGACAATGCAAATCCTTTAGCGAACAAAATGGTGAATTCGTTCTAGAAGGAATTTCTTATACCACAAAAAATCCACGTGGTTTCAAAAATTCAAAGCAAACTAAAATTCAATTAAACAAACGTGGAGAACCAAGTAAAATCAAAATGAAATCAAAATACAAGCCCAGAGCTTCACTTCACCTACCCCGAGGTGATTAAAATAAAATAATCTGAAAACTACAAAAAAACGAGAAATTTAAACTCTAAACGGATCACTTCTAAAACGAAAATTATTAACGGGCCTTATACATAAATTGTGCACAATAATACAACGCCAATTAATAAGCGGAGACGTCTGAATAATAATCAAAATTAAAATAATTACCGAAACAAATCTTTACAAATGAAAAATCGCAAAATGGAAGCAATGAGCTCAAAATTTACATGTACTTACATTCGTGACAATAATTCAGACTCTAAGCCCTAAAGAGGCGCTCCTACGCGTATATACAAAACAACTGCGCGCGCTGCGACAGCCGCAAAAATCATAGAAAACGCCTTATAAGAAGGACCAAAACAAGATAAACAAACATATAAAGGAAAGAAAAATAAACTAACTAACTGAACAAATAAATACATCAAACAAAACTATTAAATTCTAAGCAAATTACACAAAAACATAAGTGAGAATTTGCGCGCGGCAATGCCAAAACTTGATCTTGGAAAATTAACAGCATAGAGTTCAAACAACCGGGGAGCCATTCCACAGCAATACGTAGGTAGTATTTTGCAGAATTTTTAAATAACTGTGAAAGAATACAATCAGGCGGATTCCAGATTTGCGAATTCATAATAGTGGATCATCAAGAACAAAGCAGGGAGTAAAATTGCAGAATATTTACAAAACTTTAAGAAAAAAAAAGGTTCGAGAAAGGAATTATAAATAGCAAAACTCCGAAACGTACATACCCAACAAAACGATGATGTTTTTTATTTAAACCTAAATTTTAAACATTGAAACTGGCGTACGCCGTCAGAAAATAATAAACTTGTTAGTAGTCTAAAATGGTCTTCATTCCTAACTGTAAATATTGCTTCAAAGATACAACATGAAATGCGTCGGTCTGAGCGCAGTAATATTACATCTTCGACAACCCTTAAGATTTACACACCGTCGTTACTGAAACCAATAAACAAACCCTCAAGCTCAACAATCACATTTATTTATAACTTCCAATGACCTTAAAAAATTGCGGGTAATATTAGCATAAAAATTTCCACTAATATTAAGTCTGTCGACTTGACAACGTTGCGGTGATAATTATATCCGCTGACATCTTCGACATTCCCAATATTTACGTATTATTGTTTTTAGAACTAATAAATAAAAGATTCTCGTTTAAATCGGGGCATTTACTCCATTCTATCTACCACTTCTATAAAATGCTTTAAATTAATAAGTCGCTAAATTAAAGCGTTCATCAAGCAACATTAGCAAAATTTGTATTTTTCGCAGGTATACCTACTACAAAACTAATTTTCTAAGAAACTATTTAGACATAGATATAAATAGATATTCCTAGAGAAAGAGTGAGTTTCCATTCAAAATATATTAATGTGTTTGTTTACTCACATCAGCTCACTGATGTCAGTTTAGATTTTATCCCTAGAGAGTATTTAGAATCTCATTTTATAGATTGGTTAGTAGTGTAGAGCCATGCAAACAATATGAAACATACCTACAGAACTTCAGTATATTTTATACGCCTTTTCCAGTTATTTAGGTAAGTGATAAACTAGCATTTGTGCGTTTTAAGATAGAAAGAGAGAAATGCAGTACGTTGGTGGTATATCTATTGATAGCTGTATAAACTAATCAATAGTACCCAGATTAATCATTCGAGTCAATGCTTGATTGATGTTATATTAGCTAATGAACCGATCCTAGTATCTGATTAAGTTTGAGTGGGTCTAAATTTATGGATTTATACATCTATGGCAGGTGTTAATATTAGGATTTGTGCTGTAGGTTTTCGTTGCCAAACTAATATTTTTAAATAGTGTGAGAGAGTATCGCTGTATCATATGGTAAATATAACAAATACAATATTTTAATTTATTTTCAATATATACCACTAGTTGCATTACAACTTCTCATAAAATGTCACAACAAACAGTTAGACAAAATGCTCATTGTATATGCCAAATAGAAAAGAGATCTTTACAGTTTTACTTTTAATAGTTTTAATAATAATAAATTTAATATTGATAGTATAATAATAAACTCGAGACTTATTTTGAAATAAAGTAAGTTGTATTGAAAATATTCAAACTCTATTATTAGAATTGCCGTGGGATTATTTTCTTTCAATGTTTTTTTTTCCTGTATATTATAATCAATTTTTGAAAAACGTATATGTAACAGGTTATTTAAATATTACTAGACCTTCGCTGGATGCTTGCTTTTAGAGATTAATCTATTGAAATTGCTTTATAGGGCTTCAAGGTATATAAAAAATAATTATGTCGGTAAGAGAAATGTCCTTATTCCATTAAAATATTTTTCCAAGCTTTAAAAGCACGTAAGAAAATTCTATTGGCACTCACATTTTCTTAAATACTTTAACATTTGCGTCTGATGTGATTTCCTGCGCCCTTCAATATTCAATTACGGTATAATTAAGTGTCGTCTAATAAGATTTTCGTTAATGCCGGCTACAAAATTAATTTTAGCGTGGCACAGCTAATACCCGCTATATAGGAATGACAAAAAATATGTACAAAAATATAGTGATTACTAAAGAGCAGTAATACATACATTCAACCCATCGAAATTACTAACGAAGATAGAAATAATATAAAAGTAATGCTTAAGATTAAAAAAATAAATAATGAATGCAACGCAATGTAATCTTTTTTTTTAATGGAGACGTTACTTTAGTGGAGACTGATTTAATATAAATACACAGGAATATAAATGCGGAATGGCATGTCAATGACAATCATGGGAGGTAAGATATTAATATATGATAATACTATTTTTATTGCCTCACAAGTAATAAATACAGCAAGAAAAACTTTAAGTATTAGATATTTCGTATTGTTATGTACCCCTATTTTATTTTGAAATGAAAGTTTCAACTGCGCCAGTAGATGTATAGAGCGGATATCATTTTAGGTAATTGAACCGCACAGAGAGGGCGCTGTTCGGTGCTTCGACGATACGCAGTCGAAGTTTCTAGTGCGAATGTACTAGAACATTGAGGAAAGATATAGACCGTTCTACACTGTAAAAAAATACAGTAATTTTGCCATGGTAAATTAGGAATATTACATGTAATAACGTTGTGAATATACCACAATAAATCATGTAAATTTTGTTTTACATGTTTTATCTAGGATATTTAACATGGAAAAAAAGATTTCGGTAAATTTATAGCTTTTTCATGTAAGTTTAAGATGTAAATAAAATTCGAAAGGAAAATCAGAAAAAAACATGTACAATTTTATGTTTACTATCAAAATTTACTTAAAAGTGTAAAATTGACAATTTTTTTGGGTATTTAAATTTGGGTTAAAATTTGAGGATCTTTTATATTTATTTTTACTTGAATACGCCGCAATGTGATTGGTTATTAGGTTATTTAACTGTACGCGTTCGGGAAATATTCACATAAATATTACATACAAATTTTACAGTACAATCTTTGAAAAATACATCAGCATGTGAAATTTACTAGATGGTAGAAATTTTACCTTATGAAGCAAATTTACCGTTAAAATTGTAGGCAACTTTTTTTACAGTGTAGAAGCAGAGGCGCCAAATACAAACATGCTATTAGAGAGTTCTGTAAAGACAACCAATATGGTATAATTCGTGAAAATAAGTAGTGTTTAAGAGTGTTAGTCTATTAGGTGTTTTAGTAGTAATCTAGTTATTATTATTATTAGTAATATAATTATTGTAATTAGACCTAAGTGTAGAAAGAAATCATACAGCATTATTCATTTTAAATGCAAATTCGTACTAATTTACCTGTGATAATATCGATAATTACAAAATTCCACTTGCTTTTCATAATACATTTTAAAAAAACTCCTGGTGAAGTTAAATATAATATCCACAAAAATGGTTTTGTTTTATAATCCACTGAACAGATCTCTCACTGATACCCTATGTCTTCACTAATTTCTTTATGAGTAGAAGTATAGGACCTTCTGTTTCTACCATCAACACCGATAACTCATTGTCTTCAATTCTTGCAAGTTTTGACTTATTTGGTGTTGTATATTCTACACTTTTCTTCTGTTTTTATGAACGGCATCTTAATTAAAACTTCTTTCATCTGAATCTTTTTCAACACAAATTTTTGTTGGAAGTAGGTGCGGCCGATGCATATGTCATACATCAAACTGAGTTCAGTGTTTCTGCTGATGATGATAGCTTTGCTATTGAAACGTACGTCCAGTTTAGTGCAATTTGTGGTAAGGTGTCTAGAAGAAGTTTGCGGTATTACCAATGCTACAGTTTGGAGTATTTTTGTCAATTTAAATTTGAATGAATGTCATATTGATAAGTATTGAGTTTAATATTCCTAAAATTAATCTATAAACGTGCTTGATTCGTCAAAAACCGAAGACTTTTTACAATTCTATTTCACTTCTTAGTGGTTAATTAAATTGCATAGTTACAGGTTACATGGTTTTGTATAAACCAAGCTGTCATCAGCCGTGCATACGCGCCATTACTGCTATTCTGACATGTTAAAAAACCATATCATATGATATACGGTATGCGGCAAAATAAACAGTACTGAAATTATGAAACGTTTATTATTTATTATTTATGTACTTACATTACATTATATAGTGTTGCAAACATTATTCACGACGACGTCCCCGATAAAACACATGTTCAAGACGCCCTCCGTTCAGTTTGAAGCAGTATTCGTAGCGTTCGCGAAGATTCACAAACACACAGTTTATGAAACAGGCGCTACAGAGAACAGGTTATCACAGCATTTCTGCATGATCTTCTGCGATTTTGTCGTGCCAGGGAACATTCACGTAATCGGAATGGTTTCAGCAGGACGGGGCAACCTGTCACACGGCTGGGAGTCTCTTCGAATGCTGTGCAATCATTTTGAGGATCGCCTTATTTCGCGTGGCACTGATTTCCCATACCCATTGCACTCACCAGATCTAACACCACCTGATGCGTACATATGGGGAATGCTGAAGGAGGCTGTTTTCCGTACCGATCCACCGTCTGACATTCCAGAATTGCTCCAGAATTGGGTTAAAATTTAACGTTTTTTCTTGCCGTGCAACAACCTGTGTTTGTCACAGACTTGTTTGTGAACCTTCCCGAACGCTACGGATACTGCTTCAAACTGAACGGAGGGCATCTTGAATATGTGTTTTATCGGGGACGTCATCGTGAATAATGTTTGCAACACTATATAATGTAAAGTAAATACATAAATAATAAATAATAAACGTTTCATAATTTCAGTACTGTTTATTTTGCCGCATACTGTATTAGGCGCTTTCCACTTACGGCCTGCCTCACCTCATTTCAGTTTTGTGCGTTAAGCTACGAGTTACTTACTACGAATGACGTAACCTGGCGACAAAATGAGTTTGACGTGAGCAGTTCGTAACTTAAAGCACAAAACTGAAGTGAGGTGAGTCATCCGGTAAATGGAAAGCAAAAATGGTTTTCATATTTTACATACTGGTAAAATAGACAGTACTTAATAGTTTGGAAGCGTATGAATTTGTGAGACAGCAAATTCTTTGAGATTTATCCTTTAATTCTCAGCTTGTTTTTGAGGCAACGCCAACATTTCCAATCTTACTTGACAGATGACAGGTTTCACTGGTTGCGTATATGGTGTTCAGCTTCCTTTCTTGTAGCTTTCACTTATAGTTTTAGTCTTCCACTGGTGGTAGAATCTTAATAAGAAAAATTCGATCAACCTGCCATTGGTTGTTGTAATCACGTGGTAAATTAGTTCATTGTGCTGAAAGTGATAGCGCTGAATGCATTTAAATAACTGATAATGCCTCATCCACCTGCGCATAAACTTGGCGTTAAGAGTTACAAGTTGTTGAGGCATTTCAATGTGTTCTTTTATCATAAATAGTCGAAACGATATGAGTAGACTAACATACAAATATTTTAAGCCCCTAAAAAAAAATTAAACATCTCCGAAACTTGACGTCATCAGTTTTACTTAACGCATGCTTACGCATTTATGAACAAAACTTAATGCAGTGCTTGATGACTTCTTGAGTAGGCGTGTCCATTCCGTCCATGTTGTTTTATGTTGAAGATTATTATTGTTATTATTATAGTTGTGCTTTGCGGTTATAGTTGGTCTTTGGTTTAATTCTGTGCATTATTTATTTTATTTCCGTTATGATTATTATAGAGCTTCAGTGACATTTGTTTTTATTGTATTAAAGTGATTAACGATATATTGTGAACAAAGGTCAATGATGTAAAATTGGGAATTTTGACAATTTACAAAAATAATATTTGCATACACGATGTGAAAGACCCATTAATTCTGCTGCATTCAAGTGCCCTAATACTGTGAAAGACACATCGTAACTTTGTATAGATGCTATACTACAGCTATTTATAAATAAAGTATATATTGTTTCAGTAATTAGTGTAATTAGGTATATCCACATTTTGACATATGCATGTGAATATACCAAATATTTCGTGACCGTAATAGTAGTATAGTTTATTACAAACTGTACTATTGTAGTTATGAATATTTGGTATATGTCCAAATAAAAATATTGAATATTAAAAGTATATTAAACGACTCATTTGAATGTATCGCCAGATTAGTTGTAGTTCGGAACGCTGAAGTTGGCCTTAAATTTCCACTGCCAGGTTTTCCATACTCTTCTTAGTTGATTTTGCTTCACAAAAATAGATGGCGCAACTAACTCTTTTTCTAGATTGTTACTTTTAAACCTGGATTTTTAGTCTTCAAATTAGCCCCCCTCATTTCATCAATAATTTATTCAGTTTTAAAGTGTAGTTTGTTTCTGCTTTAATGTTTGTTTTAAATATTATATTTTTTCTATAATTGAAATTTGTAATTTTTAAAAAAACTTTTAATTTTTACGTTAAGTACTTTATTTTATTAATTAGAAAAAAAATGTAAAAATAATTTATTAATATCTATAATTTATTAATTATTCTAAATGTCGATTTTACTTGCAAAATGGACAAGTTCAAATTTTCTACCTTCTTAGTTATATTTTACTACTTATTATGAATCTTGTAGAAGTTTTACTTTGACTTTAACATCGAGTTTTTTTCAAGAAATAAATGTGCAACTATTCGTAATATCATATCTCACAAAAACTTTGCGAATTGTTTAATACAAACCTCAAAAGTAAATTATAACGTATTCATTTCATAATTATTGAAATAAAGGATATGCAGCATAACTATTAGAGGTGATATGAGGAAATACAATACTCGAATATTTATTAATAAGAAAAAAATAATTTTTATCTTCATACTATAATGCGATAAAAGATCCTGCAAATTTGTTATTGTAGATAAAAGGAAATAGGCGATAATAGAGTTAATTTAGTAAGGTTAACGACGGTAACCAGCAGCCATGCACTGACAAATAGCCCACATCTATTTTTATCGCCTTTCTTTTTTTCTACACGTCACCAACGCCCCCTTTCCACGCTCATTCTCCCACTACTTACCATTTAATACGTGAACGATGACGGTCTTGGGGTTTGCGTTTGAAGGATGACAAGTGTACTTCCCCGAATCGGATTCGGTTGCCCTCTGCACCAGCAGATAGCTAACCGTGATGTCTCCCTTCTCCGTAATAACGTTTACACCGCCCCTCGGGGAATCGTAATTTATTTCCTGCAAAAGAAAGAAATGAGAAAAAACTTTATGAAAAACCGTCTTCATATTTTTTCCTCCTAAGAGGGTGCTCCCTTAACACAAGTCGGCAACTCTCTCTCTCTCGGGGTGGGCGGCTCAATTTAAATGCGTACGCCCCGATACAAGCAGATAAATGTGTTTCGGCTTGCCGGATTAAACATTCATCAGGGAATCTTATTTGAAATAAGAAGATCCGACCGGGGGAATTTATATTAAGAAATAGATGAACAGTCACATTTTGTGCTGGAGGAACTTATATCAATCATGTACTTTTATGAGAGCGTTTTTTTCTTCTTCTTCAAGGTTTGCTTTTTTTTTTGCTCTGTAAGCTCAGGAATGTATTATTAGTATATGATTTCTATACTCACATTGTAAGATGTTCGTAAAATACATTATTATGTAATTGTTTACATATGAGAATTTTATGGTCAATTTAGCAAAATAACGCGTTGCAATACTGTAATAACAATATTTTTTTTGTGGAAAATTACATAAGAACTTTTAAATATACTTTACTATTTGTAAATTTGTTGTTAATATCATGCAATATTATCCATGATTATAAATTTCACAGTAATTTTAATTTCACCTTTGCTCTGTATAAATTTAATTTTACCTTGTAACGTATTTTTAGTTCTATTTAAGTTGTGTGTGTGTCTTAGGCGAATAACAGCATTTGGCGTGAATCACGCGGACAGCCGAGGAAAGCGCAAGGGAGCGCGTAGGAACACTCCCTCGAACAGCCCTGCTAGTGCTGCCTGCTAGTGGACTCAAGGACGGTTGTACAAGGACCCGCCATTAGGTGCTAGTCACACCCAGTTGTATATATTATAAAAGCATATCGCGTAGCGAGCTATTAGGGCGCCGCGATAGCAAAGTGTATTGGTACCAAGGAATAAACTTCTTGAGGAGTCGTCGTGCAATTATAGGTGAATTGCGTTCATTCAGCTGTGTTGAACCATCGTACGCTGGTAAATCGACGACGTAGCTGCATTTCCAGACAAGACCGTTGTGTGTGCCGAAGATCACACAGAACACGCCAAGACCACACCTATAGCCGAAAACACCGCCAAACAAAACCGCAAGTGTAACCGCTTTGTTTTATTTGTTTATTATTTGTAAAATAAAAAATTATAATCTACCTTATTGCTTATTTTAAATTTAATAATTCCAATCCAGTTAGTAATTTAAAAAAGGGGTCCCGTTCATTTATTATTTTTATCTCAGTAAGTAATCTTTTTATACCAAGTATTCCTTTTATTTGTATGTTGTTCTGCCTCCGTTGTTTATAAATGAAATATTGTATAGGTGAAATCATTTTTTTTATATATATTATTTCACTATTTAGTATTTATTATTATATTATTAATACTCGTAGAACCGCATGACCTGAGAGCGGTTATTTTGATAGGTAAAAGATTCTCATGCTAGCTTTTTGTTTATTTCAATTAATTAATAGATATTATTAAGTTTGTTCGCGTCGCATGAACTATTTGCACTATTATGCACTTTTGCACACAAAAGTTCTAAAAAGTGCATAATAGTGCAAATAGTTCATGCGACGCGAACAAACTTATTATTTACTAATTTTACAAAAAAAATATAACATTCATAAGTAAATTAACGACCCATTATATTTTGATGTACAGAGCGGAGCAAGATAAAACCTGTTCCATTACAATCTAACGTATAAGCGTGGACAGAGAAAGCGATCCATTACACTTATTATTAAGCAATTATAGACCATGATATGCATCAGCTATCATTTTCTCCTAAAGGTGGTTTTGGATGAAAACAAATACTATCCTACGAATGATGAAATATCCAAATATCGAATTAAATTAAAGAAAATTATTATTTTTCAAAAAATTAGTTTATTGTTTTACTATTTTGTCAATTGTTTGGTGAAATTCTGTTATTTTTCTCTGTAATTTTGAGATCGAACAATCTCCAAAAAAAATTCGCAAATTATTGTGAGTCAAACTTCAGTTGTGTTTCTAAGAGTTTTAAACTAAAACTTCAAAATTTATTTAATTCTTTAACTAACGCCAGCTGAGGTTGAGAAAATTGTTTCTCGACGCGTTCAAAAAAAAAAAAAAAAAAAAAACAGTAGGTAAATAAAATTATAAATATTATACATTTGTATTCTTGATAATAACGTGATCCATTAATCAACTTTTTATTATTAGGGGGTGGAATTCCACTCTAGTCAACTTCAACTCGATGTAGATATTTCTTTATTTTATTTTCCATTAAGAAGTGTGCACTAACAACAGTGGCGGTTCGTGAGTTATGAAAGAGGGTGGGCACAAAATAAGAACTTATCTATCTTTTTGTATATAAAATCCATTCTCCTATTTTTCATGCTGGAAAAGACGTCTATGACTTTGTTGTAAAAATGCGTTCAGTCGATCTTCTGACATTGTGGTACTCAAAAAAGTCTTAATGCGTTTGAGGGTGGAAAAACATCGTTCACATTCTGCTGTCGGCATGGGGGTTGTACAAATAATATCCAACAGTTTATATGTTTCCGTCAAAACTTTTTTTAAGTTGTTGTGTTATGAACACTAAAAGTGGCAAAACACCATTTACATCTACGTCACACATGTCCTCGCGATCATAAATTACTGAAAGTTCACTTTTCAATTTTACGCTTTCCAACATAGGATAAGATTTCACATTTTTTTTATACACATAATTAACCGACGCAAAATATGACGATTTTTTTCCACATCTTCGTTGTACTTAATTTTATGTCGCAAATAAGCACTGTCTAACTATTCACGTATGTCCACTTTGCCGAGAACTTTAAAATCCACGCATGCATTCATATGAGAAACGGAATTTTCGTGTTTCTTTGCCCTCGCTCCGATATGCTTTAAATTATTCAACCCTTATTTATTCCACACATTGACCTCTTTCTTAAAAATTAAGCAGATAAAACAAAATAGTTTATTTGTTAGTGAACATCCGCACATTCACTCATATTTTTATTAAATACTCTATTGTAAGTTCGAGTTTTACTTGTGGAAGGGTAGTTTATTTGAAAATCAGGAATAGGCCTTCCTTTCTCTTTAATTAAAAGTTTTTCCTCAAATGAGAGCGGATTTTTTTTTTAATATTTTGCACTCAATTAACTTCCATCATTAATAATAAACGTCACTTCAAGCCTTTGAAATCACACATGCGCGGTAGTGCGGAAGGAAACTTTCATACCATCGTTATAAAAATACGTAAAAATAATAAAATAAAATAATGCACTGAATTACATGCGAATTTCTTTCTGTGTTTATCTTGGTGGTTGGGTGGGCACGTGCCCTTGTGCCCTTTAGTACCAGCCGCCACTGACTAACAGTAAGCCGTTTTACCTAACGCTTTTTGAAAAAAAGAATAGCGCAAAAACCATTTGAAGTAGAATGAACAATACAAAGCAGTTTTGAATAAGAGTCCGTGAGATTGCAGTAATAGGTCTCAGCTCTTGTATTTATCAAAAGGAAATCGTAAATATACTGTCGTGAGCCGTTACATTTCCAAATCTATCGCCTCTTGAAGAGCATTCATACCCCGTCATTAACATATAATCCCGCTTGGCAGTCACATTAAATTAGGGGTAGGGACTACTCTTTGAAGAGCTTCATAATATTATACATATATATACATGTGGAATACGAAACTGTTATTAGTAACCGTAGCAACCACGTATTTTCCCCAAGATGTAATTAAGAGAACTTGTATACCTTCCGTTAACTAGCTTATGAAATAAGATCACAGATTGCAATTTAATTTGAAATATATTTAAGGCTATACATACACTTATCATACCTTAAATGCTTTAATCATTGAAAAGTCAGAAGTAATTCCATCCTAAAACCTTAGCCGAATTTATATTCCCAATCACGAGGGATCATTTATTCGTAAATCGGATAATTTAATAAGCTATACGCGAATTTCCCTGATCAAAACAACATCCCGTCTCCGAAGTAAAACTGTACTTATATCGCGTGATCGTACACGGGGGGTCCCCAACGTTTCCGATGAAAATATCGAAGTAGGGCGAGCATCTTGTGGCGGAGCCGCCGCATGAATGCTCTTTATTTTGTCATTTTTGTCGCGAGATTTATTATTCCCCAGCCTCCGTCGCATCTGTTCCACGCAACTTATGCTCTTAGTTGGTTTCGAAATCCGGGACCCGAACTTCTCGTTTCCACAGTGTTGACTCACGAGAATATTTCAGCGAATTGCCCGCAACTTTTATATACCTGCTTATATAGAAGGGATGGCGAGAACGGCGGCGCTGACGTCGCGGAAATAAAATAATCTGTTTTTATTTTAGACTAGTTGAACGCTGTTATTTCTGTGAATTACTTCCTATCTCGTTTGTTGGTTGCTTGTTTCGTATTTGGTTGCGTACGAATCCACGTGTTTATTATCCTATTTTAATGTATGTTTTTCCTGTAGCTTATTATAGAGCTCCCGTTATGCTTCTCTACACCGAGAGAAAAAAATGCATTTCGTCAACTAACATCACTTTGTTGGAAAAATATTATTGCATTAACAACATTTTTAATCAAATTGAAAAAATATAAGGTCAAAATAATTAAAAAAATGTTGACAATAATTATTTTAATTCAACAGTTGTTTCTTTGTTAGCGTGATCACAAACAGTATATTTTGTTTGAGCGAGTTAAAAATATTTTATTATTTTAGCTACATCGAAAATGTTAGAAGAGCACTTCACAGTAGTATATTTTGAAACCCATTTTTAATTACTTTAACAAAGCTCGTTCCATTGATACAACTATATTAGATGTTCTGTATTTTTTGTTGCGTTAACCAAAATTTTATATAATCTTGCAAGAATACCGTATATACAATGAAGGCAACCATATCGTTTTATTTATAACAGTTTTCTTCCATATAGTAGCAAATACATTACATATAGGTATGTAGGTATTTCAGATATCGCAGTGCAGATGGCGTTCCTTCCATTTCACACCAGTAATGACACATAAGGGTCATAAAGCTCAACACTCAGAGTTATAAAATATTAATCTGGTGCATTTATCAGTCAAACATTCAACAGGAGTTGCGACCATTAAAGCAGCGATTGGTGGTGTGCAGTGGCAGTGATGTCAATAAAATTGCTATTATTTGAGGGTTTTTAAATATATCCCGCCTTACAGATATTCTACACTTTATGTTGTGAATGAGATGATAAAATGTACAATACCATGACAATTAAACATTTCCCCTTGTAAAGCGAATCAAAAAATGCCCGATAGCTTGCTGCAGCAATAAATATTATTAACTAAAAAAGAATTCTGTTTTGGCTGAACATAATTTTCTTGTTTAAAACAGCAAAAATTGTTATTTTGACATAACAGATAACATTTATTCAATTTAACTTAAAATATTTATTAACCTCGTAACTTCTGCTTTTTATTTTATGAATTCTTTTGGTAAGTTTAGCATAAAATAGTTGTTTATTTTACCCGAACACTTATTGCCCTAACAATATTGAATTTTTTTAAATAAAATTATCTTGATTGTTAAAACAATGCTAAAAATAATGTCAAATCTGTACAATTATTTTAACATTTGCATTTTGTTACTTTAACAATGATTTTTGTTTGACGTATATTTAACCAAAATCTTTTTGTTGGATCGCTATTTTTTTGTTAATTTAAGACAACTTCTTTTCTCAGTGTAGTATAAAAAGTAAAACGCCTACTGAAACATCGTATGTATTATGAGTATCGATAGAATAATTGGAGCGTGTTGTGTCAGAGAAAATATGGGATGTGTAACTAATTCTACAAAGGGGTTTGGGATATTTGGAAACATGGGGTTTGGTATCTTTTTTAGTATATAAATTTCGATATATTGCTAACTTTGTCTTCAAGACGACGAGGTTTATAGTGAGAGGGCGCCACGGTCAGTTAGGATTTTTTTATTAGTAATTGTTGCAGTCAGTGGATTGGTGCTCCTGAAAAATCACAGATAAACCACTGTTGGATGTTATTAACTCGGCGACAGATGTGCTCATAGGACACCATTTCTTTGTAATCATGTCAATATTTCACTTACGAACGCGGTAATATAGTAATAATATGTAATTGTGTTACGTTTGAAAAGAGTATTGAAAGAACTATCGGATTAACTTGAAATTTGCAGGAAGTTACTATCTCGATTTTAGTGTGTACATACATACTCTCAGTTATTGCTATTTCGTGATATTCCCCCGGATTTTTCACCTGGGCATGCCCACAGGTACAACTGCCTCACTTATCATCCAGATTTCATACGAGATACATTATCAAATTGAATCCCATTCCTGACAAAATGTTGTCACGCTTTCATGTTTTGTGAATTGCCATACTATAAATACCTAAATGAATAATCGATGGAACATTTTAATACTTGTGATCAGTGCTGAAGTGCTGTTCGTTTAATTATGCAGTATAAAAATAGCCGAAGCTGACTTAAACACCAATTATATTGCTTATACAAACAAGTTTCTCTTTTCATATGATCCTGTATATTTTAATATATGTATATGTAGAACTGCTTGTATGTATGTAGGTCGTTTTTATGTATGCTGGCGATTTCCGAATTCCGCGCTACCATCCATACTCGTGCTATCTCAGTAATCTTTCAATACAATGGAATAGTTCAGCATTGCCGTGGACCAGAATGAACATTTAGTTGCAAAAACATTGAAATTGTTAGGTGCAAAGGAAAGAACGCAATTATAATGAATGCAGAAGCAAATAAGAACCTGCGATAGTCAGATTGAAGGTAGACATATATGCTTCAAAACACAATAAGCAAAAATAAAGTTTACTGCCCCAATTTTGCAGAAAGCTACCAAACAGAAAAATAACTTTAAAATTTAGCACAAATAAAAACCGCGTAAAGTACTTGCTGGTAAAATAGGGCGCTATGGGAAATGTACAGTTTAGCCATTACTGCATAGATGGCGCTGCCCGGTATTGTATACTAAAGTCACTAGATATATAGAGTACCGCAAATGTACATCCATTTTGGGTATAAAAAAAGGCGCCAATTCTAAATGCCTTGCATGCACTTATCAATAGCTTTGTTTGTTTGTATGCTTGGAGCAGTATCTACTGACGTCATCAGAGTAACTTGAGAGCGTCTCAGAGTTGGATTTAAGGATGGTACAAACAAACGCGCTCGATTGCAATATAACCTTAATTTTATTATTTACTATTGTCAGATTGTCACAGCTATTATGAATAGGAAAACTAAATGTAATTTTTCAGATTAATGAATCTAGACTACAATAAAAATGCATCATATGCTAGGATTTATGAACCTACAAAGTGAAGTTTTTAAAATATAATGATCGTTCTGTACATCTTTCACATTGGTATCATTATATTATCTATTTCGTGCATATTTGATGCAGTTATAAATCAGATTACATTTACAAACGACAGTTTATAACACGGTGTTAGTGCGAGTAGGTTATGTTGCACAAATTGCTGGTAATTGCTCGGACGTCGGACCGCGAGCAGGAAGAGCAACCTCTTTGTGATCTGGATTTGCTGGCTCTAAACAAACAAATACGCACAGATCATGCTCTAAAATACAAACAAACGCGTAAAATTCCTCGGATCTGCTTAGATCAGACAAACAAACAAACCTAATATGTGAAAATCAAAAAGTAAATTACACTATTTATTGATTTTACCTTTTTTTTAACTCGCCAGTAATACAAAAAATACTTTCTTATATCCAATACTTAAATTAACAAAAAAAAAACAATTAAAGTAAGGAACACAATATGACACTTGACTGACATAACGGCAAAAGTAAGGTTATTCTTTGCTTGTGTGTGTACACGTGCTCCTCCTAACCGCCATTTTGAGTCAAACATTTTCTCTCTAACACAGGTTCTTTATGTGCTGCGGTACTTCGTATATCTAGTGATTTTATTGTATACAGTGCTCACCATGGAAAAATATTGAAAATAAACGAACAAAGCCACAAAAGGAGGGCCACTCAGAGAAGTAGCCACCATATGCATGTCCATGGTTCGCATTGCAATAATCATTACTTAAAAAAGTGTTTCCAAACGTAACGCTGTCTCTTATGAAAACTCTTTAAATATGAATAACGAATTGTCTTAATTATCCCCTACATTTGGGCTTCCCCTAGAACCATAGTAATAACCATTGAATTCATGTCTTCCACCCATCGATCATAATAAACTACGTGCCAAAAAAAAAAATGTAATACTTTCACAAAGCTGAAATTATGGCAAGTTTCAAGTAGTAAATCATAAGTAGTAGTAATTTTCAATAGTAAATCATAACAACTGAAACAAAAATCCAACATCAGCAAAACTTTACAAATAAAATGTCACATCTCCACGATTGTTTATACACTGTCTAACTCTGCAAGGCATGCTCTGGATGAGATGATCAATGGCATCTTGTGAGATCTCATCCCAGGCTTTCTGTAGATAACAACAAAGATCCTGTAAGATTTAAATCCGGAGAGCGAGCAGGCCAGATGAGAATTACTACTTTCTCAAGAGAGGGTATATGAAGTTCACACATGATTATCAACGACTTTTTACATGCAGCAGTTGTTTTATTAAGACTTCAGCTTTGTGACTGACCTCCTTGGAGGTGTTGCAATTTTTTTGGCACGTAATTTATAATATGAATAATTTCTTCAACTCTTCCACGCTAGTCACAAAAAATAAAGAGGAGATATGATAAAATGTATCTTCATACTAGCCAAACACTCGGACTGTTAGTTAAAAATAATAGCAGCTCATTAAAACTGTTAATGCAAACGAGAGAAATATGCATGCAAATATAATAAATTTTGATCATAATCTTGTTAAATAATTTATTTATACAAAATTACCATATTTTTCTTCATAAAATAAAAGATTTTGTTTTTAAATACACATTTAATTTACTTGTATAGAATTAATAAAGCAAGCGTTATATACAAAAATACATTTAAAGTGTTACGTAGGCTTTCACTAACTAAACGACGAGCCATCGCTTGAGGAAACTTCGACTTCGCCGTTGAAGATATTCATCGCAGTTGTGAACGAAACGTACGGAAGCAATTCCATAAGACCAAGGCTCAACAGCCCGTAAAGAACCTTTTACAGCAAAAATACATTTCATAAACGAACACATTTTGTTGACGGAAATAGTATACACCCCGTTTTCAATAAAGAAATAGAAGCAGGTATTCGAGCGTCCTTTGACATTTTGTATCACAGTATTTCGTTAGAAATGTTTGTTTTTAAAATTTCAAATTTCATAAACGAATACATTTTGTTGACAGAAACAGTATACACCCCGTTTTCAATAAAGAAATAAGAGCAGATATTCAAGCGTCCTTTGACATTTTGTATCAGAGTATTTCGTTAGAATTAGCGAACAACTGTGGAATTTACAGAACTTCATTTGTTTGTTTTTAAAATTTCAAATTTCATAAACGAATACATTTTGTTGACAGAAATAGTATACACCCCGTTTTCAATAAAGAAATAAGAGCAGATATTCGAGCGTCCTTTGACATTTTGTATCAGAGTATTTCGTTAGAATTAGCGGACAACAGTGGAACTTCATTTGTTTGTTTTTCTCCCGCAGCTCTGTGTGCACAACCGTTAATTATACCGAGGCCAAAACGCAGTTGGGCCATTTGTGCTGTACCTGCACTATGCTAACTAACTGCAGCACAAAGAAAAATACAGAGACAAATATTGATGTTCCAATTTTGAGTATTTGTAAAATGAAATAGTAATGTTCGTATTATAATTATGTAGTTTCGTTTTTAATTCAAACATAAATCTTAAATGTAACTATAATTTAATTATAATTGACCAAACAAGACTGGTAAACCTCCTCTTATTAGAATTCGATATTTATTAGAAGCCAAAGGAATAAAGCAGAAATCCTTAGAATACACCAGTGGCGGCCCGTGACCTCTCTCCTCTCGTTTTTTTTTGTATTAATTTTACAACGTTTTAAATCAGTTTAGTTCAGCTGGCAGTAATTTATTACTTCGTTTATTGCTATCTAAAATAATGCCTACACAAAAAATTTAATGTAGGCAAATTTAGAAGACATTTTAAAATGTAAATACATACATACAATACATTAAGTTCTTATCGGGAATACTTATCTACTTAAATATAAATACTAACGTATTTGCATATATTTAGTTTTCAAACTGCACGTACACTAGCCGACTTATTTAATGTCGTCGTCTACAATGCAGTGACTATCAAAACTACTCACCATTTGGACAGGTGCGCGTTCGGCTGGCGTCGGCTGTTCCAGGTAAATGATTTATTGTAGATCTAAGATTATTTAATATCTAAAGCAAACCTTTAATATTGTGGTTTAAACACAATTTGTGTGTTGAAATGTATCAGAAAACAAGAGAGTAACACTTCATAAGTGAAGGGTGCACGGGAATGACGATCAAAGTCCATATTCATACATTATGAGATAAATGAATTTTAAAGTTTGCGACTTAAAGGTTCAAAACGAAACTACATCATAGCAACTTTGATTTCTACGGACTACGACCGTTTTTGAAACAGTTTGAACGCGCATTATTATAATACTCAGAATTTCCTACAAAATGGCACCCTTATCTCATTTTCACAAAAAAATGGACTTTGATCGTTAGAATTTCCTATAAAATGGCACCCTTATCTCATTTTCACAAAAAAATGGACTTTGATCGTTATTCCCGTGCACCCTTTAAGTTCATTACCTTTAGTATCAATAAATATTATTATGATAATTACACAGATAAGAAATGCCATAAAATTCCTGTTTGTAAGAAAATCACATCATTCATTTTGTTAAACAATGCGATTTACAGGGCAATTGTATTAAGGGAAAATTTTAATAAAGTAGGTACATAAATTATTATCACATTGCCAAAAATAAAACTTTTCTTTGAAATTTCAATAGCCGAGTTACAAATTCATTAATTCTTTATATGGATTTCAATCTGCGATTATAAAACTCGGCCTCTTACGACAATTAGTATACATCCTCTGTGTAATCCAGCGAGTCAAATTTTGCTAAATAACGAGCTCATACCTACATGGTAGGGCAATACATTTGTAAAAACTTTTTTTTTAAAATATTTATATGAAGGATTAATTTAAATGATCAACAAAACTACATACTCCTATTTTTCCTAATTTCAGAATTAGAAGGAAATACTTGTAACACAAAATTATTAATAAAATAAATATGTAAATATGTAAAAAATACATAAATATGCAAAAAATTCATATAGACTCATGTTATTATTTTTACAAAAATAAAAATATTTGAATGAATCCTTTCTGAAATTTATGAAAATTTTAAAATGTAATTATATATAATTATATTTCTTCTAATATTCTTAATACTTTTGTGTTTGTGTTGATTTATGTATTTGTTTATATTGTAAAAATACATAAAAAGATACATAAATTTGCAAAAAAAAAATTAACACATAAATATCAACAAAATATTTTTAAAAATTTATTGCTTAACTAAACACTATCATGTAGATATATGAGCTCATCATTCAAAAACACTAGGCGTCGCGTCGTTGGATTACATAGAGGATTAATTGTAATTATAGAAAACGGCCGAGTTTTGTAATTGTTTTAAATTGCAAATAAAAGTAATGAATTTATACTTTGGGTATTAAAATTTCAAAAACAAAACTTTATTCTCAGTAATGTGATAATTGATGTACTTTATTAAAACTGTTGTTTATTACAATTGAAGCGTATAACCCTTCATTTAACAAAATCGCTTTAAAAAGATTATTGTATGGCACTGTGCATAAATAATAACAAGTGCAATTCAAGAAATATGGAAGGGTAGGCCAAACATAGTTTTTATTTTCTTATGAATCGCAATTTTACAGCCTTCCTTACACGTAGGTGGGTCCTGCAATAGTAAATGCTAATAATTAAATATTATTGACATCTTCATTTAAAAAAATAGTTATTGATAAACGCTTAAAATAGCTAATATTTGTTGAAGCTATAGTTTTATGAAGTCTTCTTCAGTTGTTTGCTATTCTTACGTTTTTAAAACAATTAGTACAAGATTTATTAGGAATACCAAAAGTTTATTTATTTCTATGTGAGTTTAAGTTTTAAGATTCAATTGGGTCCAAGTTAGGAAAGAGATATTTAAATGTAAAGCATCTTCAAACCGCAGTATACAACGTTTACTTGTGATATTAAATAATTGCGGAGGGTTTCACAACTGTATACCCCAATAAATCATTTACCTGGAACGGTGGACGCCAGCCGGACGCGCACTTGTCCAAATGGTGTGTAGTTTTGATAGTCACTGCACTGTAGACGACGACATTAAATAAGTCGACCAGTGTACATGAGTCACTTGTGAGTGTGTAAAAATAGTGTGAAACACTATTTTTATTTTCATTGTTTGTTCACCTAAGCAAATGACTTGTTTTTTTTTTACTTAATACACTATTATGATGTGTTTTTCAGGAATAACTCCCTTATTATATTTATTATTTCATTTTTATAATTTTTACCCTCAGAAAGATATGAATGGTAGTTCATTTTGATTTGAAATACTATAGTTATCAATTTGCGATGTCATCCTAGAATAATACTACACTTTACTATTATAATTAATAATTTTTATTGCGGGGAAGTGCTAAACAGAAAGTCCGTCTGCCACGTTTCTCTACATATGTATGTTTCTACTTTTAATAGTCTGCCTCTGACTAACACACTTGCCTACCTATCTCTGCTACTAGTTTCAGAATCATTATGAATAGATTCTGCGGTATCCATGGTCAAGTTACGGTCTAGTTTTAGGTGTTTTGTATAAGCAACACTTTTCCAGCCTTCTCTATAAAAATTAATCCTATTTATGATTATATGGACGTGTTATATGCTATTGGTCTGACATTATGCGATTGAATTGCCATGTGTACTTGTTGCTGGCTTTGTTGTTTTGAAAACCGTCTGTATAGCAAATTAAATTGACTGATGAAAGCAATAAGTTTCCACATTAATACAACAGAAAAAATAGATGAATCATTCAATTTTTTTAAGAAAAACTTCCAATTGAAAGGACGAGTCTAGAATTGTTTCATAAATACATATTACTTCGGAAAAAATAATTGAGACAAGTGTAGTATTTTTACCAGTTCCAATAATTTTGCTTCTGGCGTCAGCGTCGACAGGAATAATAATATTCTCGAATTGAATGAATTGTAGGAACGTAGTTAAATTTCGTGTCATAAAGTTATCTAAACGATTCCTGGCCGTGGTTTATTTTTCTGCCGGTATTGAAAAAACGAAAAACGAAACTACCCATTGCGCGATTTGCATAAAGAGGACGAAGCCATATAGCAAAGAAATAAAACGAGAAAGAGACAAAAGGATGGAAAAGAATTGAATTGAGCAGTAAATCACATATATCGATTGGTTTATGCCGGCTGTAGTCGGATTTATGCGTTTTTCAAATCGCAAACTGTCGATGTTATGATAATCGGCGACATAGATCATTTCAAAATACCCAAATATAAATCAAATTATAAATAAACTAATTACGTTAAATTATAAGATATAGGTAATATAATTTTTATTTGCATTTCATTAAAAAAATTAATTAAAATATGTATTTATTGATGCTTCCCTGCGACATCTGTTGATATGTGATAATACTAAACTACTGACTAAGAAACTAAATATTTAAAACTGATTCATATAGATTAAATTTTCCCGGTTAGGTTAAACAAATGAATGAGAGAAGTAAATAACAGCACCACGAAAAATATAAAATTCTTTTCATTGCATCTTTATTCGGTGTTAGTGGCACGTTCTGCGATGGATCCATCCGTTTTGGTGAGGACTCTAACACTTCTAATGTCACTGCGTATATTTGTATCCCAGACTTAAAGCGTATCTATCATTAACAAGGCTAATAAAATAATTTTACACGATATACACCTACACATACAGGCTGTCTTACTTTTATGTACCGTATGCGAGATATAAGCATAGTCACCCCATGACACATAAGCACATACAAAAGTAGTTATAAAATTTTAATATGTTGCTTAAAAATTCCGTTCCTATGTCAGCTACACCACATTCTATTCTATAGAGTTTTTGTTTCATCGGATGACGATGCTTGGACCTCGCACACGGTATATTATCGATTTAAAACTTTTTTTTTGGGACACAATGGCAATAATTTTGGGAAAAGTATCATCATTTTAATACATGCACAAATACTGTTTGTTATTCAAAAAAAAAAAAAGAAAAATTGTGTGCGAAACATGTAAAGCAACCTTATTCAAGAGTAACTTACAAAATAGATCCTTTTCCAAAAAAATCATTAGCAAATTGTCAAATTGAGAGTAGTGCGGCATTTCATTTTTCAAACAATTAAACAAAAAAAAGCGTATTTTTCTTACAGATATAAACATATAATCTCTGAACAAAAACAGAATATTTTACAGGTAATTTAATTTTAAAAGCAATACATTTTTCATTAATAAATAGTGAAGAATTCCAAGTAGCTAAATGTTTTTTTTGCTGCTTACAGCTTTAGAAATGTGTAAGCAAGAATTTCAAAATATTATTTTATATAAAATTATTTATTCCAATTACGATTTAAAACAAGCCTTGTTAAATTTATTGTTATGTCCTATTTTCAATAATCAATTGATGTTTTGTCAGTTCTATGTTTGTCATAAATATGTTTCATTTTGATTAAAACAATTTGATTTGATTGAATTTTTTATTAAAACAATTTGATATTTAGGTTATTTGTTTAAAAATTAAAGTGTAGCCTTTATATTGTGTATAAAAACAATGCGG
The DNA here is from genome assembly GCA_004143645.1 of Protaetia brevitarsis. Classification (NCBI taxonomy): domain Eukaryota; kingdom Metazoa; phylum Arthropoda; class Insecta; order Coleoptera; family Scarabaeidae; genus Protaetia; species Protaetia brevitarsis. The sequence continues at coordinate 2,121,056 of RXPK01000184.1, forward strand.
CGAGTGCCAGTATTTATAATACTACTATAAAGTATTTTTTTGACAAAAAAAAAATATGCAGCGCCATACATATAATTTTTAAAATGAAAAAAAAAGACTTTCAACCCATAATTCAAAGGATCCACAAATAATTACACTACCTCTTCGGAATACGAGGAAATGAAGACAAAACATTGCTGTTCTTTTATAATTAAACACATTTGTTTGTTAGTTTGTAGCACCAGATTGTAACAGCTCGCTATTTTTCTATTAAGCTCACTAATTAAACGTGTTTATTAATTCAATTCAGTTTCATGACTACAAAAGGAAGAATTTCATTATTACTGGAGAGCTATTGCAGAAATTGTTTAATTAGTAATGGGATCAACGGATGTGACTTTATAATGGCGGGTAAACATTCAATTTAATTACCAATATCTATTAGATCGGAACATTGTAATTCGGTTAGGCAAACAGTTTCCAAATCATCGAAAAGTTGCCGTAATTTAAGCTGTACTATATACGTTTAAAATCATTTCTGTACGTAACCACTTACAGGAAATGAAATGAAAAATACGGACGCAATATCCATTTTGCATATTTAACGGAACCACAAGAATAAAAGATTAGTTTCGGCATTTCGCTACCTACGTAAAGAGCCGAATGACGACCGTGTGATTCAATGTAAATGGTATTATGCATCATCATACCGTAAGAGCCGGCAGTCGGGCGTCGAAAAAAAGAGGCCGAAAAAAGCTGGATTCCAAGAGAGGCTATCATTTCGAAATATTACCGGTTGTAACAGTTTCATACAAGATTGAACGAAGCATTTTATCCTTATATCACGGACTGAATCGCACGGTTTTACTTTTTTGCCTTTTTTCTTCTAGATTGTCACTTTGTTCGCTTTACCGCAAAAAAAAGCGAAACAGAAAAAAAACATTCGCATCCGAGAGTTCAGAAAAATTGCATAGATATTCATAAAATATATAGCGAACGATAAATCGTTTAAGACAATGATAAATTCTCTTGAAATACAGTATTAAATGTACTTACCTAAAAGGTTAGAGGAAAGCCAGTGTTGTGGAAGTACTGATATTGAAAATTGTTATACTATAAACTGACTACACAACTTTACTTATCGACACAAAATGTTTTTCGGTACCCCATTTGTTGTATTCGTGTGCCAAACTGTATTACCTATTTTTTTTTTTTCCTTTTTGTTACAGGAAGTTTCAATGCACCCTTAGTGAACTCTAAAGAAATTCCACTGCATGACCCAGACTTGACAATTCCCTTGGATTGTGTGCTTTCCGGAAAGAGCACGTACTGTGATTTGTTATCCATAATCAAAAATCAATGGCTCAGAGCTTGTGCGCTTGCAATTGTGACTATATCGTAAGTGATATATACCGTGCTGTCAAGTTTTCCATTGGATACCGAAAAAGCCTAATATATTACATGAAGTGTAGTTGCCGCACGGATCAAAATAACTTGTAGTTATACAGGGTGATTCTCAATATATGCGACAAGCTTTAAGCGCTGATTCCTGGGGTTATTTTGATCATAAAAGTTCATAAGAACATATGCCCAAAATCGTTTAGTTCTAAAGTTGTACAATGTTGAATAGTAAGTTAACATAATTAATGTTTTTATTATAAATTAACAAAATAATGAGTAAAACAAAATTAACTTATACTAACTGTTAAAAATGACCGCCCCCAACTGCAATACAAGCTTCTATCCTCCGTCGTATTGACTGGCGAGTCCGTTCTAAAATACTAGGGGTATTTCGAATTGTTGCTGCGATAATACGATTTCTCAGTTCATCGACATTTTCAATGGAAGTCGGATAAACTAATGATTTAAGGTGACCCCAGAGAAAAATGTCCAAGGAATTTAAGTCTGGAGACCGAGGAGGCCACGGTTGTGGACCTCCCCGTCCTATCCACCGATCTGGATAAGTATTGTCCAAAAACTCGCGAGCAACTAAACTAAAATGCGCTGGAGCACCGTCATGCATAAAATACATTTGTAATCTTAATTGCAACGGAACTTCTTCCAGCAGTAGTGGTGGCTCCTCTTCCAGAAAATTGCGGTATACCTCGCCATTTAACCGCATCGGTAAAAAATGTGGACCTACCAAGTGATCTCCAACAATTCCAGCCCACACATTGACAGAGAATTGATGTTGATGACGGGCATTCACTAGTTCGTCTGGATTTTCTTCGGCCCATACGTGATTATTATGAAAAGTAATAATCGCGTTTCTAGAGAAAGTAGCCTCGTCGGTGAAGAATATTTGAGCCAAATAGTCAGGATTTTGTGCGATTTTGTGTTGTATCCATTGACAAAAAGCCATTCTTTACGGAAAATCTGCCGGCAAAAGTGCCTGCACCCGTTGAATGTGATATGGATACAACAGTTGATCTTTCAATATTCTCCAAACTGTGGCCTGACTAATGTTTAAAGCAAACACAATTTTTCTGGTGTTTGTAGTAGGATGTTCCTCAATTTCATTTAGTACCATTTCTTCAACTTGTGGAGTTCTCACTGTAGATGGGTGCCCGTCATCAGTCGTCCGTTTTTTTAAAGTTTTCCGTTTCACTAAGACGTCGGTGAAGACGGGCAAATATTGAATGATGCGGGATGATACGGTTCGGGTATCGTTCTTCATAAAGACGTCTAGCAGCACGCGAATTTCCATTGGCAAAACCGTAAACGAAATGCATATCACACATCTCAGCATTCGTGCAATTCATTTTAGGAAACAGAAACTGGCAATAAACTGAATGGATACTTTGACAACCATTGACAAATATTGAAATGGCTAATAAACAATTCCCTCTCAACACAATAGTTTTTGAAGAACCAACTGTGATATTATATCGTGTTAGTCATAGTTCATAATTTATTATTAAACATTCAATAACTTTAAAACCAAACCGTTTTGGACATATACTCATATGAACTTTTATGATCAAAATAACCTCAGGAATCAGCTCTTAAAAAGTTTGTCGCATATATTGAGAATCAACTTGTATACAGGTTGTGACATTTATCTGTGGCCAGTCTATTATGGCTAACCTATCTACTTAACTGAAATATGTTTTAAATAAAAGTGTTTTAGGATCAAATACTCTATCTCACAAAATTATTTTTAGTTTTCTAGGTTAGTTATAATAGACTGTCCACAGATAAATGCCACATCCTGTATATACAGTCAAACAAATGGAAGTACGATAATGCATTTAAAGGGGAATGACATTGGGGGTGACTATTAAAACAACGTGCCCCACAAAGTGCACAATTGTCAACCATGGTATTTAAATTTATTTGGCGAGAGAATGGCTGTATCTTATATGAACGTATGGATGAAAGTAGATTAAGTATTTCAGAAATTGAATACAGTTTTCTGATTTCCGTCAGTTGGGTAGGTTATTACGAAAAAGATGTGTTCAGCGGCACATATATTTTCTGCATCACATCCCCTATCACGAAATGCTGGCGGAAGTGGGCTTTGTCAAAATTGTCAAATATTATAAGGGCCAATAAGAATTCCTCTGTAAATCCCTATGAATATCGACACAGACGAAGAAGTAAGCATGTACAAGTCCATCAAATACCTCGGGGTTTACTTAAATAGTAAAATGACATTTTGGGATCACATCTGCTTTGCTGCTAATAAGGCGGCCCAGATAGTTGCGTCCCTCAGCCGTCTTATATATGTAATTATATAATGTCGGTTTCGGAATCCATCCTTTTCTACGGGTGTGAGATCTGGGTTGACGCCCTAGACAGAAAGAAATACCAGCAAAAAATGACGGCATTACCAAGGAGAGGAACATTACGCATTGCCAGCTCCTATAGAACCGTTTCCGAGGCAGTCATCCTGGTGGTGGCAGAGGTAGTACTCATCGACTTGCTGGTCAAAGAAAGGAAAAGGAGAAGAGAGACAACACACTCTTCGGCTGGGGCAAGATAGATAGAAAGCTAGCAATACAAAGGTCCACCTTTGCCAGACTGATTAAAGACCTCCCAATCTGGGTAAATAGAGGACACGCTGAGACAGGATATAACTTCATCCAGTCCCTATCCCGACATGAGTACTTCCACGATTACTTGTTCAAAATGGGGAAAGTGGATAGTGCCCATTTTCCGTATCAGGATCCGATAAGGACGATGCCTCTCACACCTTTTTCAAGTGTACGGAGTGGAAGCTGGAAAGAGACGCCTTAGTGGACGAGATGAGGAAGTTGTCACCCGACAACATCGACCAAAAGATAATGAAGAACCTAGAAACCAGGCGGAGGATCTCTACATACATCGGGAGAGTACTGAAAACTAAGAAAAGGGAAACAGATCGTTAAATACGGGACGACACCGCCCTGAAGAAATGTCTCAATCGGTAGCGCGGTGGACTTACGCTCGAAAGGGGATTTTTAGTGGGTGAAAGTCCCCTACACTGAGCGAGTGCGTCTTTTGCCCGCTTGATGGTGCATCTAAGCATTTTCTCCCCGCCAAAAACAAAAAATTATAAGTGCCAATACCCAATCCAGTGGCAGATAAAGTATTTAACGCCGTGAAAAACAAATTGAGAAATAAAATGCATTTGTATGAGTATGCTCAATTCTTTGCTTAGTAAAATTGAAACTGTATTAAAAAAGTAAGTGCAGTGCTGAAAGTTATATCTAAAAACATGTATACGTGGTTTAATCAAAGCATGTTTGATTTTAAAAATATTTAACAATCAAAAGGAATTAAAATTGACAATTAAAGTTCCTTTTCGTTTTCCATCAATGTTTTTCATTTCAATTTAGATTAAATGTTTGCTATTAGTTAGTGTTTTACGTGTATAAAATGCATTCCATATGATTATTTTCCTCGATTCCCATATTTTTTTATATCTATTACCATTGCCAAAGTTTGCAGCAAAAATATGCGTCTTCAACAACATCTTGAAAACGTGAATGATCCTCTACTGACTTTGGCATCTATCAGCAGAGTGAAGGAAAGAACAACCCTGCCAGTTTGAGTGAGAGAGTGCGCTATACCCCCTATCATTACAGCATTGTCTTCTCTCTCACTCCAACTCGACGGGTTCTTTTTTTCTCTAAGTGTACAAAGAAACATTTCACTTGCTTGCTATTAAGAGCTAAATTCTTAAAAGCTCCTTGAGGCTTCCTCATCCTCATCTCATCCTTATAGCGTCAATTCCTCAGTTTTTCGAATTCTTAAACAGTTAGTAACTCATCTGCACCTCAAGTAGAACTCATAATTGAATGAAAAGTGAGTAACTCGTGAGGTGCGCTGACAGCTACCTTACCTATACATATATTCGTAGATAATACATAATTACATATATCCTGAAGCATTTTTTTTGTTATTCTTTGTAATTGTAATGGATGACTTTTACGAATTTATAGAGTATGTAGAAAATGAAGGTTATGAACGTATGCCAAGATAAAAAAGTGCAAATACAAATTGTAATATATAAATGCGCAATATTATAGAAATATAATACGGGACAGGGAAACCCCTTGAAGAAATATAACAACCATGAGTATTACAACGATACGTTTCTCAAGAAACAAAACAATTCCAACATATTTTGTTAAATTTGGTATATCCTCTGGAAGCACCTAGTGGACCATACCAGCTTTATGTGTAGCATTACGCTTTTATCTAGTGCTCATCAAGTAAAAGATATATTTTTGTTTTTCTTTGAATGATAAAATACTACAAGATAGAAGAAGATAAAATAATACAAGTTCTTTTAAATAATTTTTTTCATCTCCGGTGAAGAACATTCTTTTAGATTCTATATCTCTAATAATTTGTAATTTACTATTAACACTGTATGAATCCGCGTATTGATATATATAGCACATTGACGTTGTTCTTCTGATTGCAAACAATCTAATGACCACACTACATAGTTTTAGTTGTTTCCTTTCCACTGCGTGTTGTTTACATTGAAATAACGTTTTGTTATTGGTTGAATGAGCAGAACGTCATCAATATGGCATTAACACTATGACGTAGTAGCTCGATGCATGTGCGCCTCTTTCTCATCTGTTCCTTACCTTAGCAAGACGCTAACTCTTGTTTATGAATCACAAAATTGAGATGAGGATAAGTTTTCCTCCTATGAGTGAAAGATGAGTGTTAGATGAGATGAGGATGAGGGCTACATAAGTTGCGACTAAGAATTCGGCCCTAAATCCAATATCTTACACTAAGATCCCCTGCCTACACAATCTGCCACAATTTTAATCGTATTTTTAAGAGCATTCACATAAACTCTATTACGTTATAGGTGATATCATTGATAGAGTAAAATTTGATTAGGTTTAAACATTATAATTATTATGACCTTTGTTTTATTCGTATTAATTTCGAAGTTGCGTTTGTCTTTACGTATTTATTTGTATCTTTAGTGGTTTTTGTTGTTAGAAACAAAATTGTACCGCTGCTATCACCGCTTTTTTTGAGAAAACATTGCCACCTGTTAACAATTTTGATAATGTTAGTCTTCTAGTTTCGAAAATTTTAATGTATAAATGTTGTTAACAATTATTAATTTTTAAAAGCTTTCAAAGTTAACCAATAAATTTAACTAACTGCTCACTGATACAATGTTGTTATTTACTTATAATACGTGAAATCATTTTAGAAACTTTGTATACACCATTGGTGTGCTCTGAAAGATCATTTTGACAGGAACAAAATTCAAAATATAAAATTTTATGTCATACCCCTACTCATAAAAAAGTGTTTAAACAGTTAAAAGAACAACTTCACAAAAACGTATGCTGTGTATTGCATGCTCAAAAATAAAAGTACACAGCTTGAATTATTGATTAGTAAATGTCTGCAAGTTCATTGTGTAGAGCATACATAGAATTTATTCAGTCAGTTCATAACCAGCGTCGCTATCATCGTCTAATGTGAACTGATAGTCCTAAGTGTGTGTTCTCTCAGCTCACGAACAAGCAGACAAGATAATTCCTAATTAACGTAATAATTTAATTAACTCCTACTTGGCCCCATTAATAAGCAAGCCACTTACCATTGAGTTATGCGTCCAAGTAATGGTTTGGGGCGGCTCTGGACTATGCTTGATAATGCAGGTTAAATTCATGGTGCTCCCTTTATTGATGTACATCTCGGGTCCTCCCAGAAGGTTCGTGATTGGTTCTGTAAAAGGGAAGAACACTTATAAAGAGCAAGCAAATTAAATATATCTCAAATTTGTTTTTTTCTTTCGACTTCGACAAAATCAGATCAATAGGTTAAATTGAAATCTCTATTAGTAACTTAAATCCACAAGCATATTCAGAAGATAGATCGAATCCAATCCACTCTAAGATCTACTGCATAGTAAAGCTGAAAGGTGAAAAAAAACACCGAAATACCTACGAAAGAAAATTAAGTGTAGAAAGAAACTCACAAGAGATTTTGACAAGGAAGGAATAGCTTATGCAGTGAAGTTTTGGGATTTTGTTGGAGATACGTATCGTATTGAAGCATTCAGACCCTTGTCAATTCTGTCTGGTCGAGTTTTAGGAGTAGTTATCGCTTCTGAAAAGTGAATGATAAATACGTCGAAAGGTATCCATCCACGAATGCAACTAGAGAAGATTTAATAAGAATAATATCAATTTGTTGTTATCATAAAAAAATGCATTTCCATATTTCCCAAAAAAAGAATAGATGATAGGTAGGTTGCTTATTAATTTTAATATTATATGATTCTTGGTAGAGTAGTGCTCACAATAAGCACGGTCTTTCATATACATGTCGTTAATTTTGAGTTGCACGATTAGTTCGGAAATTAAATAAGCAACTAATCAAACATTATAAGTTTACAAGCCAAATTGGTAATTCAAATTCTCCATGTTAATTATAGAAACTATCAAGTGCGAGTAATAACTAGGTTGTTGGTGAATGCATAACATTACAAGTTACACGTTGTTTCCATACAATAACAATTTATTACTAGAATAGTCAAACGTGTCTGCTTACTCGGGCCTCATTCGCCTCGCGCTATGCAGAACGTTTAGCCATAGTATATCTTCAAGGCAGTAAAATCATTCCCTCCGATTCGTGTGTCTAGTATCTAGTATCAGTGTTAGTCGAGTCTTGAGGCGAGATAGTACAATTCTCCGTTAACTTTATCATCATCATCATCATCATCGAGCCGTTCAATCCATGTGGATTATGGCTGACGTTTGAGCGTCGTAAAATCCGCATTAGGTGGATTAGCCCTTTTTTTCTTTATTTGAGTCCGTTGTGGGTCTTGGCTGCCCTTGTTATTTTCCTCCATTCCTCTCTATCCCTACACTTCGATTTCCAAACCGTCACTCCCATCATCCTTGCGTCCTCCTCTACAGCGTCTCCCCCATCTCTTCCTCGGTCTTCTCTGCTTCTGCGTCCCCAGGGGATCCACTGTGTTACCCTCCTGATCATTTCTCCTGGTTTCTCCTCATTATATGTCCTGCCCATTGTAATCTATTTGCTTTAAAGCAACTTATGATGTTTTCTCCTCCCAGCTCATCTATTTCTCTGTTCCTTTTCATTCATACTTCCCCATCTTCCGTCATATTTGGCCCCAATATTGTCCGCATTATCTTTCTTTCTATTATTTTCAGATCTTCTTCCTCTTTTCGATTTATTGCCATTGTTTCTAACGCATAAGTAATGACCGGTCTAATCGGGTTTTATATATTTTATTTTGGTTTTTTACTTAGCATTTTTTTTTCAATAGGAATTTATTTCTACCGTATGCCTGGTATCCTTTTAAAATCCTCTCTCTCACTTTGTCTCTCACTGTTCCTCCCACTGTAACTCCTAGATAATTGAAAGAGGCAACTGCTTTAAAAGTATATCTTTTTGTTTTTAAAAGTTTTGTGCTTTTACGTCTCCTTTTCCCAGCTTTAAGTATTTTGTCTTTACTTCATTTATTGTCATACCGAATTTATGTGCTTCCGCATCTAGACTTTCTATAGCTCTTATTAGATCATCTCTTGTATTTGTTGTTATTGCAATATCGTCTGTATATGCTATTAGTTGTATCTGATCTGTCATAATATGTTTCTTGTCTAGTTTTGCTCTTCTTATAACTCCCTCCAGCAGTAGATTAAACAATGTTGGCGATATTGGATCACCTTGTTTCACCCCTTTATTTATCTCGAACGAATCTGTTGTTTTGTGTACTTCAGACTAACTTCTAGGATTGTTCTTAGTTTTTTGGGAACTTCTAATATTTCTAACTCCTTAAACATTTTCTTCCTGTTGAGAGTGCCGAAAGCACTTTTAAAATCAATAAATATTGCGTGTGTTTCTTTGCCATGTTCCCATCTCTTTTGAAAAATTTGTTCCAACGTGTGTATGGCGTTTATCCTGGATCTTCCTGGTCTAAAGCCATTCTGATAGTCTCCGAGAATTCCCTCAGCGTACTCTTTTAAACGTTTATTTACCAGATTCGCCAAGATTTTGTAGGCAACATTGAGTAAAGTGATTGGCAGCAGAAATGTGTAAACTACAGACACATTTCTGCTTATCTCCCTTTTTATGTATGGGTGTAATTATTCCGGTGTACCAGTCTTCGGGTATCTTATTTTGTGTCCATATGAGTTTAATTAGATGACATATTCGTGCTTGTAATTGCTGTCCTCCATATTTTAACAATTCTGCTTCTATTTCGTCCTCTCCTGGGGGCTTTGCCATTTTTCAAATTTTTTATTTCTGCCAATATTTCCTCTTCACTGGGAGTCTCCTCTTCCTGGTTTTCGTTTTTTAATAGCTGCTCAACTGGATGTTGTGCTTCCTTGTTCTCTTGTGTATATATTTCTTTGTAGTGTTCCACCCATATCCCTCCTATTTTGTTGGCGTCATTTTCAATTTTTCCGTTTTTATCTTTTATTCCTCTGGTTTTAATTATTGCAGTATTATGTTGTAGTTTTATGTTTCTGTAAAATTCTTTTATTTTATAACTATGGCTTTGTTGTTCTACATCTTCTAGCTTTGTATTTATCCAATCATTCTTTTTCTTCTTGTATATGATATTTGCGATGTTCCTCTTTGTCTCATATTCCTTTCTTTTTTGTTGTTGCCTTGTATTGATCCATTCAACTCTTGCTAAATTTTTCTGTTTTCTTGCTTCTTCGCGTTCTTGACCAAACCAATCTTTATTTCTAACGTTAACTTTAACTATATACGCAACTTTATACGCATTGTAAATGTAATACAATGTCGGGCGTAGGAAATCCCAGAAAACGACCATTGTTTCATAATATAGAAAAGTATATCGGTGAATTCCAGGAGGTACATTATGGTGGTGCCAAAATAGTTTGTAGAGTGTGCGATAAACAATCACTGTGCTGGCACAAATCGGACTACACATTTGGGGTGGTGCATCTGATCCGTTATCTAAAGTTTATTTTAATTATGTGGTTGTTGCATCCGTAGATGTTTAAGCATATTTTATCATCGCGACTTGAAACATCTTAAAACACTTAATACTACAAACTTTTCAGCAATCCTATTTTATTTCTGCTACTTAAATAAGGTAAGGGCTCATATATAAAGTATATATTGTAACGCTACAAAGTAGCATACAGCCCGGAGTGAAAAAATAAATTTACAAAAAAAATGATACATTTAAGTGTGAATAAAAGTAATTTTATTAAAAAAAATCTAAATGTGAACCTGTGTAAAATCAGACATAAATGTAAGCATATTCTTATCTCAGGTAAGTTACGTGAGTCCGCTTAATTAACAACAATAACGTTTTCTTAGTAATTCCACCTTTTGCAATATAAATTCATTATCGAGAACATGAATACGTTTAAATTAAATTTTAAAATGCCCGCGTTTTCTGAACGTTCAAAAGGGAGTTAAGCTATGCTTAAACGACATGTGAATTAGAATGACCAACCTTGATGGTAAAACTGGATATTGGTTCGTATCGTAAATACATATAAAATACTTATTCCTAGAATACTACCAACTTATACAAATTTTCCCCAAGTAACTGCAAACCGTTTAGCAATGATACAAATAAATTCCTAACCCCAAAATTTGCTGAACGTGTTAAAATGGAATTTCCTATAAGTATAATTAAATTTAGATTAGGATTGAGAAATAATACGTTTATTTTTAGGTAGGTTTGACGAGGAATACCTTCTACAAGGATGTATTCTGCGGACATCGGAGTGGTCAGGAATGGTCGGGTATCTGATAGGGGCCCTGGTACAAAGTAGGTACTTCAGATCACGGAGGATGGCTCGATCAGGACAGGAATATTACTCGGGAAAATCGTCGTTGGAGAAAAATTACCCAAAAGGTTGTAGGTAATTTGGATAATATTGATGTGATAAACTTTGTTTAACAATTAACAATTATTTTTAGGTTGTAATTTAGAATAAAATTGGATTTTTTCGAAATAGCCGTTAAATTTTACGAAAACAAATTGAGACACGTCTGCCTCTGACAAAGGTTGGCTGTTGAATGGTTTCGAATTGAAAACTTTTAACCGACTTGAAAGCGATTGTCTTCGACAAGGAGTACAACTGTCGCAGTATGTCCTTTAATTTCACCGACGTGAGGGGAATATACTTTGTTTAATACATGAGAATGCCCATGTGACCGAATGGACTGTCGAATGTTTAAACGAAATGAAAATAAATAATTATTGCAAAATTCTGGAATCACCTTACAATTAAAATATAATAAAGGTGTCTCTGAATCACGAGAAAAATACATTTAAAATTTTTAAACACTTATTACTATGTAAAATAAACAATCTTAAAATTCATTACTGTACACAAAAAATAGGCAACTATTTATACACATAGAATTGTGACAGAACCAAATTTCCAGCAGTCTTTCTGTTGACATATCAATGAATTGGAATGCCAATGCATATAAAAACATTATTAGACTAAATTTAAATGAAATAAACACACAGTAAAAAATAAAATAAAAATGTTCATTTGAATTGACCTTGGATTCAACTTTGTTCTGTCAATATCTATTGTAAAAATATACCATTCAAATTCTAATATTCATTTTCGATGTGTAGGTATATCACTGCTGATCATCTTTACTTCCTGAAGGGAATATTCTGGAGGAAAATGCTTTGAAGGACATGCCAAATGCAGAGATTTCCTACATTACCTGGACATCGTCTGGCTGTTTGCTGCACATTTTATATCCTTTTTCTTATAATATCTAATTAGTTTTAAAATATAACTAAGTAAAATAGTAACTTTACATTTAAATAGTATCGAGTATGCATTCCATTACAAGTATATATGTATTTATAGTTAAATAAATAAATAATTTTGCTCTTTCTCGATACTGTATTGTAAACTTGTGTTAAACATTAATGTCACATATATGAAACTTACTACTGACTTGGCGCAGACGAAAGTTGACCACTCTATTTATTATGCTTGTCTAGTAAAGAATAGTACAATAGCATGAATATATAAAATTAAACTAGTAGGATGGCCACAGCATACTAGATGACCAGTATAAGGCTCTGAAAGGAAGAGCTAACATACAAGAAGCTAAAAGGATTTTGTTTCACGTGTAGTAACGTTTGACGTCTCACCGCAAAAGGTATTAAACAGACATCTTCCAAATTAATTAACACCCCTTACACCGCTGTAAACGTCCCACAGAAACTTGGCGGTAGTTCTACTAATTGTAGGCGAAGGTAAATACATACATTGAAAGTTTCGCAAACCCCGCTTCAAAACTTTCCACAAAACTTTAACATCACGAAGTTATCGATGTAATTTTAGTCACAATCTACCACACCTTCGCGTAAGTTTTAGAGCAAACAGTGCTTCTACTGGGAAAATAAATCCCTTAGTGATGTTTTCTCAGTATACACAGAAAATGCAAGCGGAATTAATACTTATGTTGTGAGTTAAATAAAATACTGAAAGGCGTAAACAAAGTAGTGCAGCCCTATATACGAAAAGTATTGTACATAAGAATGGTATTGCCATTCGTTTTTAATTACAATGGGCTTACATATTTTATAACTATCTAGAGATTTGCGGAGACGCACAAAACCCGTTAGTTACCAGTATAAACAAATCTTTATTCGAACGCTGTGCCGCGTAACAAACTTTTACGCATAAATATTTATAGGAGGAATATGAATCCCTGTTTGATCAACGGGTTTGGCATGTGGTGGGAAAACGAATACTTCCCGAGCATTATAAAAAATTTACAAATAAGAAAGGAAACAACCGGAAGGCGTGCTCTAGATGTTTATGAGAGAAATTGATGAATCTCGAAGGACCCACCAACCCTTGTGTATTTAATTTCGGGGCCGAGGGGCAGAATAAAAAGTAGACAGCCTATTCTGCGGTAGCCATTCAACTGTAAATCGAGAACGAGATGGGCAAATAAAACGTAGATGGTTCCTTTATTTTTGCGTTCGCATGCGAACGCGGATGGAATTCGTGTGTGTGTGTTGTCGAAGAAATAAGTTCGGCAAATATGTGTACAGTGTGGGGGGTGGAGACAACGATAAGGATATTTTAACTGAGTAGGTGTATTTTTGAGCTTGTTTAGAATTACAGCCACGTCAGCAAATTGAGTTTTAAACTTCCAATAGTCAGCTATTTGTGCGGCTTATCATTTGCTAAAACTAAGTTATCTTTTTTGCTTCTTTCGACAACTTTATAGGCACCCGGAAATTCCAGTATGGTCTATTCAGACATTCTGAACCATCAATAATTCATCAAACCCAGGTCAGTTTTTGGCATCTCTGATGATAATTTTCCGATAGAAGCAAGAAAATTAGTTCCAAACGGAGAATGAATGCAATTATTACTTATATTTAAGCTTTTAAAAAGCGTTCCTTATGTTACTACAGTGGTATCGTTGCTATAGGTCAATTATTAAACTCGAAAATGAATTGGTCGATATTGGAAAGAGAAGAAACAAGCACATGACCTTCAGGCGTCAGGCTATATTTTGTGCTTTCCATCGGTTGCCTCTGTTTTGAATTGTGACCTTCAAAGATCTGTTTTAGAGAATATGGTAAAACTGCCGCACACCGTCATAAGACGGGAGCTGTTCTTTTCCAATAGTTTGCTTTTTAGGTTCTAGCAATCTTATACTGACCTGGGTACATGTTAACAAGAGATAAGGGAGGAAAAACGCATCGTCCTTTATAGTAACAGTTACAGCATCATTTTGCATTCATTGTTTAAGTGCTACAATACCCTAGTGATAGTACTAGATAATAATCTATAATGCTTTAGCAGTTATATGGGTTCCCAGGTAGCAGCCTGACGTCACAAAGACGTCGGTATTTAGTCACTGATTACGTCGATTGTCCCAATATTACCACGTATTTAAAGTGTAAAAAAGACGCCATAATGCCACAGACCATTGACGTCATTTACGGACGTCATATAAACGTCATTTATCGACATTCTTTATAGCAAGAGCAGTGCTATCCGACATTACCAAATCTTCTGTAGTAAACACATTAGTACAAAAAACTGCGTACCTATCTACTATCCCATAATTATAACCTAAAATTCAGTAGTTTTGAAATGTGAACAACGATATTTCCTAGATTTTTTTTGAGTACAGTACTGTGAACTGATTGTCCAAGCATATAAGTTTAAAGAAATAAAAAAATGACAAAATTAATTTAGCTAGCTCAGCAAATTTGAATTTAAAAGGGCGCCAGAGATTCTTACATCTCAGAGTAACTTTCATTAAAAAGTAATAGTGGGCGGTTGCAAAATTGACTTTCTTTAAAATCCCCAAAAATTGAAATGGCTGATTCAAAAATAAAAGAAACTGTGATTTTAAAATGATATTTACAATCATTTAATTTATTATTTAAAAAGAAAAAAAAGAAAAAAAAACATTTGATACAAATTACAGGAAAAATTAAAACCATGAATATAAGATTCTGGCAAAAAACAAACCTGCATATGACTCTACAATTAAAAAGGACAATGCAAATCCTTTAGCAAACAAAATGGTGAATTCGTTCTAGAAGGAATTTCTTATACCACAAAAAATCCACGTGGTCTCAAAAATCCAAAGCAAACTAAAATTTAATTAAATTAAACGTGGAGAACCAAGTAAAATCAAAATGAAATCAAAATACAAGCCCAAAGCTTCTCTTCACCTACCCCGAGGTGATTAAAATAAAATTAATTTGAAAACTACAAAAAAACGCGATCACTTCTAAAACGAAAATTATTAACGAGCCTTACATGTAAATTGTGCACAACAATATAACACCTATTAATTGAGTTGCTAGATGGACGATTTTAAACTTTCAAAAGAACGAACTACATCTTAAAATTAATAAGAATTACCAGATACGGTAACCAAGAAACAAAACAAGACAATACACGCGCTCGTCTATCTGGTAACTGCCGGGCCTCAAGCTAACAATCTCATATATATGAAATTTACAACATCTGCATGCGATGACGGCGCAACGCATCGCAAAGAAAAAACTAGCATATAAACTAAATACAATACTGGAGTACGCAAAATGTACAAATAAATGAAATTAACTATACACAACTGAACAATAAAATACTCAAACAAAACTATTAAATCCTTTCTTACAATTACATCTAAGTGAGAATTTGCGCGCGGCAATGCCAAAACTTGATCTTGGAAAATTAACAGCATAGAGTTCAAACAACCGGGGAGACATACCACAGCAGTATGCATACAACATATGTTAATCTGCTCTGTTTTTAGATCGTCTACTTTTTGTTTATTTTTCATCAATCTTAAGATGTTTTATATATACATGTTTTAATCCATTTTTACAGCTTTCCTAACTTCAAGTTGCACTGATATCCCATAGTTTTCTATTAGAGAATCAAAATTCTAAGTGCTTTCTACGATATTCTACAGGAGCTTTAAAAGCCCATGAAAATTCGCAAAGATTGCTATCCTTACAATATGGTCGTGTACTACGTATTTCTACATATAGCTTAGAACGTCAGTCAGAGGCAATGGGACCTCTTTGTGTTGATGTTATTGTGAAAATTGAAAATGAGATCTTGATTCTCCTTCTGCATTTACTTTTAATTTATTTGCGGCAAACCAATTGTGGATATCATCACTGGTTTTTTTCACTTATGCCCTGAATTCCATCCTTTTTGCAAAAAAAAAAATATATCTCCCTATAAGAACAACTCGATGTCTTTAGAGTTAGTTTGTTTAATATTTACATTAATGACAATCAGCATTAATATAAATATTAAACAGCAAGGGACCCAAAGTAGACCCCTGTGGCACTCTGCATTTTAGATTTCCTAGCTTGGATATTTTGTTCTGCCATTTTGTTGCGGAAATTTTATTTTGAAAAGGACAAATTGCAAAAGGTTTCTTTCTATCTTTCATAATACTACAGTTTATCGAGACAGATATAATTCACTATTAAAGTATAAGTAAACCATTGAAGTGGTCTGCGTGGTTAAAGTCCATTTTTCTTAATGTTTTTTTTTTTTACTTTTGTAAGATCTGTTGTTTTTGTGATAGTATAAGTTAGCACTTGGACCTGTGGCCAAGCAATGGACATTAAGTGTTTAATTTCTGTAGTTTGTTTGTTATTTGTTATGTTAAAAAAAATATATTTGAAACCACAAAAAATAAGCACCTTTTTGGGATTTCTTATTCATGCAGAATCCCTACTAACTGCTCCATTATATCTAAGAATTTATCAATGTTTTGAGTGAGCAGTAATTCAATTATTTCAGCAGCTGAAATTTAAGTGATAAGGCAATAATATCTTTTCTTTCTAATGCATTGCTTTCATTTCTCATCACTACAATAAGAGCGTGCCATTTTAACAAATAATATAAAGAAATGTTCTTGACAATTTTTTAATAAGACATGATAATAATTATAGTAATAATAATCTTGAATCATCTCCACCGCTAGCAACAAACAACAAGCATTACATGGAAAATGTTGAAAAATCAATAAATCTTTGCGCAGTTGATTTCCTTCCCGTAGTTATGAATTTGGTTACAGAAAATGCAAGTCAAGCAGAATGTTCGCAAAAGAAATATATGAGATTCCACACTTTGACTTTGATTTCCGAAAATACTTTTTATAAGCGCCAGCCAATACTTGTCAAGACGTGCACCTGCCGAATAAAGTCAATATTATCGACGTGACATACAGATAGAATTTTCTCAAGCAAATATAACATCTCAGTCGAGTAAAAAGCAAAAAAAAAGGCGAGATGATAACGAACTCGAACTCTTACATACGGTCCGAAAATCCCTCACTCAACTTTTATCGGTAATACCACCACATCATCGTCCCTATTCCTAACATATATATACACATACACGTATATACCGAATCGTACAGTCCATCCGTACAGGCGGTTTCCCATATAGATAAGGTATCCACATTTCCTTCTGCGTGTCTGATTTAGTGAGACGGACAGGCCACCTATATGTAGATATGAACACGTGATCGTCATTGTATATTGCGCTGCTGGCGAGCTGTCATAACATTCGATCTTATCAAGTGGAGTTGTAGATGTGTTTCGGGCTTTAGTAACAATAATGCATACAGACGATAACATTGTGATGTTGTAAATAGCATTTTAGTTTATTACAGTTTGCTATATTTGTTATAAATTAATAATAATTTATATTTGACAAGTAGATTATGCAACCAAGCATGCATGTTGTTGTAGACAGAATTATTCCAATAAAAGTTTCTATGCTTCAAAACTTCCAAATCAGCATTAAATAAATTATAAATTAGTTTAAATAATGGCTAAGAAAACTACATTTTTGTTTTCTTAAAGAGACGATGGTCATTTTATTTGCTGAACACAGATTCAATAAACGAAACAATCCTGATAACTGGAAACTCCACATATAGGAATGGTAGAAAAATTCAATCAACTTTCTGGCGGAGGTCCACCTAATTAGGGGACATATTTATGTGTTCTATGAAACCCATGTGTGGCATTTCATATAAGAAAAGGGTAGACGGAGACATTCGAAAAGGGCGAGCCCACTAATGTAACTTTTTTTATTGGAAGGAAGGAAAATCGGTGTTTGGCCCTTAATTTTTGTTACAACGCTCCGAATATAATAAAATTGAATACGACTCTAGCAATAAATACATAGAATACACGCGTTTCATTTTTTTTTTTTCTCCAAATTGAGTGAAAACATGTGTACAATCGCAACTTAAATCATCTCAAACAGTATCGAAAATTTAGCTTAAAAATGTAGCATTAAATCTGATGTGATAAGTCATTGGTTATATTATCATGCTTCAAATAAAATCTCATTTTTGTGCTATAAAATTAATTTTAACAACCGATTCAACAACTATAAGTAAAGGTTTCTTATAAAACAAGCTTCCAAATAAATCACTAATCACACACCGATTTGAATGAATCTTGACGCATTTATAGGGCCTATCGTGTGTTGTAAATCACACTGTAACAACATTTGTTTTGTCGATTTCATATATATATATATTAATAAAATATGTAAATATGTAATATGCGATAAATATAAAATATCACTTTTTTTCCTAAAAGTAGTATCATTGAAGTTACCATTCCAAAGCTAGAAGTATTTATTTCTTGATTGAAACAGGCTCCACATTCATATACAATTATATTTAAACATGTACTAGCTGCAAATTAAAATAAAAAATAACTACTATTGTGATTGTAAACAGTAAAATATCTATTGTTTGAAATAAAGAATAATAACCACAAGTCAATATTGTTTCTCTTAGCCTGTTAGGTATTACACCATAAAAGATCTTTGACCTTTGACAAAGAGCTATTATGTTGTAATGGGTTAACGTTTTAAGAGTATTATATCTATCCCATAACCGGGTACAAGTCGGCCATTGAAACTTTTTTCTATCTCTCTGTTTAATTATTTTGAATAAACGCAATTTGGGTCAAATATTAAAGTCAAGTTGGGCCCCCTAAAGCCGAAATACCGCAGCAACAGAGAGTGTCGTTAAGTGACACTTCATGGGGTCTACAAACTGCCATACTTTTATTGGAATCTGTCATTTCCATTAAGAGAAAATGAATTAGTTATTTATCACCAAATTCGTAGATTATATTACTTTTTCTGTGATAGCAATGAACAAAGTCTTAAACTTTATATAACTTAACAGTTGAGGTCTTTAGGACATAATTTGAAATTTATCATTTTTTGAAATTATTTCAGATTATTTGAAATTATTAAATAAGGAAGTTGAATTATTGTACGCATTTATTATCGTATAACACAATAATGAAGTATATTATGTCATTTCTCCTATAATTTGTTGAAAAACACGACCCTAATGGCACTAATACATGATGTATTCGTTTTCACATTTTATGCAGTTCTTGGAGTGCATTGATGCGGCATGCTTCTAATCATGTAAAATGGATGTAAATTTACAGGAAGCTATAGAAGTTAATAATTTAATTATCCAACTATTAGAGACATTTTAGTTCCCTTGCCCAGAGTTAGAATACTATTAAACAGAATTATATCTGACATAGTAAGTAGGTCAAAACAGAAATTTAATATGATTCATGCGAACAAAACATATCGATCACATCACAAATATTTATGTGCAATTACCGCAATGTCGCAAATGCAAAGTTCCGTCGCTTGCCAATGCATCTAAAACATGGAAATCGTGTTTCAATATTTATACCGTAAATGCTCGAAGCCACGTCGGACTGATAAGGACAAAACCTTTCTGGAAACTTCAGGGGATTACATGTCCCTTGTGCTGTCAACGACAGCAGCAACAAAGTTGTTTATCGACATTTCGAATCAAATTTTAAAACTTTTACGTCATGAAACGGAATAGCTTGCCGATATACGCAGTACATACTTGCTTACTACATTATATGCGTAGTAAAACTGTTTTATTGTAACCGAATATCCTCACTTTATATAAAATAAAACGCTGTGTGGGTGTAAGACAATAAAATCAATCATTTCCCTAAATGTTGAATGGACAGTTAAAGGAGCTGCAGACCCTCTTATCGGCGCATAAAAAAAGTTATAATCTTTACAGTATCTATAAATCCGTAGCAAAATTTTCCGAAACCTAAAAGGATCTACATATGCATATATATAGATATATGCCGGAGGTCGAACTGTAATACCCAATTTATTTTATCTGAGTACCCGGTTTTAGCATTGAGAGCCGATTTTTGTGTTCTTTTCCTTTCTTTTTTCGCTGGGAAATCGGAAAATTGCTTCGCATTAATTTCGATATCCCTACGGCGCGGGTTGGTAGAAACAAAAGAGTATATCGGCGAAGGATTTTGCTTACTGGACGAAATATAATTCGTTTAATTTAACGTTTACATTGGAATCGCTTTGTCCGATATATTTCATGCGCAAGATGACGAATCGACTAATGTGTTTTGTAGATTATGTAAAATATTCCTTTATTGCGAAGTCGAATGAAAATAAATTTAAACAGTGTTCATGTTGCATGTAAAATTCAAAGTAGCTATGCGCATATTATTTCCTGCAAAGAAATATATATTTAAAAAATATATTTCTGTCAGAATTATGAATATAAGTATAAATATATAGTTACTTTAAGTTTGTTCGCGTCGCATGAACTATTTGCACTATTATGCACTCTAAGAACTTTTGTGTGCAAAAGTGCATAATAGTGCAAATAGTTCATGCGACGCGAACAAACTTTTTTATTTTACTAAGGTGTAACTACACTCTAAAAAATGATGGTAAATTTACCTTACTGGAATGTGAAAAAACATATGAAATATAAGATAAAATTACACCAAAAAGAGAATAAACATCAGATTACCACAAATTAGGTGTAATTTTGCCTGGTAAACCGACTCTGATAGAAAAATACTTCAATAAATGAAGTAATTTTCCCCCACTTGGGGAAATTTGCTTTGGACAATACAAGGGACATGAATTTCTGATTATATATATTATATATATGCATCTGTCATTTGATTGGAACATAAAATGTTTTTTTTTTTAACATTGCATTACATTGTGTCGCTTGATCAAAAATTAAAGCCGTTACGAGAATGCATTACATAGCCGTCGACTATACAACGCGCAGGCGTTTGAGGTACGCAGTTTGAATACAAGTGCGGCATCTACACTGATGGCTTCAATGCGTAAATGTAACTGATGTGTTTTTCATTTTGTCTTGCAAATAAGGATTGAGGTAAGTTCATTTTACATTAATTATGTATTGAGATGATTACCATGTACTTAGCTATGACAGCACACATAAATAATAGACATACACCTGCGTATGGATATCTAATATGATATACTGGGAACTTAACCTCAATAGCATTTGGCGGTATTGTTGCTACAAGATATGATACATTTATTTAAACTTTTCAACGTGCAAGTGACACGCAGGAAACTATCGTATCAAACTTTTCAATTTAAACAACAGAAAGTCTTCGTTTTGAAGGAGCCAATTGTTTTTTTTTTTTCTTTCATTAAACATTTGGAAATATAAAACGACTAGTGTCTTGCCGTTATTGGAGGCTATGTTTTCGTTGTTAAGTGATGATACAAGTAAAGTAAGGAAGAGACTATTTTGGTTTTACTCTAGGATTTAATGACAAAAGTAAAGTAGGTATGTATTAAGCACTTATACATGCAAATGTGCAAGACCGCAGGACGGCCAATTTGAGTTCAATAGTTAATCACAACATTATTTATGTATATACTAGTATTGCGGGAATCGCCAGATATCAAAAACCGGTTAATAATCGATTTTTAGTAAAAATCGGTTTTTAAAATTCAGTTTTTAAAATCGATTTTCAAAACCAGTTTCAAACTAAAAACAATACCTATTACTTTTTTAAAAGTGTTATGTATTTTAAATTCGAAAAACCTATTTAAGGCGCAATAATCTGCTTTTAAAAACCGGTTTTGATTTTGAAAACTATATTGAGTCGTTGGCAGAAAAATATGGTATTCAAAATTCAAAATTATACAATACTCCTATGGAAGAAAATTTAAATTTGGAACCATCAGATATTACAAATGTTAATCTCGAATTTAGAAATTTAATTGGTGCATTGTTGCATATAGCTACCGCTACGAGACCAGATATTTCATTTAGTGTAAATTACCTGAGTCGATTCCAAACAAGCTACAATGGAACACATTACAAATATGCTTTAAGAATATTAAAATATTTGTATAAAACAAAACATTTGAAGTTGATCTACAGAAGAGATAAGACAGCTGAAATAATAGATTGTTATGTTGATGCCGACTGGGCAGGTGATAAAATTGATCGTAAATCCACATCAGGATTTGTAATTAACGTATTCGGAAATGCTGTGTATTGAAGATCGCGTAAACAGACTTCTGTAACAAAATCTAGCACTCATGCAGAATATATTGCATTTTCTGAAGCAGTGACTGAAATAATATTTATAAAGGGTATATTAGAATATTTTAATATTCAATTTCATAAACCAATAAAAATATACGAAGATAATTCAAGTACACTTATAATTGCTAAATGTGGAAACTTTTCTAAAAACTCGAAGCATATTGAGGTACACTATCATTATGTAAATGAAAACTATTTAAATAAAATTGTAGACATTGTAAAAATTGATACTCAAGATAATGTTGCTGATATATTTACTAAATCACTAGGGAAGATAAAGTTTGATAAGTTTAGAACATTGTTAGGTATTTATGAATAACATTTTGTACATCTATTGTAATTAGTAAAATAAAAGTAAGGAGGTGTGTCAGAATTATGAATATAAGTATGAATATATAGTTACTTTTATTTTACTAAGGTGTAACTAGTGTAACCAGTAGCAACGAGTCAGTAGTAAATAACATGATGTTATGTCGTTAATGTATTTTATAAAAACAGTTAATTATAATCAGTTAAAAGTAAACGTGGTGTTTAATTAGAATTCTTAACAATTCCACGTAAAGAAACTTTATTTCAGTTAAACTATGTGCCAAAAAAATTACAACGCCTTGAAGGAGTCACAAGCTGAAATTTTGACAAGTGTCAAGTAGTAAATCATAAATATGTACTAGTTTTCAGTAGTAAATCATAACTATTGAAAAAAAAAATACCAACACTCAGCAAAAATTTATCAATATTTGTGTTTAGAGATGTTGTAAGATGTTATAATTTAAAATAGGGTTGGTAAACCTGCTGACTAGTTCCAAAAAAAAGAGGATTATTAACAATCGAACCATTGTACTGATTTTATTGCTATTGTTTAATATAATAAATTCGTAAAACAAAACAATTTGTATTTCGAACAGAACTTTAAATATTAACCGCAACATCACGCCGAACAAAGGTTATTTGACCTTTCCGCCATTAGGGTAGATATCTTAGATTACCCGTTTCATTCAACAATTCGCATCAGTTTCATTACTAAAGATAATAAATTGCTATCGAAGGCTAATGAAATTTAGCTTCCGTAATTTAATCTCCTTAACAATTAAATTTACTTTCGGTTGTTCGCAAAGTTAGAGAAATGCCGGGCCAGGAGTCCTGGGACTGGCGAAAATCCGGCTTAATTTTCTTCAACAAAAACTAAGAGAGGAGACAAAGGTCCAAAAGAGGAAACGGTGTCAAGTTACTTCGTAAATGGCACGCCCGCAGTCAAATTATTTTTGCATTAGTGTTTGCAATTAAACATTTATCCCGCAATTTTCTAAGTTGGAGATTAGATTTTTCCACGTATGGTAATAATGTAGATTGGAATGATTATGTGAATTCTAAAGTTTGCTAACAATAAGTGACAAACGCTAGAAGATATATGTCTTGTTGCGTGTTATGGAGAGTCAATGAATTTTTACCTTCCGAAATTTTTGCCTTAATACTAACTAGACTATTTATTTGAATCAATATTGTCTACTACACAAGTGGCTCTCGTTATCAGGAAACTTTTTGTCTGGGGAATGTATTAAGGGCTCTTTTGGTAACCAGAACAATGACGTTCAATCATAATAAAGCTTCACTGATGCAAACGTCAACTATGTGCGTTAAGTATGGTAAAATCGGGGGCAACGCATTTTTATTATCATAATACTTATATTATCATGGCCACACTAAAAAAGTTGCAGTAAAATTACATGTAAAATCGTTGGTAACAAGGTTGCCTACAATTTTACAGGTAAATTTGCTTCATAAGGTAAAATTTATACCATCTAGTAAATTTCACATGCTGATGTGTTTTTCAAAGATTGTACTCCAAAATACGTATGTAATATTTATATGAACTCTATATTTACCGAACACTGAAGTAATTTTCATATGTATTTTTATAAAGAGAGCAAGCAACTTACCTAATTCTTTTATAGCACCTACTAGGTCATACTGAATCGCTCAACCCGGGATCAAGAATGAACACGCTTACGCGAAACCTACGATTGTTTGTGACGTACATGATATCATTGAGCCAATAATAAGTTCGACAAACGAATAGAATTACCTACGCGCACAGATAAATAATCCAATAACTAATCACAATGCGGCGTATGAATTTCGTATTTTCCATGATATCTATAGTTTTACCCGAAAATTCAAGTGAAAACAAATAAATAGAAAAGATCCTCATATTTTTACAGCAAAATTAATAGTTCACTAGTAAAATTACTTTTAAAGTGCACTAAATACCCCCAAAAAATGTCAATTTTACACTTTTAAGTAAATTTTGAGAGTAAATACAAAATTGTACATGTTTTTCCCTGTATTTTCCTTTTGAATTTTTGTTACATCTTAAACTTACATGGAAAAGCTATACATTTTACCGAAATTTCTTTTTCCATGTTAAATATCCTAGAAAAAGCATGTAAAACAAAATTTACATGATTTATTGTGGTACATTCACAACGTTATTACATGTAATATTTCTGATTTACCATGGTAAAATTACTGTAATTTGTTACAGTGCAGCGGACGTAGATTTCATATTTGTAATAATATTAAAAATAGTTCTAATATCGACAGTCTTGACAGTCTGACAGTCAGTGTGGGATCTGATTTAACAGAATCAGTAATTGAAGATGAAGTTAAAACTTTCAAATCTGAGACTTTGTAATAAATTGTTTGTTTTTATTGCTGTGTTAAAATCCACCAGGTTCGATTTTTCATTAATAGGAAATGGAAAATTTATTCCCTCAAAATAAGAAATGCATGGAAAGAGACAAGCGCTTAAAGACATGTATTGAACTAAACCAGGATTATCGAGCGAGAAAGTTGTGCATGTATTGTAAAGGATGAGATTGGAAGTGAACATGTATCTATACATACAGAAATGGTTGGCAATTACAGTGCTGGGAAGCTAAAGTTAAAACCGGAACTCGGCAAATAAACTAAAACGTATAGATGATAGGAAGTTGTGTACAGCTTGAAGTGAAGACTAAAAATAAAAGATGGTTGTTTGGGAACAACCATCGCACACAAACGAGAATACAAATAGGAGTTTAATATAGTAGGAACACTTTGTTATTATATTCATTTTTCTTGTTTTTTGTTTCTTTTTTTTTAATAATAATAACAACAATAATAGTGGTATATAGCAATTTAATGTGTGACCTTTCGGTTTTTAATAAACCTTTCATACGAAGTTGTGAAAATGTTTGACGAGAATATTTTGTTTGGTTGTTCATAAAAATAAAATAAAAAAATATGTGTGAATAATATTTCCTCGATTAAATATGAAAAAACGGTACCAATTTTTAATAAAAGTTGCTAAAAAAATACATTGTTGTTTTATTTTGTTATAAGTTCAGTGAAACACTATGGATTTGATTTGTGGTTAATAGAATTTTCATGTTTATAAATTTGAATTATTTGAATATAGGCTTGGCGTGTTATTAAATGTTATTTTTTATTGGTAAATGTAGAAATATATGATTTTGTGTTATTTCGCATTTTATTTTTAAATCTGTATATTTTTGTTACTGTTTAAATATTACAGATTATTTCATGTACTATATGATGTTTTATTTAAATTTTTAGTTTTAATATTGTATATAATTGATTTTGTAGGTAGTTTTGGTGGCACACACTAAATATATTATTATCAATTTTTAATTTTAATTTGACATTCTTTATGAATTCTTTAAATTGTCATGAAACCAATGCCTTTAAGGCTTTTTCCCAAAAACATTGATAATTAGTAAAAATAGCTTTGTGCATGGGAAAGGGTTGGAATGTTATGTTCATATAATTTTGGTAAACCGTATATAATTTTGGAGCTTGTACATTATGTATCTGTAATGACTTATATCCATTCCATGTAATAAATTTAAGTTGTTCCCAATTTTTTATTAGCAGATTATTTCGCTTTTGAAAGTTATTACTTGGATTGCTTTCAATTTCTTTACAAATTGTATTATGATTTAATATTTATATATTTTTATATTGTATATAATCTATTTTATTTATTATTATTATTACTGTATTATTGCTTTTATTTGCTCATAATATTGTAATTTGGTGTAATTGTTTTTAATAACAAACCTTTCGTTTGTTTAACTTCTTTTGGTTAATTTTTTTTTTATTTATATGATTTTTTTTAAATTATAGTTTGCGTTTGTAATCTTTGCTCTTATAGAACTTCTATCTCTATTTGTAAATTCAGAGATTGAACATATATCACAGTTTTTTTTACGTTTTTAACACTGCAGACGCAATATTCTTATTTAAGATAGTTGTTGAAATTGTTATTACATGATTTTTTATTTATTTTTAAGGTAACGGCTGCTTCCCATAAGAGGGTACTAATTGGACGTGTTAAATTATTACCTAATATTAAAAATAGATTAACATAACAATCGAGTAAAGCAATATAGTTAAGAACGTATACCTTAATCGCTAGACTGCGGTTGGAGTGAAGCCTAATGGACGATAAAATTACACGAGCAAAACTTTCGAAGGCAGATTAATTAAGGTCGGTTTCATTTAAGAAATGTTATCGGTGTTTCAAACAATTAGTGCAAAAGTTCTAAGGATTATAGCACTTGTTCCGTCGGGTTCATAATTTTATTACATTAATTAAATTAACTTTCACGTATGGGTCGTGTTACAGGAGATAGTTTTGTGCGTCGGGGCTATTAGGTGGCGCAAATGTTCCTTCCAGGAAGAAACCGGTGCCGATCTTAATAGTGAATGTTCTTAATTACTTTGTGAGCAGGTGAATAGAGAATGTAATTAAACTATATAATAGCCCGCGGTACTACTTAGAATAGAAAATATATCCTCACCTATATATAGTCATAGCGATTGAATATTGGAAATTTTATCAATATAAGGATAAAAATTAAGATAAAGAATAGTTCATAGCTTAGCTATAGTGTTGCAATAAGAGCGTTTAAACTCCAAAGGTTTCCATATCAACCAGTAATCTGATTTTTTTACCCTCTCACTATATAATTCGAAATAAAACGCAATAAAAATAAAACGATAGAACGTGATAAACAAGATTTCAAATTTGACACGGTGAATTATAAACTGTTTGGCCTAATAATGAAGAGTTACCAGCAATAGATGGCGCAATCGCTAGCAAATAATAATAATAAGGGATATGTATAATTTTAATTAGTTGATAATTAATAAAATTATTTAAGCTTGTATATTTGAAAATTAAATTAATAATAAAGGTGAATTTTAATTGATTGTTGAAAAAAATGTTCATTAAACATCAACAATCACAGTTTAGCTTAATAACCCCAGATGGCCAACTTATATTTACAAACGTCAATACTTGAACAATAATAAAGCGGTTAAATTACTGATATAATTGAATATGTTCTTCAGAATAAAATTTATAGATACTGAACCGGTATTTTTATGAAATTTAAAAGGGAACTAACCTCGGCTAAATTGTTTGCGACCAACAGACGACTGGGCTGGTTCATCTCGTCAAAGGATAGTGGAATAGTTCTAGGATTCAGGATTGTGTTTAAATACGGCCAAATGTAAGTGAATTTTAATTAAAGAGTGTGATTTCATTAATGATCAAACTTGTCACTTAAAAATTTTAGATTACGGACCTAACTTAGACGATGACGCTCAAAAGTGAGGTTAAATTTTCTTTTTCAAGATAAAAGCTCGTACGTGTTAACTGCACGGCGTTCTGAATGGAAGTCCGCCTGGTACAGATTCAAATTTTCCAATAAGAACATCGAATTATTTGAAATTCCGAATGGTGATTGGTTATCTTGAAAGGACGCCAAGGTAAACAAAATCGCATCGTTTTTGGATTGAAATTTGATAAAATTATTTTAAAATGCTTTTTTTGGATATGGAAAATAGTAGGAAATTCGGATTCTGCTTGATGAAATTAGCCAAAATGGAAGTTTTCGCAAATTAAAAATGCTTGCTTAGAAACTGATAGGTACTCTATAACTCTTTGAAATTACTTACTAAATTCTGAATATTTCGGAGAAATTCTTTCTGGTATGTATTCTTTACTTAATAAAGTAGTTTTTGATATATAATACACCTATTATAATGTGTTATTAGCTCGAATTAGTTTGAAATGCAAATTACTCTCCCGAACTATCTGTCAATTATTGAAATCTAGTCTCTTATACATTAATTAAATACATTTCAGGTGCTCACATGCTATTTTACCTTATTTCTATTTCCTATTTTCTGATATATTCTATAATTTCATAAAAATTATATGTAATAACTTTGTAATAGTAGTATTTTGATAATTGTACGATACGATTCCTTCTATTCTTGGCTTATATAAGAGTTTAAATTGATATTGGTGTTTTAAATCTTGGTCTGTGGATATTTCTAAGTTTGATTCTATTAATATACCATTTTGTGTGTAGATTTTAGTGAATAATGACTTAGAAACCTTGTTTCACCACAGACTTAGAATGAAATTTTCATGACTTGAAGGGTTGTGCTGATTTTAAAAGTGTTCTAAATGAATTTTGAGACATTCCATCAGACTTTAGGTGCCTACAGTTTCTCGTAGTTGATGATACTCACACCGTCCTTGTCCAATATTAGAAAAATTGCAACTGGCGTGTAGGAAGACAGTTTGTCGCGGTCTAAATGTAAGCTTTAATCTGTTTTTATTTAAATGAAATAATAATAATGCTATAGCAGATTTGTTTAAATAATTCTTTATTCGTGATTATGTTGTTTTATGATAACTAGTATACTTACAATATTAAAAATCGACCCAATATATTGAAAACATGCCTTTATTTGGTATGATATTAGGTCAATCAGATTGTAGTCTTTACGAATCTCATACTAATTTTTAGGAATTACCAACGTTGGTATTTTTTTATAGGTGTGAAGATATTTTATACTTAGTTCATTCGTTTTTTTTTTACTCGATATTCTAAATTCGTTTTTTGATAATCGTTAATTTCAAACGTTTTTTTTTCGATATTTAAATTTGATTGACTGCAATTGTTTTTATTGAAGCTGTATTTATAACATTACCGTTTTTGAGAAATCAATAAAAAGTCATTGACTGATTTTAGAAACATCATTGTTATGGACATAAAATTCGAAATTTTGAACTTGGTGTGGTACCTTCAGATATCATCAGTTTCCATTTAATTGAAATACAGATCAATTTGAAAGTAAGTTCATTTTTTTGTATTTTAGTATAACCTAAAATATGTTTAAAATAACCTAAAATTTAACATTTTTAACACTGAATTTAAAAGTATTTCTGGTTTGACAATTACTCTTGAATGTTTACCAATATTTTATAAACGCCAATAATAATGATAATATTGGAGAAAAGTGCGTACAACCCAATATCGTTGACACAATTCCCGGTTCTATTTACCAGGCAAACACATACCTCAAGGAATATTCATTAGTGGATGCCGAAGAATGCCGCGCATCACTCGGATGTCACCCGAACCTCGGAGCTACTAGGAATAATGTAATAGAAAGAATCCCAATTATCTTAGCAACTCACTCGTTAATGAACACAAATTCGCGTCGTCAGCGTCGATTTCCATTTTTTTAATTACGCCTTTTGTTTTAATTAAAGTATTTCCAAGCGAAAAGCGGTCCTCAAAAATAATTATCTCGAACCTTTTATGACAATGAAAGCCGCAAAGTTCTCTTAAGGACAATCGAATAGAAGAAAGGCCACTTTTAAAGATCTGGAATTTCAACAAAGTGCGTATTTAGTCTAAGGCGCCCTTATTAAGTAACTACAATGGGAGTGGTGAAGGAGAGATTGAATTAATCTAACCTGAAAAGAGCCGAGGGGAACACCTGGACACTTAATATTGCGCTACTCTTAAAAAGAAAGTCTGTAAAGTCTAACTGCAATTAGAATTACGATTTTTAAATTAAAAAAAAAAATCTGTAATATAAAGTCTGAAAAATGTAATTATCTTTTCTTTGGCGGTGTTAAATCGGGCAATTTCTGTTCTACCAGTTACATAGGAAATAATAAATTGCTTCAATTAAAACTTGCCAGACGATCATATTTCATTGGCGAAAGATAGCCGCACTAATCGAGAAATATTAAGTTTATGCTGGTGTGAAAGTTACCACAAAACTAATAACAATAAAACAACGCCTCGATTTTATTTTGCGCAAAAGTTTAGTTTAACATTTTGCTGTTGTTTCTTTCTTTCTTTTCAAAAATAAAATAAAATAAAATACAATGGTTTATACTGCCCCATTTGTGTAAATTACATTGAAATAAAGTAATATAAGAAAAGATAAAGGAAAATTAGATTTATTTCAGACATCATTTTTTTACAGACGACCAATTTCGTGTTTTTATTTTATCATATCATCAGACCTATTTAGATCTAAGACATCCATAAGTAACAAATCAGTGATTGTAGATAATGTAGGGCAATTCTATGCGAATTGCTCATGATTGTAATGAAATAAAAAAGGCACCAATCTCGCCCTCTTTAATGTAATACTAGAAGCTACCGGTTTCGATCCTAGTAGTTCATCTTCAGGCAGATTAATAAAATTCTTTTAAAAAATTGTCAAAATGTAATGAAATGTAGCTAAAATTGTGCGATATATACAGTGACCGGCATAAATATTGCAACATATGGGAAATTTTTTTATTATTAAAATATACTAAAGCTTTTTTTGGGGGATAGGTTGTGCATGTTTAGAAACCCCAAAATTTACTTTGACACACGTCACGTGACCACTAGTATGGCGGTAAATTTAAAAAATACGCCATGAATCTTCAAAAAGTGAGCGTAGAAGGCATGATATCCAAAAAAGTTATTTGAAAAAGTTGCTTAGAATTCAATTCAATACGAGGCTATATGCAAATTTTTGTAAACATATTAAAAAAAAATAAAAATCATATTTTTACCAAAGATTGTTTCATTGAATTACATATTTCCATTTTTTTCGCTTTAGATTTTAATACTCTGCCTGAAGATGAGCTATTATAATCTAGTTCAAGTTGAAAAGAAAGTATTATTCTTATGAAGATCGTACCCAGCGTTGCCAAATCTACTTAAATACTTAATTTTTCGTATGTTGTCACTCTGAACAACTTTACGAATTTCATGTTAACGCTTAATAAATGTCAATCCTGTGTATTTTATTTGTATTATTTGATTATGTCCCATTAATATGAAAATTGATGGAATAATATTGACTGTATTACATCAAAATACCCGAAACAATTGGATTGTTTTATTTTCTGTTTTTGTATTCATTTTCAGGAAAACATGATGAAGATGAGGTCGGTGTTAAATTAATAATAAATTCCTCGGTTCATCGTACATTTAATCTAATCTCCACATGTCTTCTTCAAGTGAAATGAGTAAAATTAAAACCACTGCATAGGCTTTCCTTCCACGGCTGATATAACTATTACTATTTATTCACATTTGTGTTAGAATTAATTAATAATTGTGTTATAAGCTAAGTAAGATTATTTTATGTTAAACTACCATATATTGTTTCTTGTTTATTGTTTGTCATAGTAACAACTTTTTCCATTTTGTCCTGTAATTGGGTATTTGTATCTGTTGGACAAATATACATATTATTATTATTATTATTATTATTATTATTACTATTATTACTAATAATTCTATTAATTCTTCCGGGAAACTTTCGCTCGACGTCTTGCTGTTCATACTGACGGCTTCTTCAGGATAATTGAACTGGTTCTTCGTAGTAGACTCTTTCACGTGTTGCTGAGGTGGTACTTTTCTTCTCTGTTGACGGTTTCATTCTTCTCTATCTCTATGGCTTCCCTGATCAGTCTTTTTTTCCGTAGTACTTGGTGGTAGCTATTACTTTTACGTTGTTGAAGTCCATTTTGCATCCGGTGTCGTGCGTGTGTTCTGCCACCGCTGATTGCTTGATTTTTTTTAATTTTGCGTCCTTCTTGTGTCGATAGCTCTTTCTGTTTGCCTTATAGACACCCTCCGTGCTTTCCTTGGCTATTTTATCTTTTGGAGTCAGTAGATACTGCTGGATTGACGTTGCAGTTCCGAAGCGTACTTGTAAGTTGCGTTTCTTCAAAATTCGACTGCTTGCATTTCTCTCCATTATGAACGTTATAATATCATTTGCATACCCCTGGGTATAGCAACAAAATTCCTCTTGCGGGCAACTCATGCGCAGCAACCTGCATTGTTTCACCTGCTAATGGCGCTTCAATGAGTCTTACTTGCAACATGGCTTTCTTCAATTTAAGAATCGTATCTTGCATTTCACGATTCCTGAAAGTTCTTAACATTGATTCGCAGGAAGTGTTTCAAATGCCCCTTTTATGTTCAGGAATGCCACTGGTGCAATCCCTAAGTACTGACTACAACAATCTACAAAAAATAATAGAAAATACATTTATATTTAAAGTATTTCTATAATAGAAATATGTCAAGAAGTAAAATGTGAACTATTCTTTTATTCCATAATCAACGATGTTTTAAGTATAAACTACACTCTTGCCAATTAAACCAAGAAGCTCAAATAATGGCGGGCATTACAATATTTTCAAAAATGCTGTTTTTAGTTCTTGATTATCCATTTGTAGGATTAAGTTAAATAAATACTATTATAAAAGAATTATATGTTAGTATGTCATACTAAGTATATTAATAGTTATTCATAATTTCCAGATGTTATGTTCTGATTACTGCAGTGAGTGAAACTTTAATTTTTGGTATATTCATAAAAATGAAAATTCCATTTTCATCTTTTTGTACTCAGAACCCTCTTAAAATTACAAGTCCTTGTTATTTTAATTTTTCGTAATTGATTAAAAACAGTTATTATTTTCCAACAGGAGTTTTATGCACAAAAACAAAACAAAAAAAAACCTCTCGGGGAAGATATAAAAAAAAACTTGCTTTCACATCGGAAAGTGTGCAAAAATAATAAAAAACCGAAATCAGCGCAAAAAAGAAATTTCACGGCTCATGGAACATTCACACGGTTTATATTTCATTGAAGTTTTTATTTCCAACAGCAATAATTTCCGGACAGTAAATTATAAACCTAATACGCATTGACGTCCTGTAATATATGAAAACGCTTCTATGGATTAATATAACATGTGCTATTTGTCAGAGGTGTGATTGAACGTTCAGTAAAAGGGATGCGATGAGCGTGGACGTCCGGAAACGAAATAATAAATTTAGAGGTTCGATAAATTGATAAAAATAAAGTGATCTTCCCAACACAAACAACACATTATCGGAGGGTTGATTATTATCATTTTGCTGTGATGTTGTTTTATTGATGCGTGTGAAAATAACTGGTGAGTTTTTGCGTTCTTACTGATTTATGACGGATGGGGAGAGGAATGATAGATGCGATAATGTGGCTATATTGTGTGCGATATTCAAGTATGATCAGCTAGCGGCTATACAGAGTGCATTTATTTGAAATGCAATATCCAATATCATCGAAGCAAATTAAAAATAAGCAAGGGCCGGGAGCAGAACCTTGTGGTATACCATCTCTATTTTTTTTTCAATTAATATTATATTCGCCAAATTATATAAATATCATCTATATTTACCATCCAATATTACATCAAATGACGTAGAATCAATAGAGATAGTAGGATTTTTACTACTTTCGGTGAATACATAAAAATAGCGTACGTTAAATGTTTGTTTTTTGTCAACTAACTTGCGGTATTCAATAACGTACTTTAAATTTAACATTAACTTTGTGCTTAAACTCTTTTATTTCCTTCTTAAGTAGTTAAGAATATTTGTCATATTATATGGAAATTGTAAAATGAGTGGAGATCTCGAGAGCCTACTTAAGAGCGCCCGTTCCACACAATCGAGGTAGACGCTATCTTTCCTATTCGGCTGGCTATAAGTCATAGCCGTCCCGGGGATGACACGATATAACCTTCCGTCGTCCGTTCAGCTAGAAATTGTTGTCGTCCTCAAACGTGGCACAACCTAGGTTTCCCCTCTTCGCCCGACTATAAATAGTTATCGTCCCCCCGGGTAGCACGACATAGCCATTTGTTTTCTGTGCAACTAGAGGTCGTTGTCATCTCCGGGGTTGCACGACATGGCTTTCTGTTCAAAGATAGTTATCGTCCCACGGGATGGCACGATATAGCCACCGTTTTCTACACACCCAGAGATCGCTGTCGTCTTTCGGGGTGACACGACATAGCCTTCCATCGATCGTTCAGCTAGGTCGACAACGACCTAGCCGTCCGTTGTCTGTTCAACTAGCGATTGTTGTCGTCCTTAGGGGTGACACAACTTAACTTTCCGCTCTTCACCGGGCTGTAGATTGTTGTCATCCCACTGGGTGGCACGACATAGCTATTCCTTTTCCACACAACCAGAGATCGCTGTCTTCTATCGGGGTGACACGATATAGTGTTCCGTCGATCGTTCAGTTAGAAGTTGTTGTCGTCCTTAGGGGTGGCACAACCTAGCTTCCCACTATTCGCCTGGCTGCAGATCACGAGGAAGCAGGACATAGTCATTCCTTCTCTACGCAACCAGAGATTGTCGTCCTTCGGGATGACACGACATAGCCTTCCGTCCTCCGTTTAGCTAGAGATTGTTGTCGTCCTTAGGGGTAACACAACCTAACTTTCCGCTCTTCACCGGGCTGTAGATCGTTGTCATCCTACTGGGTGGCACGACATAGCTATTCCTTTTCTACACAACCAGAGATCGCTGTCTTCTGTCGGGGTGACACGATATAGTGTTCCGTCGATAGTTCAGTTAGAAGTTGTTGTCGTCCTTAGGGGTGGCACAACCTAGCTTCCCACTATTCGCCTGGCTGCAGATCACGAGGAGGCACGACATAGCCATTCCTTTTCTACACATCCAGAGATCCCTGTCGTCTTTCGGGGTGACACGGCATAACCTTCTGTTGATCGTTCAGTTAGAGATTGTTGTCGTCCCTAGGGGTGACACAACCTAACTTTCCGCTCTTCAACGGGCTGTAGATCGTTGTCATCCCACAGGATGGCACGACATAGCCATTCCTTTTCTACACAACCAGAAATCGCTGTCGTCCTTCGGGATGCACGACATAGCCTTCCGTCGTCCGTTCGGTTAGAGATTGTTGTCGTCCTTAGGGGTGACACAACCTAACTTTCCACTCTTCACCGGGCTGTAGATGGTTGTCATCCCACTGGGTGGCACGACATAGCTATTCCTTTTTTACACAACCAGAGATCGCTGTCGTCTGTCGGAGTGACACGATATAGCCATCCGTCGATCGTTCAGTTAGAAGTTGTTGTCGTCCTTAGGGGTGACACAACCTAGCTTCCCATTCTTCGCCTGACTGCAGATCACGAGGAGGCACGACATAGCCATTCCTTTTCTACACATCCAGAGATCCCTGTCGTCTTTCGGGGTGACATGGCTTAGCCTTCCGTTGATCGTTCAGTTAGAGATTGTTGTCGTCCTTAGGGGTGACACAACCTAACTTTCCGCTCTTCAACGGGCTGTAGATCGTTGTCATCCCACAGGATGGCACGACATAGCCATTCCTTTTCTACACAATCAGAGATTGCTGTCGTCTGTCGAGGTGACACGATATAGCCTTCCGTCAATCGTTCAGTTACAAGTTGTTGTCATCCTTGGGGACGGCACAATCTAGCTTCCCACTCTTCGCCTAAACTACGTTTTAGTGCGAATTTACATACGAACATTGACGACTGCCGGTATTAGAAACATCTCTAGGACCTGCAATTATGGCTTTACAGAATCGTCGCTTGCATGGGCAAGCCGGTAAATGAAATAAGAGTTGATAAGCTATTAAAAGAAGCTTAAGTATTCGCGTAAAATCCACCCAGAAAGTACGCAGTAAGATATCAATTTTATACAAACAATTAGTACATCAAAAGCTGATATTGCCAACCAAATATATGTATGGCGCGAAAATTGTCCATAAGATGAACTATCAGTTTATCGATGCCTATAACATCCTTAAATAATTATGACATTAAAAAAAAGCCCTTGCGCACATCGACAAAAATTCCAAAAATGTTTCGAGCAATACATTTTGCACATTGGTGACCGTACTTGATTTACCCAGGCACATCCTGCCATACATATTTATGAAGACAATCCGTGTTTCGCGCATGTTGCCTAATAAAATCACTTTGACAGGCAAAAGCACAAAATAAAAGAACAATGCAATCTTCCCATCCTCCTGCGAATTTCTCACTAAAACCCGCGCGCAATGGGTAAACTGGAATTAAACTTCCATTCACAGAAGTTTTCAAAAATAGACAGACGGATTTAATTTAAATTCTGTCTCAAGCGCGCGGAAGATTTCAACAATCGGAGCGTTTTATCCTTAATTTTGCTGTA
Source organism: Protaetia brevitarsis (assembly GCA_004143645.1). Taxonomy (NCBI): domain Eukaryota; kingdom Metazoa; phylum Arthropoda; class Insecta; order Coleoptera; family Scarabaeidae; genus Protaetia; species Protaetia brevitarsis. The sequence continues at coordinate 2,157,886 of RXPK01000184.1, forward strand.
CAGAACCGGCGCAAGTCACTCGATCGGAGTAGATCCTTAAAAGTTTATGAATTTGATTATAGAAGTTGGTAAAAGCATCGTCTTTCCTAAGTACAAAAATTTCGAGAGATCATATATATATAGAGTAGTTATACCTATCGTGAAAATTTAACTTCAAATAAAGTTTAGTATTACAGTAGCTGCACTTCATAGAATTCACTCCTCGATATGTGGAGTCGGTTTGAGAATTTTAAATTAAAATAACTTACGAAAGCGATGAAGATCAAACTGTAAGGACTGGGATAGATTGCCTATGCGGATTGCATAAGTGGTGTAAGAATAACTTCTGGAAAATGCGCTGCTACTCTTCTAATTAACGAGTTGAAGGGTTTGCAGTTATCCCTCGTCATTGAAAGTTTCGTATTGTATAGTACTAGGCCATTTTAGCAACGTAACGTCTAACACATCCCTAAAACTAAAATAAATTTTGTTACCTGTACGATAAAGTTTGGTGGTTCCTCATTAAAGCGCACATAATATGGGGAATACAGGAACTCATATAAAGGAACGACGTTACATATCCAGAAAATGTTCATTCGTGTTTTGAATTTCAAATGTTATCATCTTATATGCGGCGCCATCTACGTGCAGAACAGAATTTATTCCGGATTTAGGGATTGAATACTTTCCGGGTTCTGTACTGTACACTGTGAAACTCTTTTAGGAGGACATTTAAATAGAATTTTGAATCAAAGATAAGATCCTGTTAGGGAAATTTTTAGTGTCAGTATATGTCATCCATTCAACCAGTTTTTATTTTAGTTTTTGTATGTACATACTTTAAAAAACAATTGCAAATCGCTTAAAAAATAATTAATAAAGGAACGAAAATACCAAAGAAGTTAAATAATAGAAAAACTTTATTTTATAATATACTGGCCACACAAATAAAATTGTTTGTAAATTAAATAAGTAGGTTTAGTTTTACATATCTATATTTATAAGATTGACGTAAAGAAGTAAAAAATAAAAGATGTAAAACTCGGAAAAAATTGTGCTTATTATTTCCGCTGAATCATAGAGGTATAGCACTTATTTTTTTGGCGATCCATTTATCACAATTTATTTAAATTGTATAAGAAAATAGTTTCATAGGATACTGAATAAAGAAAGCATTTCACTTTAAAATATTTGCTTATATCATTAGGCTAGAAGCTTTTTTTTTACTGACGAATCTTAATTCTGTCATTAAAAATAATTAAAAAGATAGACGTCTGGGAGTTAACTGTATTGTGTGGCAATACATATTTTATTACCTTAGTATTTTGACGTTTAAATCTTTTTCGATAATTTTCTTCGTAATTTGATTTATTTATCAATAGTTAATGCAATCGAGAAATCAGTTCATATTTTTTTTTTTGTGGGAGCTGTGTGACATAAAATCTCTGGAATCGTTGCAGCCTCTTGGGTTTTTGGTTTTCTCTTTTTTTTACCCAAATTTCATCCTGGTACCCTGCACTAGTTTGTACAAAATCTCTGGCCAATTGATGGAAATAATCCCCTGGATTATGAATATGTTCTCTCCCCTCTCATTACAGAGTCTGCAGTTGGTATCTCCAGTGTTGATCCCAATTTCCTGTAGGTGTGTCCTTTCAGTGCGCAATGGCCTGTAAGAAGATGATTCCGACTAAGGTGCAGTAGTTCTTAAATCTTCTTCTTTGATGTGCCCTTAATAAAGGTCTTTTCATGATTTTGCCTTTGTTCACTAGTGTCCCTAGTAACATCTGGCTCAGGTTCCAGAACAGGTTATTGGCGCACAAAATTTTCCCACAGGTGTTAATAATGTTAATACGAATTATTTAAGAAATTCTATAATAAAAATTCTGCCGTCTATCAACCCGAATATAGTGTTACCAACCTACAGTGAGTTGGTATGAAAATGGAAATGTTTTGAGAGACGATTTAAAATAATACAAAAAGGCTGTTTCTGCCCCATTTTCTTATCATCGAGTAAGTTGTACTTGAAACTTGATAATATAAGGATCTAGTAATAGGCTGATAAGGTCAGTAAATTGTATATAAGTAGGATTTAAGAAAGATAATCCTAACCAGCTTAAAAAGCCTAAAAAATATAACTATAGACCAATTTCAGTATTGTTAAACTTCATAATGATTTAGTAGATGTCAAAAGGTACTTTTTGACTGGATGTATAACAGTGTTCGAGTTTATTTATCTCCCGTACGACATGGTTCATAAGTGGGCGCTCGACAGTTGCTAACTTGGCGACCGTAACGCAGTATATTTCTGAACATCTTGACAACCGTAAACAAGTTGATGTAATTCACACGGATTTTTCTCATGCTTTCCATACAATTTGCCATCCTATCCTTTTATCAAAACTTGGATTCTCACCTTCTTTCTTAAAGCTCATGACAAGTTATCTAACAAATAGATCTACGTACTGCTGTGTACTGACTGAATTAATGAAAAATGCAAAACTGAAAATGAAAATGAAAAATATAAAATTAGCTACCTCAACGGATAAAATTTTTAAAAGGCGCAAAAGAACTATTAACCTCAGAGTTAATAGTTAGAATTTTGTAACCCAACGACGTTAATTAACAATCAAATTTATTTTTCAAAATGGGTTTAATTACAGATAGTGCAGAAAAAAAAAAACCGTGAACTGAAGGTTCTGGCCTAAATTAAAAACTGCACTTGATTCTAAATTACAATAGGACAATGCAATTTCCTATGCAAAGCAAAAGATTTGTTTGTTCAGGAAGATTTTCCAAAATCTTACAACTTCAATCCACGTGGTTTCAACAAAATAAACTGAGCGTGGACAATTTCTAGAAAATTACTAAAAATAACTAAAAGCAAGAACAATTCTTCTACTTACCCAAACGAGGTGATTGATAAAATAAAAATGAATCAGCAAAATAGAAAAACGGAAAAATTAACTCTTTAAAATAAAAAAAAACTAAAAAAATATCTTCCCGAACAAAAATAATAATTGATCTTATATCTATAATGGGCACACTTCAATATAATAACAACTATTACGAAAAGAATTCCTTGATTGGCTATATTTTTAACAGAAATCAAATCTCAATATTAAATGAATTACAAAATGGCAACAATGATTTAAAAAAATACGTCTACTCACGTTAATAGTCGAACAAGGAACTGTCTGACAAAACTCTACAATCGTTTTTCTTACGAAGATTCCTCTCTTAAAAACGTACAACGCAAACGCACAATTCACCAACAAAATCTAATAGAATCCGCATTAACTCAAACTAGCAAACGCTATAAATGAATGGAATTAATTTAAAAAAAAAACTTAACACTTAAATAAATAAATCATACAATCAACTCTTTAACTAAATTTATACAAACTAAACATAAAATTTGTGAAAAATTCTCGGTAAACTGAAACAGCTGTTCTAAGCAAATCAAAATATGTAACTCAAAAAACACTCGGCAAACATGGGTCGCCAATCCATAGCAGTACGTTTGCTACAACGGATTTTATTCTTCCGAATACAAAATATTTTCATTATATATATGGGCGATCTATGCCGCAGTGCTGCAACATAATCTTGATATAATATCTAGATTATGTAAGCTTTGTAATGACAAACTCCAAGGAATTTACTGATATGGCTCTCATAAGAACATTATACTTTGCCTTTGTAATGTCAAAACTAGAATATGCCAGTATAATATGGTATCCCATCTACGTTACACACATCCAAAACTTAGAACGGATTCAGCGCAAATTCTTAAGATTTATATCGTGTAAATTGCATAGAATATATCCTCCTAGAGGAGCCGATCTACAAAACATTATGGATGCAATAAATGCTGAAACGTTAGCCTTTAGGCTTGAATATCAAGTAGCAATCTTCTTACAGAAATTAATCACCAACAAAATCGATTGTATTGATTTTATCAAAAATACAATTTAATGTTCCACGAATTGCCGCTAGGTCCAGTGAGACATTTTTCCCTCCGACAGTACGCACAAATGTACTAGCCAGAGCTCCGATTACAGTTATGTGTAAAAGCGCAAACAAGTGTCTGCCAGATGTTTTTCAATAGACTTGTAGTTAAACGTATGAAGTGTTCATTAATGATTCCTATATATGCGTATGTTTACATACTATACTTTGTTGCATTTTTGGTTGCATATTTTGTGTAACTGGGGATAACAGAGATCGATCGGGATTCCTGAAATGAAGACACCAACTACAACCCCATACAATGCAGGACGTTTTATGAATCGGCTGAACCAAAAGTAACTCCAATCAAAATAAAATATCCATAATTGTGACGTATGACTGTGTACTGGTCGATTGCAAGAAAAGAAAAATACTAAAATTTAATTGCATGCAACTACCTCGGGCTAGACCGGGATTTCACTGCTGTGCGGGGCTAGGATGGAATGATCTGAGCGGAGTCCACTTAAAGCTGGGTTTTCCTAGGAGCAGGTTTTATGGGTCTTGTACGACGTAAGGCATCTAGCAATATCGTCGACTCAATTCAACGATACAGTTGCTGTCGTTTTCCTATAAAGCGCAACACGACGCCAACTGTTTTGCTTAGTTGGGTGGACGACGTACTGTGCTAGGCATCTTACGTTGTACGCGATGCATATAATATAATATATTGTATATATAATGTAATTACAGTTAGTAAGTACAACGTCAGGATATATATATATATATGAATACATATAAGTAAAATATCTCGTGTATAGCGTACATGTCAATAGTTTTAAATATTTGAATTAATGAAAGACAAACACAAACGTTAAAATTTGATAATAAATAAATAATTTTAAGAGTTTAATGTAAATGTAAATTACAGTTTAAAAATTCTGCTACTGAATAGAAAGTCCTCTCTATAAGTAAAGCTCAGCATCGCAGAACATATCCGGGTGGGTGTAATGTGACACTGGACGGGATCTTATTATACAGTTTTATACAGCTGCAGTTTGTGGTTGTTTCACTCTTACGCATCCTGTGGTATGGCAGCATTAATTTGCTCTTACTTCTGGTGTCAGGAAGGTGATGCTGGTGGTCTGCATACTTATTACGATTTGCCAGAACATATTTGACACAAGAAAGTATGTACACACATGGAATTGTAAGTATGGCACTATATTTAAAAAGATCTTTACAGCTGTGTGTCTGATGCCAGATACCATATAAGGCCCGAATTGCTGTTTTCTGTTTCAGGAAAACCCTTTCTATTTCCGAACTGGCTCCCCATATCAGTATTCCATAGGTTGCAACGCTGGCGAAGTTGGCGAAATACGCAGCTCGTAGCACGTCGTAGTCACAGACTGGGTATAATTGTCTGAGCGTGTATATCGCTGTTGAGGCTTTGGATATTACATGGTCCACATGGTCTCTCCACGTAAGTAGATCGTTTAATTTTAGCCCCAAGAAATCAACGGTGTTTTTTTCTCCCTGCTGTGTGTTCTTATCAGTAACCGCCTGCTTTTATCTTCGTTTAACTTGAGATTATTAGCTGTAAACCAATAATTCGCCTCTTCAACCGCACATTGCACCGCGTGTTCTCGGCCTTCTTCAGATCTTGCTTTTGTTATTATAGTCGTGTCATCTGCGAACAGGATAGTTCTGAACATTTTCTGACATGTCGTTAATGTACGTTATAAATAGCAAGGGTCCTAATATTGACCCTTGTGGCACTCCAGATTCTAGCATTTTACGTTCGGACTGCACCCCATTAAAGCACACTTCTTAGTATCTGTTCGTAAGATACGATTCTAGAAGCAGAAGTGGAATACCCCTTACACCATAATAACTCAGCTTGGGCAATAAAATCGAATGGTTACTGTGTCGAAGGCCTTGCTGAGGTCACAGAAGTTTGCGGCAATCTTATCTTGATTGTCAAGACCCTCAGTTATTTCCTCCATCAATTCCACCATTGCTGTAACCGTGGATTTGTTTGCCTGATAACCTCAGAGCAGTGAGAGCGCTTACCAACTCCATCAAATATTTCAGCATGATGAAATTTCGGATCTGTTCTAAGATTTTTTTTAATCATTCAAATCATCACAGGATTTTTTTTAGCAATACACTTTTTTGCGTAAACTAGTCGCTCTTAAAGATTGGTAAGTCTAATTAAAAATGTAGCGGTGATATAGTTGGTTCTTATGGTCATCCCAATCCTGATTTCGGAAACATTTCAAATTAAAGTAATAGTAGAAGACCAGCGAATATTCCTGCTGCCATTCCTAATCAATAAAGTTTGATGTATTTTATTTTCCATCGAGGAACACGTGTTAGGTATCATATATCAGTTAGGAGAAAATAATAATTCAATTCTCTTAGAGTTTCAGAAGTCTGTTACGTTTATTTGTCTGAAAACGTATTTACGACGTCTCATATTGAATCTACTTCAACCATCAAAGCCGACTCACTCGAGGCGAGAGAAGCTGGAACGGCGAGAAGTCGCTCCAGTACCACGAGAGTAATTTCGAAATAGCAAACGATCTCGGCGTAACGGCTAATGCGGAAATACCGTCGGCCATTTTTCTGGAATCGCCCCCGTTTTACGTTCGACATCCACCGCGTCGGTCGTGAACCGAATTCCACGACGTCATTTTAATTTCATATTGAGGCGCACTGATCCCGCTACTTTTGATTTAATACTTCTTTTACGGGTTGTAATTTGGAATCTATCCTCTGTTTGGGAACTTTAGAGGTCGATAAACGGAACGATGGGGCACCGATTTCTTTTATTTGAAATCGCTTGGCAGTACAAAGGAAAGTCTTGTCGATATAACCATAAAGTGGAAGTGAAATAAAGCTTTCGGAATACAATCTTTACTGAAAGAAGAAGTTTGAGATCCGCTGCATCTTCATAGTTTTTATAACGAGATAAATTGTTATAACAAAATTGCAATAAGGAAAAGTAGACGTACATCTCAAAGTCTAACTAAAGGAATGAATGGACTTACTTAATTACGAAGGAAAGGAAAGTTTTGCGTTGTATTGCATACATTCTTAACGTAACTCAGGGAATGTCTTGCGGATAAACTGCGACAAGGAAAAGTCGCGATTATATAGGGTGATCAATTCAATTATCAATTGATTCAATTCAATTATCAGGTGATCAATATAGTGTAATAAATAATAATAATAATAAATAATATAAAATAATAATATAATAAAATAATTAATAATTATTGGTCATAGCTCTAAAGACAGAACATGGACATTGTCAATACAATAAATACAATGGATAGAATCCTAAAACTAATATAAATAAAATATAAGTAAATATTTAGATGTAAGCATATTTTAGGATTGAAAATCTAAATATTCCTGAATATCATAAAAGTTATGAGCGCTTAGATATTGGCCTAGTTTACAACGGATACTTAATACGCGTATTATGTACTATATAAATACCAAATTCGTACCTAAAATTTAGTACTTGCGATGTAAACATACACGCACATGTTTAGTATGATACTCACTCACATCGAGTATCGTACTTATTTGGTACGCGTATTTCAATTTTTAAACGATGATGTAAACACGGATCAAGAATTCAGGTATGTTTGATTAAGTCTTTTGTTTTGTTAGGCTGTTGGACATCGTATGTCGCTTAATTTTTCGTTTATTATTATAAATAGGATAAACAGCAAAATAAATAATTTACGTAGAACTCAAATTTTTACAAACATAACTCCAGAAATGTATGTGTTTCGCTATCACTCAGGTTCCGTCCTTTCTTACAAGAAGACATTGTAATTGTAATTCGTATGTCCTAATATGTATATCTATGTTTGGTTTGATATATAGACAAATTAACTGAAGAAATTGCAACTAGAATAGAAAGAAAAAATAAATGTACTTTATTGGTATTAAATCCTATTTAATGCTTGCCTTGGTTCTAATATAATCCTATAGATGTAAACAAGCGTTAATTACATTTTATACGCATTAACCCCCACTACTCGCTTAATACATGTACTAAAACAGCAACAATGTAAACTATACCATTGTTTTAATTTAAATTTGAACTGAGGAATACGGGTTGCAGTTTTTATAGTTTTTGGTAATTTATTATATAGCATGATTCCTTTATATTCAGGACTTAATTCGAAAGCCGCTGTATTGTGGAATGGTACACTTTTATTATCTCTGCTGCGCGTTGTCATGTTTTTGTAAATGTCTGAGTTCCTTTTAAAATTCTGTATTATTATTTTTAAAAACACTAATATTTTATATGTACAAGGAGGCTAACGCAGAATACCAAGTTGTTCAAACAGTAAACGGCAAGAAACAAACGACGACACACCCAACATACAACGAATAATTTTTTTTTTTAAAGAGAAAAACCTTTGTTGCACCAGCCGCTGCACCCCAAAAAATAAGTCCATACCGAAGACGAGACTCCACATACGCAAAATAAAATTGTCGGAGCGAACTTAGACTGACGGTGTTTCTCAAGCATCTAAGCCCGTAAAGTGCTGAGTGAGTTTACTTATTAACATTTTTGCAATGATCCATGAAATTTTTAATTTTTATCCACTATCAGACCTAGAAATGTAACATTCTGTCTTTCAGGTATGGATCTACCATCACAAGGCACATATAAACTACACCCGCCCTCTCTGACTGTTAGCGAGAATGTTAAAATGCATGTCTTTTCTCCGTTCAATACTAGGTCGTTATCACTACACCAGTAACTCATGTCATTCACTAATTTTGCGGCTAAACGTGAAGCGTTTTTAGTTGAAGATGACTTTAGTATGCAACTAATATCGTCAGCATATTGTGTCAACGTACAGTTAGATAACGTTTGCCCTAAATCATTAACATATATAATGAAAAGAGTTGGACCTAGCATTGAACCCTGAGGAAGTGTTTGGACCGGATATGTATGGCTGAGAATCAAAGACCTCTAAATGGGAAGATAAGACATGATTGTCCAAGGGTGCATTTGTCTACCAGAGGACTTGTAATTTTAGTTATTAGCTTGTAAGTTCAGCATGGTTTTTTTATTGCCCTGTCATGGGATTATACAGGGCGATTTTTTTATCTTGAGACAACGGAATATCTCTAAAACACTGCATCCAATCAAAAAAAGATCTTAATAAGATTTGTTATAATGTAGGGGGCTCACTGAATGGTGCCGAACTCGATCCCCTACCTCCTCCCCCTCCCCCCAGAGTGGGAGGGGGGACAACCTTGAAATCTTAAATGGAAGCCCCATTTTGTATTGCAGATTCGTATTCTACGTCATAAAATATATAGTTTTTGTTTGAAACTTTTTTCGATTCGTACCAGATTGCGCTGTAATCGCAAAAAAAACATGATTGTGAACGTCTAGAAAAAATACTAAACATAACAAACATTTTTAGGTGGTCCATTGTCTTGGCCTGCAAGATCGCCAGATCTTACTTCCCCTGACTTCTTTTTGTGGGCCACTTAAAGTCTGTAATAATACTAAGTAGACGAGGGACATCAAGTACTTCGTAATTCTTTTATTACACACTACAGTTTTTTTACTGGAACTGGTTACGGTTTGTTCTGTCAAACTTTCATAAGGCAGTTTGCTTTGTAATAGTTAGAAATGAATAAAAGCCATATAAAGTAGAACGATTTGACGTCATCGCAGCTGAATCTTCTCCGATGAGCATCAACTATTGAAAACGTGCAAACTATACTGCGAGAATTGGTAGTCGGATCGGAGAAGGTTCGCCTGCGATGACCCCTAGATCATCATCTACTTTATGTTTCTCAAAATGTTAGCCCGTGCGCCGAATTTGATGAAAAAATTGCATTTTTTATAATACTTACAGGTTTAGTTTCCAATTTCTATTTCGTCAAATCATGGAATGGTATTCTTCTCAGGTAATGTTGAAGATTCTCGAAGATTTATGTTATTCAGGTGATATATTGATACTTTTTAGGTAAACACTTTGTGGAACTTTGATATTTCTGAGTGTGTGTCGTAAAAATTGTTACAGGAGCTCACTAACAACCGGTGTCTCTGGCCACAGGAAGTATCAATAATTTAAACTAAATGTAACAGTTATCTGCCTTCGATTGTTCTCGCTATCAGGTAACCGACATAGAATTCAAATGAACAATCAGTAAGTGACATAAAGATACCATTATTTACTCTAGTTTGAAGGGAATACAGCAATTATTACCGAATAAACATCCCGAAAAATGAAAAATCTCTTGGAGCAAAATATAATAAAAATTAAAAAATACCAGGTGAATTAACAAATAAAATAAAATTCATAGTATATATAAGGCTATAATTAACACCTCTTGCTAATATGGTCTATTTTTATAGTCATTTTTAACAAATTGAAAACTTGCCTCTAGAGTAGGCAACCGGGTATGCACTTCAACTTACAATTACTCTTTTATCAGACTTTGAAACCTGTTTTAACTGACTTTAAATTATATTCAATACACCTATTTACATAGCAATAGGTAAATTATATTCGCCCATTCCGAATAAATTCCCATTCGCACCTAATATAGGATACTGCTTATTTAATTCTAAATAATTCTCCCTGAAAATTATCACAATGATGTTCTCATTTAAACTTTTGATCACAGAGTTTCCCATATTGGACTACCCATTTTATATTTCAAATAAAATCCTTGAAAGCAGAGTAAAAAAGTTTTTTAATACACTTATGTAATACAAGTAATTCTTTAGTATGTAATATTTTAAAACTCATGCCTTTTAAATGCTTTCCATCAACTTCTATACAATTTTCAATTCTGAATGTAAAGTTGTACACTACCCAAATCTCCAGCTGTTCCTGTGATTTCTTCTCGATAGCAATCTTTTAGTTCCTCAATTGTTCTGAGATGACTTGCATAGATCTTTGTCTTCAAATACTCCCATAGGAAAAAGTCGGGGGACCTAGGTGGCCATCGCGCCAATTGTGAAATTATGCGGCCGTTAAAAAATTCTTGCAGAATCCTCATGGAGTTTCTGGCCGTGTGAGCTACTACTTCTTCTTGTTGGAATAACAGAACATCAATTACTAATCTTCATCTAATCAGTTCTTTGTGACGCTCGTAATTGACCATTACAATACGATTTTCATCCTCAAAAAAACTCTATAACCAATTGAAAATTTGCTTCGTCAGTTATTAACAAATTGTATATTGATTCTCGGTACCGATTTAAAAAATTTTGACAAAATGTTAACCTGGCTTCCTTATCTCGATGACTCATACGTGCTCCGCATTTGGTATTTATATGGATGAAATCTTAAATCGTTATGAAGGCTTTGTAATGATTGTCCTTGGATATTCGTAGAACTAGTGATTGCCGATTAGCAGATCTGGTAGGAGTTCTCGTGAAAGCAGCTCTTGATCATTCAATACTTGCAAGCGTGCAAACCATTCTTAGATATCCGAGTTTTTAATGTTCTGCTCAGAACCATTTTCAAGCCATTGATGGACTATATGCCATAACTGTTTTACGCGTTGGCACAGGTTGATTATAATATAATTTTCTACGGATAGCACACTACTGAAAAAATATAAATGACCCTCATTCTTCGATCCATCCGTAAAAAATTTAAAACCTCAAACTAAAGTGAACTGGATTCGTATATCTAAATAAACTATCAGAATGAACTATAAATATTTTAAGGGAAGGGTATGATTATAGGACTTCTCTTCTTTGCTCTTGTGTGCTTAAAAAGTAACATTATTTAATCAGGAATTAGCTGAAATCTTGAAAAAAAAAAATATCTATGTAGGCGTATTATTTAACTTTCCGATTCGGCGCGAGGATTTTTTTTTTTTTGGAAATAACAATTTTTCACGCGAGAGAGTACAGATGACAGATAGGGGAATGGTGATTTATAATTTATACTCACCGACAACCGAAAGTGACATGGAATGGCCCATAGGTGGCGTCGTGCCAACTTGACATTCGTATATTCCGCTATCTCTGCGCTGCGGATAACGAATTTGCAACGTCCAATCTTCCGTCATGGGATTATGGATACACGTGAACCTCTGGTCGGACGTGTAAGTGGAGCGACCCACAGTCAGCAGGTGTAAATCTCGATGACGTATCCACGTCACCTGAAAATCGGAGAGAACGTTTCAGCGCGCGTCGATTTTGCATACGGGTAATTAACTGGTAAAGTATTCGGCGCTGCTGATGCAGCAAATGAAAAATCTGCGGTTCGCGAGATGATTTATGAGGAACAGTTTTTGCTCCTTCTTTTTATCTGTGGGAGTTTTAAGTGCATTTTAATATGTAACAACGTATTATGCACTTAGGGTAATTTCACATTGTAAAGAACCTTCATTGCTTTGCAAGAAAAAAAAACAATATAGTTTAATACCTATTTAGTACCAAGATCAAAAAGTGACTTTTTTCGGCCGTATCTAATCTTAAAAGAAAGCAGATGAGGACAGAAAAACATTTGTGTCAGTGCTATACAATTTTTTTTTTAGGCGACTTCTATAAGATGATATACCATAGATGAGTTGATGGTTCATTCAATGTATTATTTTTCGCTCAGATTTTGGATGCCTATTTTGCTCCAGCCACGCGCAAATAAAATTCAACGTACCAATTAGTGAAGTATACCACACGAGGCATCGATATTACAAACACAAGCATGCATTTCGTACATATAACGATATATATAACTGTTTGTAGTAGAAATATATTCAAGGCTTTATCGCTTAAAAATACAGGAATGTAAAAAGTCTATGTTTAAAAAAACAAATACACTATTGTGTTACTTTCGATAGATGGCGTTATCCTGTAGCGACCGAAAAAAGTAACTTTTTGGCCGCTTTGAAGTCCGAAGCAATTTGCAATTTTAGTTAAGGTCGCATAAAACTATATTTCCTTCCATTTCGGGCGGGTTGTACCATAAGCAGTTCAACAGACCGTTCAACTGAATCACCGATCACCGGTGAATTCTGTTCAAGAGAAAAAGCGTTGTGCCATGCATAGTAGACTAAAGCTCAATTGATCCTGGTAACTTGGTAACTGTTGTTGGTAGTGAAATCTATCGTATGCTGTCATTTTGACAGCTAATTGACAGTCGTAATTGGTGAGTGTCGAGAAATTTGGATTAAAATCTATTTCAATTTTAATTATATAAGTGAATAATCATTCTTTTATTGTTTTCATCACTAAAATCAGGTAAGAATTAGATATAAAGGTGATGGTAACTTGTTGTTTCTAACGTTGTGGTTTTAATCTAGATACACGTCGAAAATGGCATCGAAGACACAAAAATTTAATAGAGTAGTGAATTTTAGTCTTTTCGAAGAAGAGCTTCTTGTTGCTCTAATTAAAAAGTACAAAAAAAGAACTGTAGAATGTAAAGCCACAGATGGCATCAGTGCACGTGATGAAAACTCTTGCATGGGAAACTTTATCCAAGGAACTTAATTCCAATTCTGTAAAATATACGCAAATATTAAGAAACGGACAAAGTAGAAACATGCTGACGAAAAGAGAAATATTATGGAAACGGGTGGTGGTGAATTTAAAGAAATTAAAATTTCAAATATAGATAGGGAGGTGAAAGAATTATTAGGGGCTTCGATAACTGGGCTACAACGTAAATTTGATGACGACAATAACTTACTAATACTTAAATGATAAGCGGTTATTTATAAAACTTACTCATGCAAAGTAGAAACAAAATATTCACAAAGGAATATTAAAAATTATTATTTATGAAGTACATTCGTATTGATTATAGATTTAGATATTTTCATGGAAATTCCACCAATGGACACCAACGCTGTAGGGCTAATGATACAATGTTAGAGACTGAAAATTATGAAATAATTACAATTGCTTGTGGTAGTCATGAAGAAGAATCATCAACAAGTAAAGAGGGTGCATATTGGTCATCTCTTCTAAAGTCACCCTCTGTCCATTTTTCAAAATGGTTTTTTCGTTCCCTATAATTTTGTCTTTTCCTTCTATTTAAACTAATTTCGTACATTTCCAGAAAATCTTAATCTTCTTTGCTGCAACCATTTAACAAGTCCATTCTATAAAAGCGTCAAATATCAGATTAAAAAAATACGAGAAAGAAACGAAAGAAATGGAAAAATAACTTCTATCGCTTGAACTGCTTGAACGGCCAATATCTGTTTATTTGAACCATAACGAAGCGCTTGAACACCAATCATTTTGTTGGTACAACGAACAATTCCCTCTAGAACGAAGTTCACGGTTGAACCGCCCTTGAACTTGATTGGAACAATCGGCCCTTAGTGTCACTCTAAAAGCACATATAGGGCAAAATTAGGTTAAGCAAGTTTAAAGTAGAGCATCTGGATACCGATTTTACAAGCACTTTTAGAATCACAAAGTCAACTTCTTTTCAGACGTCTTCAACACAGAAAAGGATGTTTACACATGAAAGGTTAAGGAGGAAATATCACAAAAAACCTTTACAAGGCATCGCGTCTAGTTTAGCAAAAAAGCATCACTTCCACTTGATGAACAATTTCTTTTATTCAAAGAAATGTACCTTTTTGTTTTAATTGGAGAGCGTCAGTGCGTTTGCTGTCGGTTTTTTTTTATCGAAATCAAATTATATCTAATTTACAAAAAGAAACAAGTAGTTGTAAATTTACAAAGAAATAATTTTACTGACGCCTGTGTCTTCGTGGTTAAAAATGCCTAGATTTTACAATCAGACTTTACCTAGATGATTTTTTAAAAAAATAATTTTTAGCACACTTCTGTTTAAATATTTTCATTTTACCCATGAGATTCTAATTACCTTTTTTTGCAATCCTTTGTCTAGACACACAATTACGATTTAAAAAGATCGTATGACAGAGATTTTCCTTGATTCAAATAAATCTTACTTGTACGAAGTATAGAATTTATTTACATGTATACGTATATTTAAGCAAACATTATGGTTAATCTAAAAAGAGAAAGCGTAATAAAAGCGATCATACCATTTTGTTACTCATATTTGATTAATTTAGTAAAGTCTACTAAACAAGCACTGCTCAATTAACAAAGTGGGTATTATTAAGAAATTCAAGATTAGGTTAATTAAAATTGCAATTATAATATTAAAATTGTCGTTACTCGAGCGATTTTTTCTGCATTTCCCCCAATCTCTAATACTCTGTATTATTATAGCTAAGTGTTCCATTCGTAGAGTAGCAAATACGTTAAATCTACAGCGTGACAAAAAAGTAGGACAATCTACTTGAAGCGTGAAGACCAAATGCATGGTATCCTTTCAGAGCACTTTTTTAATACTATAAGCTGCATAAGTTCTTTAGTCTTCTTTCTCCACGGCCCCTTAATAAAGTCCTTTCTACCAATTTGTCTGGTTGTATTATTCCAGTGTTCTTTGTGTTTCCTTTAATCATATTCCCTGCTACTTGCGTACTGTGTTTTTAGACACTTTTAGAATAGGTTTTGAACATGAAACGGGTGGTCTCTTTTTTACTCACTCATCCAATTTTTTCATTTTCTTTGATTGTCAAATGTCTGGGCAGTCACAATAAAATGACTTTATTGCGGTCCGTCAGGCTATTCAGTTCTCGAATGCATTCCCAAACCAACCTTGCTTGTATCTTATAGTTCGCTAATGCTCTCACTATTGCCACACTGTCTATCGCAATATAGATTCGTTTACACTCAGAAAAATTCATGTATTGATTCAACCAAAAATTGGTAAATTCAACAACAACTTTCGTTTAAATGCGGTGAAAAGATTTTTTTGTTTATGCAAACATAAAAATAAGTTACTTTTGTTGGTTGAAAAGTAAAATTTGATTGGAATAAACATACGACTTAAACACCGACTGGTATTAATATAAATACAATTAAGTGTCCACTTGATGCATAAAATATGTTCATCCAAAAGTTGAATTGATTTCTTGTGACACCATAAATGTGTTAACGTTATAAAATATTGTATTTGATGCAAAACAATAATTGTTTGATATTAGTAATATTCTACTTCAATCAAGCAAATATTTATTGTGAAACTAAACAATTATTAAAACTGGTTAAGCTAACAAAACTGGTCAGCCCAAATTCATTTTACACTGGTATATTTTGAACAAGTGCCCGTTTAGCACTTCCTTGTAATACACAATACAATCCAAAAAAGAAACAAATACACACATGCAGTTAGTAAACAAAGGAAATCTTTAATACAAAAATAAAAAATATTAGTTGCAATTCCTGTGTATAAATAATACAACTTTTATTATTAGCCGTACGTTAAGTGTGCCGCTTTATCTGGCACCGTAAGAAAGAGTCCTGTCAGCAAACTAATAATACATTCCGCTTTAATCTATTTTGTTTCAATTAACGATACCTTTACGTTAAAACAAAACTACAGATTGCATTTATGGAATTTAATTACGCAAAATTCACTTAGCAAAATTAGTCTAAAAAAAAACCAAATACAACAACATAGACGCAAAAATTACTTTATTAATTTTATTTTCGACTTGAAAAACGCAAGCTAAACAAAATGAAAAATAACTTTAGTTTTGCGCGGTTAGCAAATTCTTCTACTCTTAGCGCATTAATTCTATTTTTAAATGACACGAGATTTTCTTCGAGTCTGAACACGACTTACGCTTAAAACAAAACGCAAATTAAAATGTGAAAAAGAATGGTTTTAAAACTATTTACCGCTTTAAATTTTTACAAAACAAGTACGATAAAACACATTAAAATTAGATCTCCAAAATTATAATTCTTTGACAATTTTTAGGGCTTTCAATTATCATCAATTTTCGCATTTTCTTTTCGTTTCTAAAAATCCCAAAAGCTTTACTAAGGGTACAAATTGAACTTCTATTTTTTATAGCGTAATAATAGAGTGACTAGTTTTTTACAATTATATATTGAATAAATTAACAAGAAAACAAATTAATTAAAATAACAAGTAAAAAAAAAACAATTAATTGAAAGAATATTTAAAAGTTTTATGAAGTTGTTTAGCATAAGCACTGAGTAATTTTTACTTTAGAGAGAGAGCAAACGAGTTACGGTTTCTACGTATTTGCAATGGTTAGCTTTTTAAGCAATTTTTTTGAACATCTTACCAACCGACGTGGGTAATTAAATCTTAATCCAAAATATTTAAGCCACAAAATCTTTACACAACACACACAAAAATTTAAAAAAAAGGGAGTTTTTCGAATGGTTTTAGCACAAAAACAGAAACACCTCTCGAGGAAAGCGTTAGTTTCCTGTTCTCGAATTTTCAAGCTTATTTTAATTACAAAATTTGTCAAGCGAAGTTTGATTTTAATTTTAAGATATGGAAACGCCCGGTAACGAAGGGGTAACGCGTGCTTTTTCTGTAGCTGAAACGGTCTCCGCAAACTAATTAATTCAAAACAGCAAAGGATTTTTGTAAACTTTAGTTGTGACGTCATTCCGCACCGATACACTCGTTTCGCTTCTCTTTACAAGAGGGCGCAAGAATGATGGTTGGCGTTATTTTTCTGAACTTCAAACGCCCTTCTAGGGAGTAATGTGGGATTCGCTGATCAGGAATTGTGACATACAATACCGTGTTATCTTAATTATGCGAGACTTTAAACAAAATAGACTGTTATTTCCTGTGAAATAGACGCTGCTGCAGCAAATGCCACAGTGCTTATCATCAACGTATTAATAAAATGAATTTAAATATTTTGTATTATACTAAATGGAATTTCGAATTCTTACAAAATGAAATTAAATACTTTTGGATTATACTTATTGGAATTTCGTGCAGTACCATTGTGACGACGTTTCTCTCTAGGTGTGATGTTCTCTTTAATGTTCGATTTATCTTTAGCTTTCGTTAACAGATAATCTTTCGCGCGCTTACCTTTCGCTCATGAACTTTATGAGTTAAGGCGCGGGGCCACTGCACGCGAAGCGAAGCGAAGCTCAACGAAACTAATTTCCTTGAAAAATGGCTCCCATGTAATCATACGCGCATCTTCGCTAGCCTAACTTCGCTTCGCTTAGCTTTAGTTGCCGCGTCCGCGTAAAAGGCGCGGGTCACTGCACGCGAAGCGAAGCGAAGCTCAGCGAAACTAATTTCCTTGAAAATTAGCTCCCATGTTATCATACGCGCATCTTCGCTAGCCTAACTTCGCTTCGCTTAGCTTTAGTTGCCGCGTCCGCGTAAAGGCGCGGGGCCACTGCACGCGAAGCGAAGCGAAGCTCAGCGAAACTAATTTCCTTGAAAATTAGCTCCCATGTTATCATACGCGCACGCGGCAACTAAAGCTAAGCGAAGCGAAGTTAGGCT
Source organism: Protaetia brevitarsis (assembly GCA_004143645.1). Classification (NCBI taxonomy): domain Eukaryota; kingdom Metazoa; phylum Arthropoda; class Insecta; order Coleoptera; family Scarabaeidae; genus Protaetia; species Protaetia brevitarsis. The sequence continues at coordinate 2,176,188 of RXPK01000184.1, forward strand.
AGCGAAGAAAAAATAGCGTCCACGTAAGATTACATAGGAACTAATTTTCAAGGAAATTAGTTTCGCTGAGCTTAGGTTCGCTTCGCGTGCAGTGGCCCCGCGCCTTAAGATTACATGGGAGCTAATTTTCTAGGAAATTAGTTTCGCTGAGCTTAGCTTCGCTTCGCGTGCAGTGGCCCCGCGCCTTTACGCGGGTCTAAGTCATCAGTATAAATTAGCCGCTACCCTCACGAAGGAAAAAAAGGAATAACTATACATAATTAACGGCTACGAACAAAACATCATCAAATATAAATATATATATACAGGGGTTTTCGTTTAATTTATGACGCTCATCGGATTAATCGTTGCATATGAAATCTTAATGATTTATGGCAGAAATCGGTCTACAATTCTCGTATTAAACAATATACAGGGAGCGGCATAAAAATTTGAGCGTGAAATAAACAATAAAAGAAACAATCTCGCCACGTAACTAATTAACTCGTGAGGCGGAAGAACTATAAACGTATCACCCCAAGGGACGACAACAAAATACAGTCCTACAGGATCGGTAAACGGCTATAATCGTATCACCCCGTGGGACGACAACGTGCTGTGGCCAAGGAGAGAATCGGGAACCGGCGGAGTCTGCCTCGATCTCGGTAGATGCACGGCTTATATAGGCGAGCAGCGCTGGCGGGGATTCGAGCGTGCGTAGATACAATGTGCGCCGCGTGGAGGGGACGCGATACTCTAAGAATTGAAACTAAGACGCGTGCCGGAGAAAACAAATTAACGAATAAATGCGGGCGTAACGAACATAACAGGAAAAATTGATCAAACATACTAAAATTTATGCTAAAATAAATTGCTAAATCAAAATATATACTGAAATTAATTTTTCCGTGTAACGACATGTATTTAACTTAACATAATATTGTTGAACTAAGTGAATTTTGTTCAGTTCTTAACATGTTTAATTTATCTAACTGACTATGCAAAAATCCGCAAAATCCATGCAGGGAAAACCGTGGAGAGAAGCTAGTCTTATACACCCTCGACTTAGTTTGATGGGGGATGAAAGAATTTATCCATGAGCGTAGTTGCCAACGCATGCTCCCTACACGTTCTATGTGAAAAGCATGATATAACCTTTATTAGAACTCATAAATAACACTCTCCTGATTCGATCGGTTAACACTGCAACTTAATAATTCACTTTAACCGAATAAAAGCACACAAACGGATACACATATACTAACCTAAATGCTATCGATAATAAAAGGGGTAATAAATCACTAACACAAAGTACTCCCCCCATTGGCGGCATATACCGGCACACGAGAATTAGATCGCGACAATGTGCAACGCGGATTTATCGCGAAACATTAAGCGCTACCAGCATTATAGTTACGTTGAATTGTCGCCTGCTTCGTGGGCTAAAATATCCGTAAAAGAAAACGCGGCCGTAATATAGTGCGAAGTGCTGAATGAACCGGAGAAATACAATCCTAAGTTCTGCCAGTTCACGACCCATAAAGTTACTCTAATAGCGCCGGTAATGGATACAGTCGCGTATGGAATTTTAATAAAACCCCGGAATTGGTCTCAATAAAATTTATGAAGGGATTCATTACGAGGCATAATTTCCAATTAAGACCTTATGAATATGATTACTCCCGAGCAATCCGAGCCGTTTGTTATTGTACCATTCGCGCCGGAGTAACTACGCCCGTTTTGTTCCGACAGGAAATTAAATTACAACTATAAAATGTAACTGGCGGCAATAGACATCTGTTTTGTTGCCGATACGAACTTGAAAACGTGAAATTCGACGCCTAGTAAAGTGTAAAATATAAACCTGATGTTGGGAAAATGAGATTAAATTTTACCGTATCGTATCTTGGAGGCTACAAAACAAATATCAATATAGAAAAAGGTGATAAAGATAGATAGATACAACAGCAATTTTTTTTTATTAAGGAATTGAAATTTTCAAGATATTTTTACTTTACTTCAAGACGTTATAAATGAAAAACTAAATCATTTTCCTTTTACTAACTCCTTTATTGGAAAAAGATCGTTAAATAAAATAAAACATTTTTTTTTTTTTGTGAAACGGGCGTATTTGTAATATAAACTGAGGTTTATTACGTCTAGCACTCTTATTAAAACAAAATGAAGACGATGTTTGCATTCTTTGAAAATTTTATCACCGTGGAATTCTCTCAGGAAATCTTCCGCCCGGGAATTTTTATAGACACTAATAAAATAACTGATCTATAACTTTTTTCAATTTCTCCACTACTATGATCAAACCAATTGCTGATAATTTAGGTAAAGTTATGTACTTGATACTTATGCATTTTGCAACATGGGCATAATTTTGCTTTATTTATGAAAATCTAAATATTAATATTACAATTTTGCACCCTCTAATTACCGGTTGTACCTACGTGAGCCCTAGTCCATACCTTCACGCAACGTATCCCAACTATCTAATAACAAATCAGTGGGATTTTTTAAATTCCCTAACGCCTCTAATACAGATAAGCGCACTATTGGAATACATTCAGGAGAAGTAGTAACTGACGTGATTGGTCACAGAATGCCAAGATATTGTCTATTTGGGAATACCGTAAATCTAACCAGTAGAACGGAAACTACTGGAGAGCCTGGTAAAATTAACGTTTCGGAAGATGCCTTTAGATGTCTTAGTGACGAAGAAAATTATGACAGCAGTTTCCATTTCGATTATCGCGGCCCGATAGCAATGAAAGGCAAATCAGAGCCCATGAAGGTATGGTTTTTGTCGCGACTAGAAGGACAGAAGACTGGAAATTAAGTCTCACCGAAATCGTGCACGTTTTAGTAGTTCGTGCGTAAAACGCGTCTAAACGAACAACAATTAGCATCCACAGCAAATCTGATATTTTTGCATATGGGCAACTCAAAAGAATCGGCGTACTTCACTGATAAGAATCAAGAAGTATATGACAACGAAGAAAATGACTTTTCGAGAATCGATTGAAAACTATGGAAAAATTAGGCTAGTTTTAATTAAACATAGAATTTTAAGTAGCGTTAAAATATCTTTAATATATTATTTTATTGTATGAGCCGCCTATGCAGTATTGGTTTAAGGTTTAGTATAGACAGGTTTTTAGTGATGCTAAGTGAAACACACTAGTATATGTAATGTTTCGTTATAAATCCTCATATGAGTATCTTATTTTTATAATTTATATTTTGATAAGTATACCGTTGTGATAATTAGGTACATTGAGTTTTGTAACATACGGAAACGCTAAAATTTTACGATTAATAATCTGTCCAACGACTTTTAATATATTATCTAGTTTGTTGGTTATCTTGTTCGTTATAAATTCTCACAAATCACGTTTGTTTTTGTAATAAAATGATAACTAACTGATATGAATTTTAGATAATCAAAATAACTCATGAAATCATCAAAATACTGTACAAAAACACCTTACGTCTCCCGACATTCAGTATATACTGTATAAATGATAAGGCTACATTCGATGTAAACTATTTCATCTCTCCTATACTCAGTTACATTAGAAGTATTATACATTAGAAGTATTATGCTCCCAGGTGCAACGCCCTTGTGTATTTCATCCCGTTCCCTACAAAATCTACATACTTTGCGAATCCAAGTTTACTCAGATGTCCGTTCAGTTTACGATAGCCTGAAAGTATTCCTGCTAATATGCGAACATTGTTCTTACTCAGGTTGATGCATTCTCTAAACCTCTTCTGGTTATTGGTTCCCAGAAGAATTTTACTTTGCCTCATTCCCTCATTATTCTCCCAATAATTAGATTTTCTCTGCTCCATTTCTCTTTTCAGTTTCCTCAGTATTACACTGCTACTTATTCCGCAAAAGGGTTCAGGCCCTACAAAAGGTATTTTGCGAGATTATCCGTTATCTCGTTTCTTTCCACTCCTATGTGACCCGGAACCCACAGGAGGGATACTTTATTCCTTTTGCCTAGCTTGTTTAATTTCCCTATGCATTCCCAGACCATCTTGGAGCTGATTTCATGTGAGCTGAGCGCCATGATGGCTGCTTGACTATCAGACATGAAGATAATCTTCTGCTTTCGATAATTTCTATCAATATTGAACTGGACGCATCTTTCAATAGCGTGTATTTCCGCCTGAAAGATACTTGGGTATTTTCCCAAGCTTTCGAAGTAATTGGTTCTAAACCCATATGTTCCTATTCCAATTTCCTAGGCTGTCTTGGAGCCATCAGTGTACTATTTGATGGCATATCTATTCAATTTCAAGGTGGTGTTTCAGCTCCCTATATCTACTAGACTTTCTAAATCCCCTTGTTCTAATCTAATTCCCGTTGCCTAGGAGGGCATCTTGCAGAGAGCTTTACAAGATGCACAAAATAGTGACAATAACTGACCTGCTCATCATGCAATGCTTGCTGTATATACATTCCAAGAAAAACTTAGAGAAAGGGAACGATATTTATCAATACTCTAGGAGATATTGCGGAGATATACGGCCTCCATACTATCGCATCGCGTAAAAACCAGTCAACTGCCTTCAACTACCACGCCATATGAATATATAAAGAAACTACTTTCCGAGTGGTCCGCAAAAGATTAAGAAAATGGTCACAGATACTGTTTTACTCAATGAAGGGCATTTTAATATTTTTGCTGTGTTGTAGATCTTGTTTTATTTGTAAATATTGTTTTGTGCGCTCTATTTGTACTTATATGTTTAGGTAAAGTTTTATTTATTTATATTATTATTTATACAAACCATTATTGATATTTTGCGCTCACCTTGTATGATTGTATCGCAATTGCACATTATGGCAAATAATCTATCTATCTATAAACCTTCAAACCCTATCTTATTTGCGTCCCCCTCAAACGTAAATTTACTAATAATATACCTGAAATAACCCACGCCGCGTCTGTCGAAATAGATGAATACGCGTTCGCTGTCCTAACCGTTAATAATCTTTGCGCATCGATTATTTTTTTTTTTGTTTCTTTAATTTTATAGGCGTCCATACGGTCACAGTTATACTGCTAATAATGAATGATTGCAAGGTACGTGCAAACAAGTTAATTTTTTAGCACCTAGCTGAAAACGACCCTACGGTAAAACTTTCAAAGAGTGGACACCTCTTAAAATCCTATATTAAGTTAGATGATCTAATCTAATCAAGCAATTAGATATTATGATTTAAGTGCTGAGTTGTATTATGGCTGCACATTGTAAAAAAACTAAGCATTTTTGTAACTAATCTGAAAGTATAACGATTTTGTTTGGTTTTGTTGGACAATTTTACAAGCTGGAAAGTATTTGGAATGTAATCTATGACATAATTGAAGGGCTTATTGCAATAACACGATAAGCCTCGCCAAAATACCTCAATTCTAAATTTAATAGTAAATAGTTTCATGCATTTTCTAAAACTTTAAAGCTTGGTAACTCCTTTGTTTTTAGTTTATCACGTTATTACAATAAGCCCTTCAATTGTAATATTTAAACTGTTCTTAATATATTCTGGTGGAATTAAAAATATATACAGTGACCGGCAGAAAGTGCGCAGCATTTGGGATTTTTTTTTGTCTTTGAATTTAGTAAATCTTTTTTCTTACAGTTTACCTCTGCATCTCTTGAAACTAAAAAAACACTCATCAAAGCTGCCGAAACTTTAATTGTATACAAGGGAAGGTCAAAAATGTGAAATTACGCTAAGAGTAAAGTATCTCAGTTTTTGAGTTTAGAACATTCTTTTATTAATAAATATTGTTCCAAATTCAACGCTATCTCCAAATATAAAGTTTCGCTTAATTTTAGCAAAAAATGAGATTTGATCGTTTTTTTCAGAATTACCCCGTATACAAAATTTATTGAGACCATACAGCAGTCATATTCTATTCTGTGTGTAATTTGTGAGAGAAAATCATGCATGCTATGACAAATTAGTTGGTTTAAAAATGTTTATAGCCTTGAAAAGGAAAACTTTAAAATGGGATTATTATTTTTGCTGCACACCTTGATTTGTTTTCAAATGATACAAAATAATTACAACATAGACCAACCTTTCAATGGCTCTTTTTTTCCAAAAAACTACGAAAAGATTGTTTATTAGTAGCATATACTAGAACCATAAAAAATTGTGCACGAATATTATTTACAGACGAGGCAACCTCCACAAGCAACGGCACGGTTAGTTCCCAAAATTGCAGGTGGTGGGCTGACCACAATCCGAATTTTATAATCGAGTGTAAAAACCAATATTCATTTAAAGTTAACTTTTGGTGTGGTATAATAAATACTCACATCGTGAGACCATTTTTCTTTTGGAAGAATTTGAGTGCGGCAAAATATTTACAATTTTTACAAAATGGGTTTAGTGAATTTTTAGAAAAAGTAAAATTTACAAATTTCGACCATTTGGAAATATTGACCACTTAGAAAATGTAATTAAACCATGGAAATCAATCCTGTTTTTTTTTTTTACAGAACGTTGCAAGGGAATTTAATAATAGATAGACAAAATAGAAGTTTAATGTTTATTCTTTACACTTTACACGAATAAATATTTGCTGTTAACATTATTGTAAATGCATTGCCTTTTATTTTTTGGTCTGCATTTAAAAAGAAAGGCGAGGTTAAAGTGATTATGAGTTACAAAATTTCAGTTAGATGTAATTATTTTGCATCATTTGAAAATAAATCAAGGTGTGCAACAAAAATTATAATTCCATTCTAAAGTTTTCCTTTTCAAGGCTATAACAATTTTTAAACTATCTGATTTGCCATAGCATGCAAGATTTTTTCTCACAAATTATATACAGAATAGGATATGACTGCTGTATGATCTTAATAAATTTTGTATACCGTGTAATTCCGAAAAAAAAAAAACAATTAAGTCTCATTTTTTGCTAAAATTAAGCGAAACTTCATATTTGGATATAGAGTTGAATTTGGAACAATATTTATTAATAAAAGAATGTTCTAAACTCAAAAACTGAGATACTTAGCGTAATTTCATATTTTTGACCTTCCCTCGTATACAATTAAATTTTCAACAGATTTGATGACTGTTATTTTAGTTTCAAGACATGCAGAGGTAAACTACAAGAAAAGGGATTTACTAAATTCAAAGACAAAATTTTTTTCCATTAAATTTAATGATTTACAGTGAGTACACAGTTCAATATGGTATTTGATAAATTAATAATTGCAACAAAGATAAAAGGCCAATACAAGATCTAAAAATGACTAATTGCCTTATTTTCTACATTACTGCATCCATCAACAAACAATTATGAATATTGTTTAATTGAATCGTGCAGACGAAAATTGATGTGTGTGCCAGTGGGCAAAAACGGAAATAACAATGGCGGATGTTTATTAAACCAACAATGAAATGTAAAACAAAAAGGGATTTATAAACATTATTGCCACGGTAAATAAACAATTTTAAATTCTCACTCGGTTCAAAAGCTTGATTAGAATAGATTTTATGTTTAATTTGACCTGGAATTAATAATTCATAATACACGTAACGTATAGTATATAAATTGTAACCAATATATGAGATACAAATAACAAAATATGCCAGATATAAATATAATGTTATAGAAATTCAGAAATGTTCGTCGACGATGTAACGAAGTAACTTTACCGGAAACTTCTTTAAACAGATTCGGGTACAAACGTCACGAATATATCTCTTCAAAGAAAAGATTTCTTTGACTCAAAGAAATCTGCATGTGAGTTAAAGCGAAATACTCGCGTTCAAAGGGAATCTATAAAACGTTTACCCGTATAAAAACTAAATTTAACTTTATTTACAGTTAAACAGAATATAGAATATAGCGAAATTGAATTGCTTCTAATATTATAAATTGATAATTTTGTGTTTCCTTGTTGTGATGGAGGAAGAAACAAGAGAGTGCCCCCTTCCCACATGGGCCTCATTTTTACCTTTTTTTTTTCGCTTTTATTCTTTCGATCTTTTATAGTATTAAGAGGCGGGAGCATCACAAGTTTGTTAAGAACCCTTGCGAAACGGACGTGGATGATAACGAAAGCTTAGCGAAGCAACAAATAGCTATAAACCTTGTGAACGTGAGAAAATGTTTGGAACGTATTTACTTTCGGAAGTGACAGTAATAGAGTTACCAAAGAACAAAATTTCATCCGAGATAGAAGGGAAAGGCCTACACCGCCTTGTCTCGAATATAAAGATCACCTACATTATTATTTGGCCTGCAAGACCAGCAGTTTCCTGCTCTCGGCAAATCAGCTGTGAATAACGCAAATATACGGTGAAGTTTATTCAACTACGGCAAAAGAGGGTGGCCTGTTTCTCTGGCAGAATAATACCGCTCGTTGTGTTTATCAAATTTTTTGCACGCATAGGATTCTGGATTCCCTGTAGTACGTATTATCAGCTTGTCTTTTATGTGTATTAAGCTCTCATAATTTTCCAATGAGTGTACTTTTTTGTAGTTCTACCTCTAAAAAAGGGTTGTTAGAGACTACGTTCATGGCCACCAAATTTCGTAACATAAGCTATACAAAAGTAAAAACATCAGATTTTTTTTAAGTGCGAAAAAGTTTTACAAAATCGGTAAATATAAAACTGTATAAAAGTGATAAAAAATGTTTTTTTTTTTTAATGAGAAAAGAGAGAGTAAAAGAGTAAAAAGTGGCCTGGGTACTATACACCTAGCTTTTTTTTAAAAGTATAATATTTAAAAACGGGATAGAAAAATTGTTAAAAAAAATAAACAAATGAAAAAATGTTAAAAATAATAAAAACATGCTAAAAAGGTTTGAAAAATAAAAAAAAAGAAGAAAAAATATCAGATTTTTTTTAAATGTGAAAAAGTTTGAAAAATCGAAAAATATACAACTGTAAAAAAGAGATAAAAAATGGGATGTTTAAATGGGAAATACTAAAAAATCCAAAACAATTTTAAAAAATGCAAAAAGGTAAAAAATGAAAAAAAGTTAAAAAACATTAAAGTTAAGAAAACCTTTTTTTAAAATAAAAGCAAAGAAGGGGAACAAATTGGAGAAGTTTTTAGAAAAATTGAAGAAAGCAGTAGAGGGGAAAAACAAAAGAAAATCTGAACCTGAAACGTATTACACATTCTAATAGTGGAATGTTATATAAGAAAAAAAATATCAGATTTTTTTAAATGCGAAAAAGTTTAAAAAAATAAAAAATATACAACTGTAAAAAAGAGATTGTAAAAAAATTGATGTTTAAATGAAAAACAGTAAAAAAATCGAAAACAATAAAAAAACTAATGCAAAAGGTAAAAAATTAAAAAAGTTAAAGAGCATTTAAGTTAAGAAAATAAAAAATTAATGTGAAAAAGATTTTAAAAAGGCGAAAAAATGCAAAAACCTTTTTTTAAAAATAAAAGCAAAGAAGGGGAACAATTGGAGAAGAAAAATTGAAAAAAAGCAGTAGAGAGGAAAAACAAAAGAAAAACTGAACCTAAAACGAACCTACAACGCATTAAATTTAAAAAATGGAAAATATACAACTGTAAAAAAGAGATAAAAAATGGATGTTTAAATGGAAAATAGTAAAAAATCGAAAACAATAAAAAAACGAATACAAAAGGTTAAAAATTAAAAAAAATTAAAAAGCATTTAAGTTAAGAAAATAAAAAATTAATGTGAAAAAGATTTAAAAAAAGCGAAAAAATGTAAAAACTTTTTTTTTAATAAAAGCAAAGAAGAGCAACAAATTGGAGAAGAAAAATTGAAAAAAAGCAGTGGAGGGGAAAAACCAAAGAAAATCTGAACCTGAAACGTATTACACATTCTAATAGTGGAATGTTATATAAGAAAAAATATCGGATTTTTTTTAAATGCGAAAAAGTTAAAAAAATGAAAAAATATACAACTGTGAAAAAGAGATAAAAAAATGATTTTTTAATGGAAAATAGTAAAAAAATCGAAAACAAAAAATAAATGCAAAAAAAGTAAAAAAAAATGAATTAAAAGTTAAAAAACATTAGAGTTAAGAAAATTTTAAAAAATGTAAACAAGATTTTAAAAAGGCGAAAAATGTAAAAAAAAATCCTTTTTTTTAAATAAAAGCAAAGAAGGTGAATAAACTGGAGAAGTTGTTAGAAAAATTGAAAAGGCAGCAGAGGGAAAAAGTAAAAGAAAATCAGAACCTAAATGGACCGACTTATAAAACAACACTCTTCAAGGGGCACGTTCTGGGAGAATACCCAACTAAATTAAGAAAATTCAAATATGTCTTCCCATTTTGCTATATTTCATTCTGCATTTGTGGTACTAGCGTAATAAAAAAGAGTAAAGTTTAGGAGTGGACCTGTAGACCAGTGAACCTAATTTCCTGACTAGGTTCAGAGCTGGTGCACCTGCTCCGCATAAGGAGCAGGTCGTACCATCCCTAGTCCTGAATGAACCACTGCTTGACGTATTAAATTTCGTGGATGTGCTCTAAAATACGCCAATACTAAAACACAATCATCATTTGCGACACGTCTATTTTTGGCCCTTGGTGCCTGACCATTAAAACAGCCATTTCTACGTAAATTATATTCCAGTCTTGTAAATGTACGAGGATGTGAACATATTCTTTGTGAATACATAGTTTGATACATCCCATATGCTACTCTATTACTTCCATTACATTTGAAGTACAAAATTAACATATCCATTTTTTCATCATTAGAATAATGATCACCCATTTCGTGATATTTTGATGAAAATACGTAATGAATTATCTCAGTTAAGTTTGACACTAAAGCTGTAGTAATTGTTTTCACCGCTTATGCTTTAGGCGATGTGTTCAATTTGTCTAAGCGTAAAACTTTTCAATTTATGTTTTTAAATTATTAGATATTTATGACATACGACATATCATTGAAAAGAGAATTTTTTAGAGTTTTTTAAAATACACATTGTATTTACACAGTTGGCGTTCAATTGATTTTTTTTATTCTAAGGCGTATAAGAGAGAATAGATGTAGAACAACTTTTCTCCTTTAACCTTTTGCCATATGTCTAACAGCAGCCGAGATATCTGGTGTGTACAAGTGAAATCAGACTGTATACACAGTTATTATACATAATAACAAATACAAAATTTTCCCGATAAACAGTAGTAATTATGGTAAAGCCAATCAATTCGAATAACATACTACCAAATAAACCTAATAAGAATGCACTGCATATCAATATTTTATAACAGGCAGTCGTGTTGCTTTTATAAATTTGAAGCCTATAAGCAGTTGCGAGCTGCTGTCAGCGTCAAGCTTGGAGCAACTTAAGAACCTAATCAATTTTACCAACTGTTGCAACCACCATGAAAGAAACATGAAACGTTACTTCATGTTCCTTTCATGGTGGTTAAATAATAAGGAAGCTTAATTTTTTTTTTCAAATTTGCTTACGCTGTAAGTTTTTACCCATCATTTATATAGGAAAGGTAATTTAAAAGAAAATTTCCGAAAACTAGGTAACTACTAACATACTAGATGTGGATTTTCTAGATACGATGTACAATAATTGATGAAAATTTAAAAAAAAAAAAAACGTTACCTTTACGAACAATATTCCGTCGCCGAGCAGGTGGAACATCCTGTATATTAAGTGCCGAGTTACTAGCATGCACCGGTTTTCATCAAAAAAAAGAACCTTCAATTTTGAACGCGACTAACAGATAAGTTCAGTAACGACAATATCAGCAAAAAGTTTATGTATCCTTCCCCGGAAAAGGCAATCTTGTAAATAAGAAATATAATCGTCAACCATTCAACTTATTTTGACATTTAAGGGAAAATCCCAGAGTTAATTTCTCTGTCCTCGGATTTTGTCGTTGACAAATTGGTTCCATTAGGGAACTCTGTGTACGATTTTTTTCTGATAGTTGTAGCCTCATCTATCATGTGTAATGTTAGTTTCTAAATACTAAAAGTTCCTTTCATACTGAGTCTCACAAATGAACATCTTATACAAGACGTAAAAAAATAGAAAAAAAGGGTATAGTTACATAGCTATTAAACGTGGTGTATACTATAAATCATTGCATTCTTTGATTAAAGTATTATGTAACTCGATACCGACTTCCACCAGTTCACTGAACTTTAATCTGAATAAATCAAATCAAATTAATTAACTACTAGACACTATATTTCCGGAGGCTTCAATATATTAATGAAACACTTGGAAACTTCCACAACGGGAGAGAATGTATTAAATTGCTACCGTATCTCCACGCGAATAGTCAATTGTTCCTATCAGAATCTCCAACAAATTAAATTTAATATTTCAAATATGCTACATATTTTACTGAGTACTGGATTAGTCCTTCACTTTGTCAGGTGCTCCATAAAGGTGAAGCATAGTTAATTGGTAAGATACGCCCGCTGTTTTCAATTATCACTGATCATCCACATTGTGTCCGATTACGTCATGGTTTATTTGTGTGCATGAATCGGGAATGCTAGTGACAAAGCTAAATATAAACCCGTGTATATATATTATGTATAAACAAAATCTGATCGTCTGTGACGGTACCTAGTAATAATTTTGTCGTAACATAAATTTACTGGGACCTGTATGGTTAATTATTTTATAATGGTTGTGTTTCATTTTTACTGGGCTCTGACAAAGTTTTTTNGAAAAAATTATTATAAAATGATGCGGGTATGTTCTACTAATTCTATTTGAAAGATCGTCTAGTTCTTGTGGACAAATAATATAAACTGTCTGCTTCAGAAAACCCCACACAAAAAAAAAATCTAAAATAGAAAGATCTGGCGATCTAACTGGCCAGTTGATGGGGCCACTATTTCCTATGCATTTTTTACCAAACTTTTCATTCAAAATATCTTTGACATTACGGGCATTGTGAGGAGGTGCCCTATTCTGCTGGAACCATATATCGTGACGTATATCCAGGGGTATGTCATCCAGATAATCCTCGAATTCTGTCAAAAGAAAATCGGCATATCGTCCCGCATTAAGCGATCAAATAGGGGCCTACTACAGTTCCGTCTAATACGCCAAACCATACATTAATCGAAAATCTGTGTTGGAATCTGTACTCACGAAATGACCTGAATTTGCCATATATAATATAAAAGGGGGATGCAGGAAGTTTGGAGAAAATTTAAAAAAAGAAAAAAGTGTCAGAAGAAAAAAATGTGAAAAAGTTAAAAAAAAGGAAAAACATGCCTACAATGGTATAAAAGAGATGAAAAATTGATTTAAAAAAACGAGAAAAATAATAAGAAATTGTGGTTTGTGTAGATACTGTATACCTCGCTATTTTTTAAAAAAAAAAGTGAGATATTTGAAAAAAAAAAATGGAAAAATTGTGAAAAAATAAACAAACGGAAAAATTATAAATATAATCAAAACAAAAATGTTAAAAAGGTTTGGAGAAAATTTAAAAAAAAGAAAAACATTTTTTTTAATGCAAAAAATGGATAAATATAAAACTGTATAAAAGAGATGTGTTTCTTAAATGAGAAAATAGATAAAAAAGTAAAAAGTGTACTGTGTACTGTATACCTCGCTTTTTAAAAAAAAAGGTGATATTTAAAAAAGTGATAGAAAAATTGTAAAAAAAAATAAACAAATGAAAAAATGTTAAAAATAATAACAACATACTAAAGATGTTTGGAGAAAATTAAAAAAAAAAGATGAATAAATATCAGATTTTTTTAAATGCGAAAAACAAAATATACAACTGTGAAAAAGATATATACTTGGATTTTTTAAACTAATAAAAAATTGAAAGTATTAAAAATGTTAAATTCAAGAAAATAAAATATAAAAGGTAAAAAAGTATTTAAAAAAGTGAAAAAAAAAATAAAAAAAACCAAAATTTTAAATAATTAAAGCATAGGTGAACAAATTGGAAAAGTTGAAATGAAAGAAGCAGCAGAGGGGGAAACAAAAGACAATCTGAACCTGAAACGTATTACACATTTTAAAAGTGGAATGTTATATAAGAAAAAATATTAGATTTTTTTGGAAAAACAGCAAAGAAAGTAAAAAACAATCGAAAAAATATAAAAATAAATACAAAAAAAGAAAATATTGAAAATGTTAAAAATGTGAAATGTTAAGAAAATAAAAAATAAAAAGTAAAAAAGGATTTAAAAAAGTGAAAAAAAAATAAAAAACCAAAAATAAAAAAAAAGCAAAGAAGGTGAATAAATTGGAAAAGTTGTTATAAAAATTGAAAAAAGCAGCAGAGGGGAAAAACAAAAGAAAATCTGAACCTGAAACGTGTAATACGTTTCAGGTTCAGATTTTCTTTTGTTTTTGTGGAAATGCGGAATTTTATATAAGAAAAAAATATCAGTTTTTTTTAGAACGCGAAAAAGTTAAATAATGAAAATATGCAACTGCAAAAAAGACAGAAAATGGATTAGGAAAATAGTAAAAAAATCGAAAGCAATAAAAAATGAATGCAGAAAGGTACAAAAAAAAATTAAAGTTAAAAAAACATTAAAGTTAAGGAAATAAAAAATTAAATGTAAAAGAGATTTTAAAAAGGCGAAAAAATGCAAAAAGCGTTTTTTTTTAATAAAAGCAAAGAAGGTGAACAAATTGGAGAAGTTGTTAGAAAAATTGAAAAAAGCAGCAGAGGGGAGAAACAAACAAATTATTAACAGTAGTAACTATTGTAAAATCAATCAATCGATACATTAGATACCATATAAGTCGAATAAGAAGGGCAATGCATATCAATATTTTATAATAGCCAGTCGTGTTACTTTTATAAGTTTGAAGAGGTTTAAGGGGTTGCGAGCTGCTGTCAGCGTCAAGCTTGGAGCAACTGAAGAACCCAATCAATTTTACCAACTGCTGCAACTACCATGAAAGGAACATGAAACGTTATTTCATATTCCTTTCATGGTAGTTGATATAATAAGGTGCTTATTTTTTCAATCTTGCTACGCCTGTAAAGTTTTTACCCATCATTCATATAGCAAAGGTAATTTAAAAGAAAATTTCCGAAAATTAGATAACTACTAAAATACTAGATGTGGATTTTCTAGATACGATGTACAATAATTGATGAATAGTTCAAAAAAAAAAACGTTACCTTTACGAACAATATTCCCGTCGAAGCAGGAACATCCTGTATATTAATGCCGAATTACTAGCATGCACCGGTTCTCATCAAAAAAAGAACCTTCAATTTGAACGCCACTAACAATAAGTCGTAACGAAATTCAGCAAAGTTTATGTATCTCAGAAAAGGCAATCTTGTAAATAAGAAATATATGTCACATTCACTTATTTGACATTTAAGGAAAATCCAGAGTTAATTTCTCTGCTCAGATTTTGTTGACAATTGGTCCCTTAGGAATCTGTGTACGATTATTTTCCTGATAGTTGTAGCCTATCTATCATGTGTAATGTTGGTTCTAATACTAAAGTTCTTCATACGAGTCTCACAAATGAACATCTTATACAGACGTAAAAAAAATAGAAAAAAAAAGGTATAGTTATAGCTTTAAACGTGGTCATACTTATAAATCATTGCATTTTTGAGTAAAAGTATTATGTAATCAATACCGACTTTCCACAGTTCACTGAATTTAATCTGAATAAATAAATCAAATTAATAACTACTAGAACAACTATATTCCGAGCTTCAATATATTAAAAACACTTGAAACATACACAACGGGAGAGATGTATTAAATTGCTACGTAGCACGCGATATCAACTTGTTTCATCAGAATTTCCAAAATAAATTAATATTTCAAATTTAACATTTTTGATACTGATTATCCTTCACTTTGTCAGTGCTCCATAAAGGTGAAGATAGTTAATTGTAAGATACCCGCTGTTTTCAATTATCAACTGATCTCCAATTGTGTCATTTCGTCTCGTTTATTTGTGTGCATGTCGGACATGCTTAGATGACAAAGCTAAATTAAACCGTGTATGTATTCAGTATAAATAATCTGATGTCTGTGACGTACGTCCAATAATTGTCTTACATAATTATGGGACCGTAGGTTATAATTTATAATGGTTGCCGTTATTGCATCCGCTCCAATATGTGGAGTATTAATAATAATAAAAATGTGTGGGTCAAGTAACGCAAAACAATGCAACAAGCAACCATTTTTTTTTCTTTGGAAAACAACATATAAACTCATGTTTGATTAGACAAAAGCAAAGTTAGTAGCTTTCAAAGTGCACATTTACTTTCACCAGCCCTGATCTTTGTACATAAGAAATCGTTCCATAATCAAAGATGAACGAGTGATGATGCTTGGAAATAAAGAAGCGAATATAAAGTGTGTGTGTGTTTCTCACAGAAACCAAGTTGAAGATGTGAAAATCGAAAATTGGAGTGTCGAGCCATCAGCAAATACCTAATTGGAAGGGTTAAGAGTAGCAATATACAAAGATATCTTAATACTTGCAATCAATGCCTTCGTATGCGATGTGAAAATTGGATTGCGACTTAAAAGGGTAAATTTCAAATGGAAGATGAACCCGGGAAAGGCAATTTCTGCGTCCGTACCCGAAAATGTTGATGCAGTCATCAATCATTTTGTCAGACCGTCGATTGGGCTAAAAAAAATCTGAGCACTGAGTATTCCATAAGAACGCGCCATCATAAGTTTAACGTGATTTGAACTGAAAAAATGTCTGCAATGATCCAATTTGAATGTTGACAGATGATCCAAGCGGAAGCGCGAGTTTATCTGTGCTCGGTTTGAAAAAGATCCAGACTTCTTAAGCGTATTGTATATCGATGACTTGGTCAACTTCTACTACCAGAACAAAACATCGATGGATGCAGCACTCTGGTTCCCAAACCTAGAGTTTGTGTTCAAAATCTGCTGAAAGTCTGCTTGGGGTTTTGGGATGCCACGGAGTAATCAGACTGATTTCTGCATAAGAGCAGCAAAACTGGGAAATTATTATCGACGTTAATACTACTACGAGAGCAGTTAAAAGGAGACGTGGAAAGTTGCCAAAGGTGTTTTGGTGTTCGAACAATTCCCTCTCGCATGTTGTGCAACAAATTCGTGATTAAGGTCGAATTACTCGAATATCACAAATCTGGCTCGTCCGACTATATGTCTTCTCAACTGAAAAAAAAAATAAAAAGATGTAAATTTCCTCACGAAAAGTGATAGAAGCTGTGGAGACCTGGTTTGCAGAACAAGAAAAAAATTTCTTTTTGAAACGGTCAGACGCGTTGCAGTTCGTTAAAATAAATAATCATTAAGAGAGGTGAGAAAAAAATAAAATTTAGACTTTCAAATTGTGTATGCTTCTAAGTAGAAAAGAATTTTTTCAATCGTCTCTACACAAAGGCAAGTCACAAATCTTCACAATAGCGTTCACACGAGGAAAGACTCAAATTTATAATTAAAAATTTAGACGGTAGAATGCTTGTCTGCATACAGTTCTCATTTACGGGGAATGTTTTAATTAGGACAATTACTATGAAAGAAAGAATGTTTGAAAAAGAATATGTAATAAATAGAATTTTGTGAAAGAGCGGTGTGTCTCTGGAAATTTATAATTGAGTATGTATTAACAATGGTTGTCAAACTGATAGTATGACTATTCTATTGTATATACAACACTCAATGAATCATAGATTAATGAGGAGTACAAGAGAATTTAAGCGAAATAACAAGGCTGACAGTGGGCTCCGCCACCATCAATCCTCAAAAGTTGTCGTAAAGTGAAACCCAGCAAGAGACATATCTTATGCGTGACTCCAAAAAAGCAAAGTGAAGTTCTGAATATGCTCACCAAGAGTCTGCCTTTATGACTCTAAGAGTGATAAGCCCTAGACAATTACGCTCCACTGGGCCAGTCCACTCAAGCCGGCATCCTAACAACCCCAAAAAATTTTAACATCGCGAAGAGCGACAAAAAGAAGAGTTTGTTATTAATAAATATGTTTATGTTATTTGATGTTTAGAGTAACAATTTAGTTATAATTAGGTTAAGAATGATAATATTCGCAAAACTACTCGCAGCTTCGAAAAGTCATATTTACTAATTTTCCAATCTTCTATGGAGCGTACGTAAGAGAATATGTCAGCCAAAAAACATGTGTGATTGGCGACAAATCTGCAAGTTATTATAAATATTAAGAATAACGTTGGCCCCAGACGAGCCTGCGCACACCACGACGCCTGTCAGTTTGAATTAAACGAAGTCGTTACCACTTTAACCTCACATATGACGGAAATCAAGATAATATGAGCGAAACCTACATAACTGTACTCAAAGTTATACCTTTCAAGTTTGCAAAGAAGAATAATGTATGATATCAGTATAAGTTCAAAAGTTAAATTTAAATAATTAAATTTTAACCAGAGAACATTGTTTCATCCCACTGAGCGATAAATAAAAAAAAGTAGACGCAACAATCAATAAACCTCATTAGCAAGGAGTATAAGATTGAATGATCACCCGATTCAAGGACTATTATTGCTATTATAGTTATTTATGAAAAAGTCAAAAAAAAATTGTTAACGAGGCACACTTATACAACATATGGTTAAAGGATTCTATAGCGCAACTTGCAAAAGAAAAGCGAAATTTGTAACTATTTAGCATTGACAAGTTGTTCAATTCTCTCTGTCGCCTTCCTTGTTGTTTATTTTTAATCCGTCATTTGTTTAACAAGCTTTATCGAGAACATTATTGCCGTTTTTACCATCAACTTTCGACGTGTTCGAGCGACGAAAAATGTATGGCCACTAACAATCGGCGATAAAAATGTCGTATGCACCGCAGGATTGGATGATTTTCGAACACAAAGAACATGCAATATATTATATCACTGCCACGTTTTAAATTTATCGAAAAGACGTTCTATGCAGTTTTATTAATGCTACTTCAAATCCATGAATTTATTATAACGCATAATTTATTAAGAGCATGGCACGCTTTGGATATTACTTTCTCTATCATTTACCTGCTCGTGGAGCACCAAATTTAGCATAAGATAGATGATTTAATATGCATTAAAACCGTCAAAGAGCATATAAAATTAGTTAACATGCTGGATAAACAAATCTTACACTTTAGCAACAGTTTTGAATAGATATGAGTGTGCGCTCAATTTCCTTTAATTATGCATGAAATTTGCTTCAATTTGACTCTGGTAGATCTTTGATAAGGTCATGTTTTGAACGTGCTTCCCTTTGCCTCTTCCTTAGAATTAACTGGAAACTGAAAATGTTTCCTTATTTATTTTTATTCGTTGTGGCTTCCATGTCTTGCTATATTTTATGACTTATCGATAATGTCGATCGTATCTTAATAAGAAAACTACACAACTGTGGAATCAGGAGTTGGTTTAACAGTTATTTATCTAATGGGTTGCAAATAGTAATAATTAATCAATATTCATCTAAAATATGGAAAATTAATAAGAGCCGCAGGGTTCAGTTCTAAAGCCAATTCTATTTCATTTTTCATTAAAGATCTCTTTTTGAAACTAAAATGCACTCCTAATGTTACCCCTATGCGGATGGTATCAATACCCTAATCAGCTCTAAAGAAGGTACTTTTAAAACCGCAATAGCTCACAGGTTGTGCGATTGGCTATCCATTAACAACCTCTTGCTTAATGGTGGAAAAACTAAATGTTTATTTAGAAACAATAAAAAATATATCACTAGCCTTTGCCTATATGATAATATTATACAATTAGAGAAGTCCTCTAATATATAATGAATAATTAATGAATATTAAACTTACTATCGATAAAAATTTGAAATGGAATTTCCATATCGACACATTATGTTCTGATTTATCTAAAATGTGCTACGTTCTTAATAATTTCAAAGGGTCTAGTAATATTCACGTCTTAGAACCACTATTTGTAACTAATTCAAAATGGGTAGCATTATTCATGCGGTTAGGAAGTGGTGCGACGAGTATTGCTCTTCGTATTATCTATAAATTATTGTCTCACGAATCCTGCAGGCCAACTATCAGAGATTGAAAGATTTTAATCCATATGATGCGTATATCCTGGTGGTCTTGTTTTTTCTCGTTTTTCTTCGTATAATACATTAGGTTTGACCAGTAGCCGAACTTAGTAAGGGGTACATATTATGCTATACAACTAGTGTTACACACGTTTTATGTGACTAATTATAATTAATGCTTGAATTCTGTGTATATTTGTAGGGTCTGTAAGATTAGAAGCATGTATTAATTAATTCTTTATAAACACTCTAATAAAAAAAAAAAATATGATGAAGCAGTAGAGTCAGTAAAAGTATTCACAAAATTTGCAACCACCATATTTTTTCAGCACGAGCCGCCACTGAATGATTTTGTAGTAAAGTTCGTGTAGCTTACAAAAAAAAAATGATTATTTTGCGTAATTCTATTATGAAACAGCAAAGAGCAGACAACCAACCATACACTACACAACACTCTGAAGAGGTTAATGTTTTAGAAATAAACCCAAATTTATTTATGTGCAACCAGCTATACAAGCTACTAAAAACTTCCACTAGTCACAAAATACAGTAATGAAGAGAGTGTCGAAAGTGGATACCCAAATTGACAATCTATGTTCGATCCCTGTAAAATCATACAATACGAAGCGTAAAATTACCGTATGAGAGAGTCGTCGACAAAAATTATTCCGCAACCGAACCTACGTACTCGGTTTCAATTTCCAGCATCAGTGATTACGGCCTACCGTATAAACGAAATTTTATTTAATTGTCGGAATAACAATAACAATTCCGGAAACATCCAGTGCGGGAGAAGAAAAGAACACATCAGTGTCGAGTAATTCAGCTCCTCGTAGTAACATTTTCGGGAAGCTCTGCGTGCTTTCGGAGCCAACGGCGGCATTATCGGATTAGAGAGGGATGAATTTATTTTTAGGTAGCGTTCCGATCCCCGTTTAATACAGCCCGCCTTTATTTTTTCGCCGCTCCTGTATCGGAAAATAAGTTTACTGGGAGAAAATGTGCAAAAGTTGGCATCACGCGGAGAATGCTAGCACAAAAGGGGGGAAGATTAGTGTGGGACGAACAACGGCGTACAATAAGATATGATGTTTACAGAGGCAGTTAAAAATGAAAAAATATTCCGCCCTTATATTATGGGTCTCTTAAATCGTCTCCAAAGTATAATAAAGTCTACGTAAAGATGTATTATTTTAGAGCCCTAGCCTAAGATAGATTTATTTTGGCGCAAGTGTGAATTATGGGGAACAAATATATTTCTCCATAATATTCTTTGGTAACGTAGCGTAAAGATCGCCAATAAAAATATTTTATATGCTAGCACTTTTCCTGTAATGGTTGTCTAATTCGACTTTAGATGTCGCTACTGGTCTTACCGACTATAAGTAACTAAAATATGATTGTAAAAAAAAAAATAATGATTAATGAAATTATTCAAATTGAAATAAATAAACAAAAACTTCAAATTATTCCAATATCCTCAACCCTTTCTTTTAAAAATATAATTATTAATTAATCTAGGCTTCAATAACTTCTCTCCTATTAAATCGTTACTCACTTCATTTGTAAATATCGATATGTCAATATACAATACGATTTACGGTTTCCGTCGATGTTGAATGAAGTTTGGTTCGGTAATTATCTTCGCAGGTAATAAGGTTGGACGGACTGACTTTTGTGTGGGATTTAACGACAGGTTTGGTCCGGTAGATAAGGATCCCAGCTCGGAGGTCAACGGGTCTGGTATTTGGTTGGATCACCATAAATGTGGCACGTATCCTGTAGTGATAACCAATCCAATTCACTAACTTATTTTAACTTTTTATATTTAGCGTGTAAATTTGTAGTTCGTACGTTTTTGAGGACACAGAAGTACGTGCGAATTCCTCGCTTTTCGATCGTGAAATGTTCTCAAATCAAGTGCCTCCATCGGTGAAATCGTTGGCGTTTTGAACAATTGCTAAAGTTTTTCCCAATTAAACGCTGTTGAAATATTGAAAATCCTCTTGAATCTGAATTTGAGTTGTATCATTTTTCAGTAAATATCCTTATATACAAAAATGTGCATTAAATATCTTATTCTCTAGCTGCTATGAATCAATGGCCAATTGTAATTAATGGGACTTTCTTGATTAATTCATTATATTCTCATTCTGGAGGATGTGAGGAGTATTTTGATGCCCAAAATGTTATTCACTGAATTTGGAAAAAAGGTGATTTCATGTAGGTACGGATGTGAATATTAGCTATTACAGTTTTTTGGGTGTTTTATACATACATTCGTTAAACTATTCAATACCTAGTATTATAGAGTAAGTATTATAGCAAGCTCCTTCTTATGATCAAGAAGTTACGTAAGCTGTGATATACGATCAATATAAATCATTTGAGGAATCGATTGACAAGTAAGTGGTTGAAGTATCCTAGGTGACTGAGTAAATTGAACTGGTTTAATTTTGAAATAAAATATCAATAGAATTTTAAATGTAGAGTATGTTAGTTCAAATTACGTGTGAGGTGGTTGTGTGTATTTTGAGTGTGAATGTTTGTGCTTTTGTATGGACTGTATGAACAGATGTGTGACTCAATACAATATATATAATAAATTTTCGTCGACGGAACGTAAGGTGTCACTGTTATGATGAAATATTTACAATTTTTGATTAACTAATAAGATTCGTTAGTGAAATAAATTAGCTTTCATTATTATGACAAATCATTGCAGATTAGCCCATGGATAATATTTGTTATGGTAACTATATTTTCATATGTTCAATAAATAATTTTGAATTTTTGAATACGAACGAATATATATATATAGTATATTGTTATTTTTACGTACAATTTTCATAAAATTGTTCACGATATGAATGCAATAATGTATTAAATAATACTTTCTTCGTTAGTACAATGTTTGCAATGATTGCAAGAACGAATAGATACCTTAATGAAAGGTGATTGAAGTACCGACTAACGCCGCGGTAGCTGACCGAGTGAGAGTTTGGCGTGTGGCCCTTAGAGGGCGTGCATCTAAACTCGTGATCTCTTAGGAGGAAATCGACAATAACACAGAGACATGCTATCGAAAAATGTGCATTTGCCATGAGGAGGGCAGTTAGATTGCCAGCTTGTATCGCTTGTATTTCGAAATTTTGCGACATCTTACCAATGGATTCATACTATTCAGAAGATAGAACAGCCCTGAAAACTCTTATACGAAACATAGTCTCCCCACTCTCGAAGGTAGCTGGTTCTAGTCTCTGTTCAGAGAGGTATACGAGTCGCAATTGTAAAATATGTTGCCTATCCGAAAATACATATTATGAACACCTCATAATATGTTAAAAGGGTTACATATAATGCAGGTGCTTTGAATCACCAAAATACTTCTATAGCAAGCCTAGTGTTTCAAAAGTTGCATAATCACTTGCTTTGAAAAGTCCGAAAAAAAAATGTGTTTTTACGAAACGAATAATAGTGTGGCCGTGGAATCAGGGGCTGCGCGGAATGGTCTGGATAACCATGAATTAATGTTTAATGTGTGATGCAGTGTCTGCACGTTTTGTTTTGGTGTCCAACAGATGAAGAAAGTAAGTAAGTATTAATTAAGACCAAGAATATTTAGGTAATACATTGATGACAAATCCTCCCTAAATGTTCGCCTTCGCATTTATTTTGTAATGTTAAGACGTGGTGATTACTTCATCAGATCATCGCCACCAAAACTTTAAAATGATTTGCAAAGTTTTCTAGAACCCCGCTAGCTTTATTGCAGTTTTTTATTCATGATGGAAATTTATATTTCCTAACACCGTTATAAAAGAGAATCGTTTTTGAGATAAGAAGATATTATTATATCAGTAAATTTTATGTTACACCAATTTACTTTTAACATAGTTTTGAAGTTCACAAACCAAATTCTATATCAATTGATGTCATATATTGTTTTTAATTATTAAACTGTTACTGCTATTTGATAACATATACTACATTTCCACTGCATTAGTTGTTGCCAAAAAATAATTGGAAAAGAATAATAAAAGAATACAGATTGTTTGTAGTCAAAAATTAAACTGCATGAAAATCTTATATAGAACTTATACTCGTGACACGTTAATTGTTTACTTTTACAACTACCTCAAAAAATTATGACCACAGGTAAAAACGAATTCAGACACGTAATTCTAAAGGCCACTTTACAGTTCCCAATTTTTTTATTGCGTGCAATAAAAAAATGCATGTAATACAAATTGAACTGCGCATTTAATGCATTTCAAATAGATGGGTGCATTTTTACTTGTATGCACGCATAAAAAATTGCGATAATTGTTCACGTCGTAATTTTATTATTAATCAACTGTTTCGTATTTTTTCCCTATATCATTATAAGAATTTTGTAAACAATAATTTATTTCTGTAGATAGTTTTAATTTAAATTGTTTTATTTCAAGTTATTCAGGTGTACCCCTCTCGGGAAAATTTAAATTTCCCACAATTATTCTTAGTAATTTCAACATTGAAACACGAAATTACTAATGGTTTTGTATTAGATTACTAGTTATTTTGATATCTTTCTGTTGACGTTACTACAAATAATTGTGGGAAATTTAAATTTGCCAGAAGGTTATAACTTATTGTTACATAATAAATAAATACCATCTTTATGTATCTTTTCTACCTTTACAAAATCGATACTAATAATAAAGAAGAATATTGAAAAACAAATGATTTTCTTATTTATTTCTCATTAATTAAAGTGGGCAAATTTTCTATGGAAAATCCCTAGAAGAACAAAATAATTAAAATACTTTTTGTAATAAATAGGTGTACCAATACAATTTCATGCATAATAAGTTTTCTTGTTCATATTTTCTATATTATTGTTATTAAGGAAGTTTTGAAGTCAAAACATCTAATCTATATTTATTTATACAGAAATTCTAAAAACTGTAATTCGATTTGTGATGTCATAAAAAGCAATAAATTTAAACCTTATAAAATAACTTTTTTGTTTAAAGGTAACAATTTTTTCAAAGTGTATGATTTTTTTAGACTTTGTTAATATAAATTGTCAATCATTACTTATTTTATACATCCACATTAAAAATATTTATAAACTGATTTTTAAACAGCATTTGTAATCCAAGTAATGCTTCAGTAATTTTTTTCGTTCAAATAATTATACACGAACACATTTAAGTATTTGTAAATTATATCATCTAAACACCCCCGAATCATCGATGCTTAAATAAAGAACAAAAGAAAAACATATATGCCCACAATCGTGCCGAAAGCTAATCCGCTTAATGTTATGCGATAAACATGCCGCAATTCTTTCGACAAGAGATTTATACATTCGTAGAATTTTACTTTATAGTTAACCCTGAATAATGTAGTATTAAAATTCTTAGAATCTGCACACGCGCAATCGCTGGTAGATTAAAGGAGGTATCCTTTCCATGTTTCCTAATGGCTGATTTTCGCTGTTGTTTTTTTTTTTTTTGAGATCGATCGTATATATTTTTTTTAACTAAACATGACTTTCCTAATTACAGATAAGTTTAAAACGTTATATAAACATGTTATTCAAAATACAGCTTTAGAGGCACAAGAAGCTTAAGAGAACTTGAAGCTTGAAGCATTTAAAAGAATATTAACAAATCTCAAAAGCTTAAAGTACTTTTGGTGAATTATCGTGCTTAGAAATACTTTTGAAAAGTAACTGATTCATGATACCTGCCGAAATTAATTATAATTGCACGTATCTTTGCAGAATCTTGCAAAAAGTCTTTCGGGCGAAACATCTGAAGTCCTACCTTCGAAAATCCAGCTAATTGTAACTTATTAAAATTATAATGGTTAAAATCATTTTCACTCTTGTTGAAGGTCCTTCATGGAGTAGCATATAGCTCCGGAAAAAGAGAAGCAAACAGAAGATAAGTGAGCAGCAAATGTTGGCGTACTGAAACTTGCTTATGCCTTCCTGACAAAACAACTGGAGTTTTCACAAACTTTTAAATATGCATCAGGTACCTATAAATATAGTCATAGTGAAAGTAAATAGTTAAGAGCAGTTACGAATGTTGTTTAGGGTTCTTCATCTACTACTGCAGTTACAGAAAAGCAACAACAAGTAGGGCAGCATTTAGGTAAGTAAAAGCCGCTAAAATTGAGAAGTCAGCCACTTTGAAGTTATGTATCTATAAAATTGGTCAACTCGTGCTTCAGCTATACATTTCTACTTCTTTTACTAATTTACGATCTTTTTGTATCACTCGAAAGCAATTTATTCAGAACAGCACCCAAAATCACAAACGAACACCTTTTATCCCAATAGTTTTTCTGAAAGTTTCCGTTGCTACTCAACTGTTAAGTCATTCTGTTGCAACCCTACTTTTTTTATACAGCTTCAAAAGGTATTTTTACACTGAAATGATAAATTTTCATCATTATCTTTTTAATATAAAATAATTACTTCTTCTACTTTAGGTACATACGGAATAACGCATTGGCCACCTCAATATTATTAAAGATATGGACGAACTTTTCGATAGTTTTAAAGGACAAAAAATTTCCAGGACAAGGAAAAACATGAAAGTAACAATCTCTGACACCTGTGATAGTATTGTATTTTACTGACAAATATCGGTTCGGCGTATTTCCTTAGTAAATGTTATTCAACTAACTTTAGGCCTCATTCCCTCATTGATATGAAGTACAAATTAATCCTATGTTTGCATACATAGAAAATAATAGTTTACCATTTGAACGTTTTTTGGTTTTCAATTTATATACCGGCGTGAGGCATATATTATTCAAATAAACTCCGCATAAAAAATATTAGTTCTTAGTTCAGGGTATACAAATGGCTAGTTTCGGGTATAACTCCCATCTTCAGGCTTAGCTGGAAGCCAACGAAAAATGTTTTATTACAATGTGAACACAAATTATAATTATATATAAAAATGTAGGATATTAAAATTTGAATTATATATTATATATATTAAATTATTAGACTAGTTAATTAACTTTGTGGTTTCCAACGTAACCTGAAGATGGGAGGTATGCTCGAAACTAGTGCTATTACTAATTAATCCAATAAACGGAGATTGTGAGTTATGATCTACTTAGTCATTCTATTTTTTGTATAAAGATAATACCATTTATTATCTAATCATATCAAAACAATATTAGCAAATTTCCCAGCTTTAAAACTATAAACAAGGGTAAATTCTTGCGACTTAAATTCTAACTGTGCCCAACTCTGCTACATACTACACATTATCTTCCCTTTCATGCATTTTTTTTTTATTTTGAAAACTATAATATGTTAATTTGCTTTTCCAGATCAGTAGCGGTTTATCGTTTCAAAAGAGTCAAGTCTCCGACTCAAAAAAGATGGCAATCTAACATCCAACTATTAAATCCTTATGTATCACATTAGAAATACATCCGAGATGCAATTATTTTAAGAACTCGCAGGACGCTATTGAGAACATGTTTGGAGGATTCGAGGATACTGCGGGAGTAACACCAATCCACAGTCACTGCAATTTATGAATGCTCTAAAATGTTATTCTGCATTTTTTAAATTTTCTTTACTGTCCGATAATTTAGAAATGCATAAATCGTAAAAGGCAGATTAGAGGACTGTAGATAAACTACATTTACAGTATCCCTTAGTAGTTACCTACTGATATCTAGAACATTACCAACGGCAATAGATAGATTGATATGTTTATTCATTGTAATAAAAACATTACAAGAAACTCAATAACAAATAAATAAATGGTCCAGCTATAAGTATGTATATAACAAATACAACAAAAAAAAAGTAAATAATCCTTAATTTGCGTTTAATGATTTATGCATCTCGAAATCATCAAAACTAATCTTGGTTGTTACACAACTGTAGTCTGTTTTTGACCAGAGCCTGATTTTTGTTAGGTTCTCTAATTTTTAGAAAAATGTAATGTTAAGAAAAACATATCGCATCCACTTAAATCGATAGTACGTGTGAGCCAAGAATGGCGTTATCTGTCTTTATTCTTACTGCTTTTATCTAATTTCTCAAACCTAGACGTTTTTCTTTCATGTCATCGAAATGTGAAGTAGAAAACTTCCCATAACCGAATAAAGAGCGATTATATCCATATTTAATCAACAACTATTGTAACTTGTAATGATTATTTCGACACTATAAACAATTTATATATTCACTTCACTATGGTAAAGACAAGTTATTTTGAAATCGAGCAACAACTTCGCATTATATGTATTCTATAATTATGTAGTATTTCAGTTTTCTTTTTATATAGGCATTACTTGTGATTGGGAACACCTGTAAGTTTTACACAATATTTATTTTAACACACAGGACTTGAATTTAAATATGTATATGTTACGTCTTAATGTGTTAACGCGTGCTGAATCAAATACATATAATGAAAGAGACTAGATTGTTAAAATAATTTTGGTGGTTAGTAAACGGAACTTAAAATATAATTTGGTTCATTGCAACGTCGACAGTTATTATATATTGCATTGTTAACAGAACTGTTTTGGTTGTTATGAGCAATGTATAGGAATTTTATGATTGCCGTAATGCAAGAATTTGAGAAGTTAATTCACATAGTCTCGTTAAATACCACATACAGCACTGTAGTGGTACAGTGTTCTCCAACAAGGATGTATATTAAGATTTAACAAATAGTTCTATATGTTAGGATATAGAAACAATTTGTCATTCTTCTGTATACATAAACTGTTTTGTGTAAATAATGAATTTACTTTAAAAGAGGCGTTTATTTGGAATAATGTAATAGAAATCCTACAATACATTTATTTCATAATTGAAAATACTTGTATTATTGTAAACAATGTACAATATTTGTATTTATGTACTAATATATATAGTCATTTTCACATTATGAAACAGTAAACAAACTCCTATATATGTTATGTAAGTATATATTTAAATTACGGCGCGCGTTAGATATAGGCGCGCCTCTATGAAACAGAGGACTTGAACGTTGCCCCCCCTCCACATGAAAGCGGTTTAAATTTTTTAACGGTAAGTTTACTATCTCGTGGATATATTAAGTTTGTTCGCGTCGCATGAACTATTTGCACCTTTATGCACTTTTGCACACAAAAGTTCTAAAAAGTGCATAAAGGTGCAAATAGTTCATGCGACGCGAACAAACTAATTATCTCTGATAGTACCAAGAAAAATCCCCAAGGCTCGCCCTATTAGCTAATGACGTTCGTGTTTACTATTTCCAGCAGCCATTTTCTCGAGTGACATTTATTTTTTGTTTTCTGGCGTTTATGGTTTTGTGTTGTTTAAGATTAAAGTGAATTATTTTTGTTAGGGTGAGTTACGGATAATTTGTTATGATATATGTAAAAAAGCGATATTTTTTAGGACATTTTTTGTTGGATTTTTTTTAAAGTTTACTTATATTTCATTTTGTAGTTTATAAAGTAGGTTAGGTAAGTAGTCTCATTATATATCCAAATTGGGAGTAAAATTGAACCTGTAATTCTTTTGCAGGATGCATTGTAGGTAGTATTAGTTTGTAAAAACAATCAATATAGATGACCGTGTAAGGACGCCAAAGTGTATTATTTCAACTTGTGATGGCAGTGCATCTAATAAAAGGTAATACACTTATCAATCCTGGTTAAAGTATATGTATTTATGAAAATATTTGCAGATATAGATTTCCTATTAGGGATAAAAACATGAACAGAATATGGCTGCAACGTATTAACAATGACGATATAATGTTATTTTCCAACAACAAGCTGTATAATAGGGTATTTTTGTGTGGAGGGCATTTTTTGGATGTTTGTAAAGGAAAGCGTAAATTGGTTCAGAATGCACTGCCTACCATAAACATGCCAGGTATGTTTCATATATAACAGTAACGTTATTAACAGACACACAAGATATCGGTGTACTCATGTTAATAAAGCTGAAGTTTACTTCATCTGGGATGATCATTTCAGGATTATCTTGTGGTTCTCTTTTTCCACATCACAGTTCTTGCTATATTTTTTAATAACTTTGTTACTTTGCTCCAAATTAGACTTGTCATTTATTCTATTTTAATAGGTTTTCATGATAATAAAATATTTTCTTACATTATGTGTTTTAATTGTAACAGACATTTCTATTGTAAAAAAAATTATACTTTACCAAAAATCTGTATTTTGTTCATTTAAAAAGAAAACAATAATTGAATATTTAATTTTTATGGTAAAATCTCAATTTTCATTTGAACTAAGTTTGTACTTCAGAACTAAGCAGTATTAGGTCGAATGCAAAATAATTAGGCTTAATACTGTTTAGTTCAGAGGTACAAATGTAATAGCTACATCAAAATCAGGGGTATATTTTTCAAAAAATACCGCCTTTTTTAGTTACGAACCATTTTGGTGTAGGTTTCAATAATATCTCCAATAGTTGTGAATCCATAGGTAAGATGGCGCCCTTAAAAAAAACCAATTTTTATACAGAGACCATTCTATTTTATCCTTTTCTATGGCATTTGCTATACAATATGAACAATGATTTCTTTCACTGTTTTAGACCCCATTTTTGATTCAGTGTTGTATATCGCCGCATTCACCGTACAGTAGTGTACTCAGCTATGGGGTCGTTTTTTTTTTTTTTGCATTACATGTTTATAAAATTTTTTGCAAATGTTATCGCTTCATTTTTGATGTAAAATTATCACATTGCCAAAAAAAAATCAAATTGAACACATTATTCCTTCTAGGTGCAACACTATTAATGTCACTGACTATAGTTACGACTGATAATTGCTATATGGAAAACTTGAAGAAGGAATCAAACCAAAATAGGATAAAAAGAACTACGCACTTTTCACAAATGTCAAATGCATATTGCTATTCAAATTCCGATTGCAATGATTTACTACTTATGCTTCACAAAGCTGTTCGTCATTCATATTCCCCTCTGACGTGCTTTGATGTTCTCTCTCCTCAAGGAAAAATATCTACATGCACGCATATAGTTGTACACCGAGTTTTACGAGGAGTTTGCCTCTGGTGGCTCGTATACATACACACAACGTATATGCAACCTAAATCCCAAACGGTTCCGTTTTTTGTACCCTTGTTACAAACAACAATCAATCTCCGGGAAAAAAGGTCGTCTTGTATAAATGACCTCAGGAGAGAATAAATAAATATGACTTTTGCTAAACAACCAGCAAACTGGGGATTTCTGCTTTTGTCACCACAACTGCCCTACTATTTCTGTGTGCTCTGATCTACATACATTTCCGTTAGACAACTGAAAAATGTTTACAACATGAAAAGGGTTGTTGGTCTTTTCTTCGTGTCCTTAGTGTACATCAGTTGCGTGGAAATTGCCAATCGTATGTATCATTATGTAACCTTCGGGTAAAGAAACACAACATTAGAAATTTGTGCAAATGTATACACAGTGTGTCCTATGGAATCGTCTCATTTTTTTTTGGAATTTGGTTTTGAAAAATTTGTTCAAAAGAAATATTATAACTGACATCAATTTCCTTACTGTACGTGAAATGGTATCTCACACCGTTTGTCGCCAATTTA
The DNA here is from genome assembly GCA_004143645.1 of Protaetia brevitarsis. Taxonomy (NCBI): domain Eukaryota; kingdom Metazoa; phylum Arthropoda; class Insecta; order Coleoptera; family Scarabaeidae; genus Protaetia; species Protaetia brevitarsis. The sequence continues at coordinate 2,207,810 of RXPK01000184.1, forward strand.
TTTTGGGGATCTCTATTCTTAAAGTTAAGTCAGTATTTGTGGCATTTTCATTTACGGTTTGGTTGTTTCTTACTTCTTTGTCTTTCTCCCTGTTGGGGATCTCTTCACAATTCTATTTTCATTTTCGACCTGATAGCACCATCTATTGAATTTAACAACTCAGTGGTCCATTTGCAATATTTCTTATATTTTCTTCGATTATTGTTATTCGATATCAATAATAGCGAAATGCAGCATCAGTGGCGGCTCGTGAGTTATGAAAGACGGTGGGCACAATATAAGAACTTGCCTATTTTTTGTACATAAAATCCATTCTCATATTTTTTCATGCTGGAAAAGACGTCTATGACTTTGTTGTAAAAATGCGTTCAGTCGATCTTCTGACATTGTGCTTCTCAGAAAAGTTTTAATGCGTTTGACGGTGGAAAAACATCTTTCACATACTGCTGTCGACATGGGGGTTGTACAAATAATATCCAACAGTTTATATGTTTCCGTTAAAACTTTTTTTTTTAAGTTGTTGTGTGTTATGAACACTAAAAGTAGCAAAACACCACCTACACCTACGTCACACATGTCATCGCGCTCATGAATTACTGAAAGTTCACTTTTAAATTTTACGCTGTCCAACATAGGATAAAATTTCACAGTTTTTTATACACATAATTAACTGACGCAAAATATGACGATTTTTTTCCACATCTTCGTTGTATTTAATTTTACGTCGCAAATAAGCACTGTCTAACTATTCACGTATGTCCATTTTGCCTAGAACATTAAAATCCACGCATGCATTCATGTGAGAAACGGAATTTTCGTGTTCTTTTGCCCTCTCTGCGATATGCTTTAAATCATTTAACCCTTGTTTTTATTCCACGCACTGACCTCTTTCTTAAAAATTAAGCAGATAAAACAAGTATATGTTATAGTTTATTTGTTAGTGAACATCTGCACATTCACTCATATTTTTATTAAATACTCTATTGTAAGTTCGAGTTTTACTTGTGGAAGTGTAGTTTATTTGAAGATCAGGATAGGCCTTCCTTTCTCCTTAATTAAAAGTTTTTCCTCAAATGAGAGAGGGGTTTTTTTTTTAAGATTTTGAACTCAATTAACTTCCAACATTAATAATAAACGTCACTTCAAGCCTTTGAAATCACACATGCGCGGTACGCGTTGAAAACGATGCAGTCGCAACGAATGCGACGCATTGCGTGCTCCAAAGCGAATTTTTATCATTTTAGATGTCGAAATAGTTTTTTTTAGAACTATTTAGTATCGCCCTTGTGAATTAAAGGTAATGATTTTTTTAACCTCAATTTTGTATAACTGGCATTTTAAACGATTACTTTGTAGAATATTGCATAATGGTTAAGCAAAATACTGTAGAAGAAGATGCTTTAGCCATGTTGGGGCCATTATTGAGTTCTATGAGGGGGAAAAAGCAAATAGCCTGCTAGAGTTCTCCTATCGGGTTGTTGTTAAAGGGTTTGATTGAAGGGGCGTTGCTTTTATTTAAATCCAAAACAAACTTCAATATGTAAGAAGGCTGATATTAGAGCTTGGGTTATCTTGAAAAATATACAATATCATCGAAAAATATTAAAGTCTGAGTTACTTGAGATAGTAAGACTAAGTAAAGTACAACCTGAATATGAAATTACTAATTGTGCAGCAGCTATGAGACACACGGTGTTGTGGTTACCACCATATCATTATGATCTTGATTCAATTGAATTGGTTTGCAGCATACTTAAAAGAAAAGTATGATAGATTCGTTAATTAGACAAGTGTCTATTGAAGTTACTCCCAATTCATGGCAAACAGAGTGCAAACATTAAAAAAAATGAAAAAGAGGACATCAAAAGAGACCAACTTACAGAAGAACAGCAAGGATTTATTATAGCCTTAAATCATTCGGATCCCTACGTGGATTGGTTGGATTCTGATGAGGAATTATAATTTCTAATTGTAATATGTATCTGCAGTTTATATAATCTAGCATACATATTTGAGAAAGTAAATCAGATTTCATGTAAATATGGTTATATTTATTATAAAGATTGAAGTTTTTTTTTATCTTTTTTTAGTCATTGTTAAGATATATTATTCAATTTATTTAGATTCAAAATATATGCTTTATAATTTACAACACTCAGACTTTCATATTTTATGTCATTTTTATTAACTTATCCGTCTTGTTTTAATATACGTTTTGTACCGGGCATTTTTTTTATTCTTAGGAAAAATAAAATGACTCCGAGTTCTCCTGGAACCTTTTATTTAACCATGAACCTTCCCGTTTAGGTGATATTACCAGACAGAGTCTGATTCTAAATGGGTGGTGCCTGCTTCTATCTTTTCTTTACCTATACTGTCTTCACTGTAGCTGGCTGGCACCCTGGATGCAAAATAAAATGAGTAATTGGACTTGAGTACCGTTTTACCCAATTGGAGGGCTGTGCGAGCTGATTCTAGTGAAAAAAAAAACGTAACAAATATTTTCAAATTTGTTAAATTTATGAAAATTTTGCATAGAATCAAATATTTTCTTGGAAGTATTACACACTAAGATGTTTTATCGCCTTGGGTGGAAAAACGTGCACCTAAATATATATTCAGTGTTGTGGAATGCACTACCAAATAATATATCTGTACAAAAAGTCATCGTTGATGTTTGGCATTCCTCTTCTTTTTAGTTTTTAAAATATTAGCATTTTTGCATGAACTGGTTAAAAATATTTGTTCGTTACGTTTCAGTTTAATAATACACTTAGAAAAATACATGTATTGATTCAACCGAAGAAATGGTAATTTTGAATAGGTACAAGGAAGTGGTTTTTTTGTTTGAGCCAAAATAAACATTAATGTTAACTTATTTTTGTTGGTTGAAAATTTAGTTGAAGTAAACATACGAATTAAATACCGATTTGTGTTAATACAAATACAATTAGCTCTCCACCCAATGCATGAAATATATTGATCCGGCAATTAAATTGATTTTATGTAACACCATAGATTGGTTGACATTATAAAATATTGTATTGGATGCAAAACAATAATAGTTTGATATTAGTAATATTTTACCTAAATCAATGAAAAATTTATTATTAATTAATTATTTAAGACTAAACAATTATTTTATTCATTCTCAATGTTTCTTTTTTTATTCAAAGCAATATTTTTTTGATGTAGGTATTTCAAATTAAATACAAATTTAACGTAAATATTCCATCAAACAGAATACTGTCTTCTTGTTGCATCAAATGAAAATCTTTGGTAATTATCACAGTCTCAGCCGCCGCAAAATTAGGAACCAGAGCTCACATGATAACTCTTTTACCAGGTAAACACAGGTGAACATGATGTCGCCTCGTCTCCATGCAAATCATATAAATATATCCCAAAACCATTGTGATAAGTTTTGTTGCCCGCTATCTTTCGGTCAAGTGATAGTAACGTCTCGAACATTGATAGCTAGTATGCTAACGTCAGTAGTTAGTACCACGCCCCAGTAGTTACAAAATGCGGTGGTTAGCTTGAAAAGAAGTAGATGGCGCTCGCAAAATTTTAGTTAAATTTTGCATCTATCTTATAAGATATATATAAGATCTGTTGAAAATATTTAATGTGAGATTATTTCTAATAAACTTTGTAGTATAGAGTTTCAAAATAGACTAATAAAAGTGAGTTTATGGAGCACCGACAATTTTGTTAAAAATATTGATCTTCCACCTTAAGTACCGCTGAAAGCAATACAAACATAATTTTACTGTGAGACGGAACAGGAAAAACATATTGTTTTAACTGACATGGCACTTGACACAAAATATTATTTGCTCCAACAGTTTTTCTGTTTCTTTTATAATTTTTATGTTGCAGCGACATTAAAATTATAATAACACAAATTTTATGTTGATGTCACAACCGATTTTTTGTTGAAATTACTGGAAAGTGTATTTGGTTCAACACAAAAAACGTTTTGCTAAACCAACGCATGTATTTTTCTGTGTGTAAGAAGCTCTAATATAACATTCCATTTAAAATAAAAAAAAGGTACATATTTATTATAGTTATTTGGTGGAACAACCTGTTTAAGGGACTGTCGATTTACACGCTATTTCGAGGATGTTTGTGTCTTTTTTTAGAAGAAATCGATAGAGCCACGGCTTTTAAGAATCAGTAAAATCGTTTCTTACCATTTCACCCTTATGTAAGTAGAAAACTTGGCTCCTACAGAATGGGGTTAATTACGTTATATAACGGACACGTTCTCCACGCAAAATATGTAGTTTAAATAATTTATAAATGCATACCAACTGAATTTGCCATTGATTACAACCCTTATTTTATTACATATTTTACTTTTATCATAACGTCCTCAAGAAGAATACTTGCGCTGTTCTGATTAGTCACAAACGTTACACAAAATATCTTTTACTATTGTACGCACAATTTAAATTTTAACTTCCTACAAAAGTTCAATTAAAATGCCAATTACCTTACACATCAAAATTCTGATGTCTTGCTTTGACATCACTTCGGGAATTCGGTCTCCTAGGTGACTTCGTACAAGGAGGGCCGGGCAAAAACAAAGAAATTAAATTTTATCCGGCCTCCAGAATTTCCTGACGTCCCGAATTCTAATTAAAACATGGTCTCCTTTGATTAATGCTTTGTAATCTATTTTCATTGGTAACAAACGCGAGAGTCCCGAGCCTACAAAGTAATTCTTTAATACTAATCGTATGTTGCTTTATTAAGTGTTTTTTAGTCATCGTAAACGCTGTCGGTTTTACGTTTCAGGGAACGTTGTACGGAAAGGTAAATACGAATAAAAGAAATAGAAGGTCGTTGCGTGTTATTCTCGTTGGGAAGGCAAAAATTTCTTTGTTCGTCAAATGCTTTGCGAACAAAGAAATTTTCGCGAATAAACTACGTATTTTATGTCGTTTTAGGAGAGGAACACTCTTTGAGGAACCGAAGTCCTAAGTAATCAAAGCAGAAAATAAGGACGTTATTAAAACCTCTCTTAAGGCCGTAAGGCACTTAGTAGAGACAACTAAAATTCGCTAGATGCTGTTAGTAGTAGTACAATTAAAGTATGTGATTTAACCACACCCCCAAATACCTGATTGGTTGTCTATAACCTACAGGCCTGTGTAATGTAAACAAAATAATTACTACGGTACATATAATTAAATATGGTAATGAAAAATAAAGTTCTTTCGTGCTGTGTTTCGGAGAGTGCGATTTATTGTACGCCTGTATATCACCGGGTGTGGAACAATATTTGCTTTGGGATGTATGCAATATTAATATATTTTTTTATTATTCTCTATAACTTTAGCAAAGGCATTGAGTTTGTATTGTATAAATAACATGGTATTGATTGATAAATATCATAAAATAAATAATAATAAAAAGAAAAAGTTCAGTTCAGTTATCCTGAAGAAGCTGTCAGTATGAACAGCGAAACGTCGAGCGAAAGTTTTGACACACGGCGAAACCCGCAAGAAGTTGTTAGTTATAAAAAGAAAAACTTTTTGATTTCTTTTCTTTGATTAATTAGTAAATAGAATTTAGGATAATCTACCTTACGGCCTTAATACTGAAAATCTTCCGCAGCACTTTATTGTATTGCTGTACTTTAAGTAGCAGTAGAGTAACCAGTTGATGACATTGCAAAAAGATTCATCTCAAACAGGTTGATATATTTTAGACCCTCACCATAGGGATCTTGCTTATTGTTAGATAATGTTGGTTAATTTACCGTAAGAAAGATACGAATGGTAGTTGATTTTGAAATATTATAATTATTAGTTCGTGCGTGATGTCATCCTAGAATAATACTACACTTTATTACTATAATTAATAAATATTAAATATTCTTAGACACAATTTTTATTGCGGGAATGTGTCTAAACCGAAGGCTTTATGCGACGGCCGTCTACATATTTTTCTACTTTCGATATTCGATGGCCGTTTGACTCACACGCTTGCTTTAGATTTCCCTACCGCGATAGTGGGAGGCGCCCTTTCCCTACAGTGCCGAACACTGACGTATACTGATGACGCTTCTAGGAATGGATATGCTAAATACCGCGTGATTTAGTTAACCAAAGGGCAGCGGACCAAAAAAAATGTCCGAATCACGTGTAAAAGCAAAATAAGTAAATGACAAAGAAGTTTACATATCTGTACTTTATAAAAAGGATGTGTAAAGTAATTGATAACAGATTGATCTATAGAAATCTATGCCTCTATGTATTTTAATAATTATTACAATAATTTCTTCACAAGCTCACAATATTTTTACTCTATGTAGTTGGTTATTCCATGTTACATTTTTCGTTGGGTACTCTTATTACATGATCTTTTTTTTTGGTGGAAGTCATCTGACATGGAACCTCTGAAAACACTGGACCTTCTTGGCTTGTTATATTTAATGCCCCCCCATTCTTGCTTTCTGAGGGGGTACTCATTATAAAAGAAACCATTGGGCATCCCTGATGGCTTTTATTGCATTCGGCGAACATTCACTCAACTATTCTTCATTGTCTATTAAAAATATATCATGCCCTCGATAGGGCTTCACCCAGCGAGTTAAAAATTTCTATTCAAAATGGGCTAACTTATCTTTCAAATCTTTTTCGATATAGATCCCTCGTTTTTGCAATTGTTCTAATAAGAATGTAAAGTTTTAAAATATGAAATAAATACAATAGCCAAGTAGGGATCCAAACATGCAATATTACAGAATTCTGCTCTAAAGTTTTCTAAAATGTGCAAAAATGTATTATTTTTTCTTGTTAGAGCTAAATTTAGAATAAATACAGTTTAGAACTATGCCAAAACTATAGTTTGATTTGAATCGCCTTCTTTTTCTGCAATTAATATTTTTTCTTCAAATATCAACAAGAAAATTCACTTATTTTGGCTATCAAGATTTATTGGGATAAGAAAAATGTATCTACTGAAGCTGTTTAAAGCTATAATTTAGTTTTGCAATGAATATGTTATACAGCAAATACCAAACTGATTACAGAAAATACATATCTACTGCTCTGTTTCATCATCATTGAGACTCTTTGATCACAAGGTACGTATGTTGGAATCAGTAAAATACTATATAAGACAACCTTTTAAATACAAAATACTTGTTCGAGCTTCCCTGACACTTTTAAAGGCTAAATGAGGTTATGGAAATGTCATATAATAAATTAAATTTCAAATAAATAACGACGCCATCTACCCGTTAACAGCAAATACTAAATTTTAATGCAAACGATTATCTGTGATTAACGATATTTGTTAAAGATAGCTATTTTATCACAGATCAAACTCAATGATATTTTTTTACAACCCTTACATATTAAGATTCCTAAAATAACTAACTAAAAAGGCGGCTGAATATAAATCTAACCCCAAATTATCGTATAGTGAAAATAAATTACACAAAAATATAAGTTTCTGATTAATAATGAAAGGAAACTGGATTAATTCCTCTCTGTTTTAGGTGTGGTAGTTCAATCGAATACTAACTTGAAGTGGACACGACTCTTGGCAACTCTGGTACTGGAATGGAGTTTCTAATGGAACGGGTCCCCGGTCTTGGTCAATGGCATGGAAAGGCACTCTGGTCAGGAACTCTTCGTGGGAAATTTTTATAGGATATTTTCTTGGCAAAATGCAGGTATTCGATAAGGATTACATAAACAGGAGTTGTATCGATACTTTTTTAGGTAATACTGCTTGGAACTTGGAATTTTTTTTAAAATTGTGGCATAAAACGTTATAGGAAAATTAAGACAACCGTCGTCTCTGGTAGCAACCAACAGAATGAGGATTCAAACCATATTCAACGGTCAACAGCCTTCGATTGTTATCACACAGGTTGACCAACCTGAATTTTGAAAAATATCGCTAACCGACATTGAAATACCGTTATTTTCTTTAGTTTGAGGGGAATACGCCAAACGTTAAAAACAAAACATCCCGAGGAAAGAAAAATCTCTCCGAGGAAAATATACACAAATATAAAAAAATTACCAGGTCAGCTTGAATTAACATATAAAATACAGTTTACATTACATAAAGGCAATATTTAGCATCTAATGCTAATATTGTTCATTTTAAATAACTATCTTTAACAAATTCATAATTCGCTTGTCAAGTAGGCAACTGAGTACACGCCTCACTTTTGAATTACTTGTTCATTTAGTTTAGAACCTTGTTGTAAATGACTTTCAAATATATTCCATACCTTAGATATCATAGCACTACATATTCATTCTTAAAAAAACATGGATTTAAAGGCAATAATGTAAGCAAGGTAGTCGATGCCATCTTAATGATGCTTGAAGCAAATCTTACAAAAATAGTTGTAAACCATTCTTAAAACTAAGCAATATATATATACATAATTTAGAAACGTCATTTTTACAATCGTGGTTCATTTTAAGTAAATACATTTATTTAACAAAATAAAGTTACTTTATTTTTTATATAAAGGTTTCTATTTTTGCCAGCAATCAGATGATTCTGCCTCACTGTGCAATATTGATTTAAAAGTATGTACACTTTACTGACTTTTTTATTTCTATTTGTTATATAGATAAAACCGAGCGTTCAATTAAGAAAATGTGATTGAGTCGATGATTGAATTAATTACAAATTAAAAATTCTTTCCAATTTTAACAGTGCATTATTTAATTATTACATGTTTCGGTCATAGCTAGACCATCTTCATATCATAAATATCGTTAATCTACAAGTAGTAAATAAATAATACATAGTTAAAATTGGAAAGAACTTTTAATTTGTAATTAAAAAACGCGTCTTAAAATTTTCTGATGAAACCAGTATTAAACGTATTACTTATTGTTAGAAAAGAAAGCCGAGTTTGTAATTCCGTATATAAAGGATTCTGGAAAACATTGAATCGAAATACAAGAACAACATACCGTAATTTTAGTGAATGAAATTGATTTGAAAATCAAAATAGGTTGTTATTAACTTTCAATCTATCCCTAAGCGGAGCATCTATTCCTGGAGCCAATTTTGTAGACCGTGATGAAGCCTAAATGTTATCGGAAATTACTTCAATTGTTTGCAGAATCTTTGTGCATTGCAATTATTCTCGCGAAGAAAAAATATTCATCAAAAGGAATCCGCGGAAAGAAGACGATACAATTGCATATCCACTAGTTGTTCCTTCCTTTCTGTATTATTTAAAAGTCCTACCAGTTAATGGATTACCTACACCGATACGATTTTCATTTCCCTCGGTTACATGTAAAGTAGGTCGACTTAATATCCCTGAGGGGATTACACTTTCCAAGTTTCAGCATCCTGACATAAAGTAGATCCATAGGCTACGAAAAACATTAACAAGGAAAGTGAGCCTCGTCTGGGCTACCACGACGATTAAAATTGCAATAGCTGCTCAAGGGCTTGCGCCGTCTAACCGCTCGGGAGAGAAGACGATTTGAATTATTTCTAAATTGAGAAAGTTACAACGCAGTTGTAGCTATCTAGAGCAGTACGTTTTTAGATACCTTCATAATCGGAGGCGTAGATGTTGGAGGTTAGAGAAAATATCTGCATATATAAATAATAATTATAATAATAATTTTTATTTTTCTGTGAACCCTAGGATATATAACAAAGAAAGTAGGTACAAAAGGAACAAATAATAATATCGAGGACACAAGAAATTCCATTCTCCACCCAACCTTGATGTAATAATGATGCTATTAAACAAGTGTTCATGCTTAAAACTAACTTAATATTAATTCGGTGATGAATGAAATATGAAATGAAAACAGAGCAATACATCTAGCCTACATACATTTACAAAAAACTGCTGCCATTTTGTTGTTTATCAAACATGTATTGGCGCATATAGGTTCTGAACGTAGCTAGCGACAACCCCTTAGCATCCACAGGTACACTATTATACACTTTATAAATAGTGTAGGAGAAAGAACGTTCAAATAGTGAAGTCTTATGCAGCGGTGGTGTGATTAAACCGCGGAATCTAATATTTATATGGTGTACATCCGTTCGGAAAGATATCTTATTGTACAAGTAGGAGGGCAGCCCCGAAGTAATTACAGTATGGCACATGCACGATGCCGTTAAGAGAACCCGATGACGCATATTCAACCATTTGCAATCAGAAACTGTGTGGGAGATGTGATCAAATTTCCTGATGTTATACACAAATCGTAGGCACGAGTTCTGCATTCTTTGAATTCTTTTCTGATCGCAAGCATCGAGACATGGCTCGTACACACATGAGCAATACATAAAAGAAGATAGCACGAGCGCATTGCAAAGGTTTAACTTTGCTCTTATGGGCAAATACGATCTATGTTGGTATAGCATCCTTAAATTGCAATAAGCCCTTCTAATATACACTGATATTTGTTGTCTATATCGGAACGTGTTGTCTATAATTAGGTCGAGGCTTTTCGCTTCGCTCACCACTGGCAGAATATTACCATTAATATGCAGCCGACAACTACTCATTAACTTCTCACGCGCTTGTCTATTACCGAAAAACATAACAGCAGATTTCTCATGGTTAATATGTAGTGAATGCTCTGAACAGACCCGGAAAACAGTATCCAAATCATGCTGAACTGTCTCCAGAGCCACAGGTTGACAATTTTTAGGGAAAGAATAATATATTTGAGTGTCATCGGCATACATATGAACTGTACACTGCGTTAGTGGCTCAGAGTAGAGTAGAACAGGGCACAAGTATAGATAGAAAAAAGTAGAGCACCCAAAACTGATCCCTGAGTAACGCCAGAAACCAGTGGCGCAGGTTCCGAGAGCCTGTTGTCAATCTTTACTGACTGTGACCTCTGTAACAAGAAACTACTTAATAGATCAATTGCACTTTGAGACAGGCCAATATAATGAAAAATCGCCGAGAGCAGTTTATGATTAACGGTGTCAAACGCTTTAGTAAAATCTAACAGTATTAAGATAGTTGCATATCCCCCGTCATACGCGGTCAAGATGTCATCAGTGATCTTTAACAGGGCCGTCTCGCAGCTGTATCCGGAGCGGAAGCCCGATTGGTAGGCAGGTAAGATGTTATAAGTATTTACATGTTCTATCAGTTGATTGTTTATAAATTTTTCCATAATTTTAGATAAGATAGAAAGTAGACTTATAGGTCTCAGATCGGATACAGACCGCAGATCAGGCTTTTTTGGCAGAGGTATTACAACAGCAGATTTCCAGGCCTGGGGGAACGTATTCTCGACTATGCAAGTGTTTATTAAATGTACTATATATTTAAGTATAAAAGGGCTGGACCGTCTAATCATATCAAAAGTTGGACCATCTCCACCGCAAGATGTAGAAGAGACACTTGAAACAATTTTAGCAACCTGCTCCTCATTTATTAGTTGAAAACTGAAATTATTATGTATGTTATTTTTTGTATGAGTATTATAAAATTGGAGTAAGCGTGCATCAGGAGATGATTTCGGAATAGAAGTAACAAAATGATTATTAATTTTATTAACATCTCGCAACTCCAATGGAAGAATTGTAGACTTTTTATTACAATATTTAATAATTGAAATTTTTTCCATGTATACTGTGAAGTCTTGGTTCTATATAAGTTGCTGTAATACGCTTTTTTCTCACGTGTAATTGCTGCTTTAGTGTAGTTTCTGAGCTGTTTATAGTAGTTCCAGTCCCCAGGCTTTTTAATTCTGATATACTTTGCTTTGGCTTTATTCCTTCAAGATGTCATTAGTTTTACCACATCTGTGATCCACGGAGACTTAGGCTTGCGAATAATAGAAGTTTTGCATGGTGCAAATAAATTAAATAATTCAATTACTCTAGAAGTAAAAATATGTACTTTAAGATTAATATCGGATACATAAAAAATGTCGTCTAAGTGTAAACCGTGAAGATATTGTTGAAATAAATTATTATCAAAACAATTAAAATCTATGTAAGTCACAGACCTGGTCCGCTCAGTACTAACCTTAGCTAGTATATCGCAGTAAATTAATTCGTGATCGGAAATATCAACAGTACGAACACCTGAATCTCGAACAAGGTAAGTATCCGACACAATAATTAGATCAATAAGGGACTGTGTTCTTTCAGTGATACGAGTTGGCTCTGTAATTATTTGGTGAAAACCCATCGTATCGATAGCCTCCAATAAAGCGATTGAGGCAGGACTATCTGGCTGTAGTAAATCAATATTCATATTATATAATAGTATGCAAATCTTCTAAGATTGCAGAGTATTTCAGTTTTATAAATAGGACATTATAATTGATTTTAACTCAATCTCTCATGCATAAGATTGGAATTGCCATAACTTACAATGTTTTATTTCATTTACTCTTCAACACGAAAACGAATAAAAACGGTTTTGTTTTTCTCTTCTCCTGTTACTATCACTTTCAGTGTATCGTAATAGAAACTACTCTTCTTATTACCTGATAATAGGAGGAATAGATGGCATTACATTCGACCTAACAAATTCACCTAATACCATTCGACGCTGGCTCACAGAATCAGCGGACCGACATGAATAAACCGGAATCGTGCGGTGTAGTATAACTTAACACACATCATTAACTCCTGTCCTTAATTCCATGATTCTTCGTCGGCTTGTCGTGGATAATGTTACGTATTTCCTTCTATCAACTGCCGTACATACATATATCACCCGGGTAGGATAAAGGATCTTGTTTTCCATCGGCTCCGAGCTTGTTAGGCTTAAAACGGGATCTAAATTACAAAATTCGAGCGATGCGTCTATTCAATATTATCTAAGTGTTGTATTGAGATGCCATCAATGCTTCATGCTCCGTGTCAATTCCTCCGGCATTGTTGTAGAGAGAGGCAGGTGTTTATAACAACAGTTTGGCGTGAATTACATATTTTTGAATTTTAGGTAATAAATTTCCTGTAAGTAAGTGTTGAAAAGTAACATTTTACTAGATGTGATCTAATTACTGATTCTGTGTGGCACATTTTGATATAGGCAATTATCAGAGAGATTATCAAATCATCAAGCCATCAACCCAGGTAGCAGAGTGACCTAAAATGAGGTTTAATAAACGTCCATGTTACGCGATATTGACGTCAATTAAACGTTATTTCACATCACTCTGCTACCGGTGAACCTGAAACTATTTTAGTTTATGGATTGTTGAGATTTTACAAAAGTAATGATTTTGATTATTACTTTTACTAAAAAAATTGATTCTTCTGCAAGATTTCAATAAGTTGTAACGTACCGTAAGAAGATTTGTAGAAGAAGAAGAAGAAGAAAGAAGAAGAAAAGAAGAAGAAAATCTATTTAAGTAGTCAATTTGAGTTGAGAATTTATTCGTTATAAATTTTAATTTCCGTTAATTGATTGTCCTATATTGTTCGGTAGCATTATAACCGCTTTGAATTAATTCTAATTAAAACTTAAGTCACTGTTTTACCGAAGCGTACATTAATTTTGGGCGAGCTTATTTCACTGCGTCCCTGCTTGGGCGCTAATTGTAACGATGTTTTCTTTCGTTTGCGTGTTTTCTTTGTTTGTTTAGAAAATATTTTGCGTGGTTACTTACGTACGACTTCTTGCTTAAAAAATGTGCTTATCACCTTTCGCTTATAAACTTAATGAATAACTCTTGTGATAGCATTCTTATGCTTCCTAATTCTTCCGTGGCGGCGCTAGTGATGATCGCTATCACCTGTCTGTAAATTGCTCGCGAAGATGTCTGTTTATGTCGCGTAATAATTCACGTCATACAATAATGATTAAAATTAAACCTAGTGAGGTAGTTCAGTGCGTAAGTGATTATCCAGGGTTGTTGCTTTGATGTACGTAACAGTTTTTAAATAAAATCAATACAAGTACAATCAAGACACGTAAATATAGGTAAACAAAATTACATTTAATATTAAATAAATAACAATAATATATACAGTAATGATTTACAATAAAATTATCGTTTATCTAACAGAGTTTTGGGACATTAAATCGATCACAATAAAAAAATAATCTTACGTCGAAATACCTGACTGTGGGCGCGGATTTACGCCGGCTCTCGTGAACTAATGTCGTATCATGCTCTAGGAAGGACTACGAGCTATGTTCGGCGAAAGAAAAAAGGAAATACGGAAATTACGGGCAGCTTTACTAGTCGGTAATCGATTGAGGGGCGGAGGGTTGCGTCGTGCCGCACCCGAGAGGCGAACTACAACCGAATACCAGACGGAAGATCGCGTCGTGTCACGCCCACGGGACAACTACGTCCTACGATCAGACAAGAGGGCGGAAAACCTATAGTTGTGTTACATCCGAAGGGCGACTACGAACTATAGTCTTACAGGAGGTGTCACGTCCGCGGGGAAACTACGGTCCACGATCAGACAGGAAGGCGGAAAAACTATAGTTGTGTTACATCCGAAGGACGATTACGGACTATAGTCCTACAAGAACGGACCAAATTATAATAGTGTCCCACCCGAAGGACTACTACGAACTATAGTCTTACAAGAACGCAGGAAAACTATAATCGTGTCATACCCGAAGGACGATTACGAACTATAGTCTTACAAGAACGGAGAAAACTATCGTGGTGTCACATCCATAGGACGGAATACACTAAAATTAAACTAAGACGCGTGGCGATAAGAAAAACAAATCAATTATTAAATGCGGCCGTAATAGGAAAAAATTACCAAATGAGCTAAAATTTATGCCAAACTAAATTACTAAATCAAACTAAATACTGAAATAAATTTTTCCTTGTAACGGCACGTTACAAAGTTAAAAGAATAATATTTTTGGCACTCCAGGGGTCGTACTTTGGAACATATTCACTAATGTTCTGCTGAATGTATACTGATCTCTTGTTGTTATGCTCAAATATTAACGTCAGCTTTTAAGCAAAAATGTTTTAATCCTTTAAGTGTAGAATAAGACACTTCTGAATTCTACGAAAAAAAAAAAACAATTTCACCGAATCTGACGGTTTTGTCATTTGCCTCGCTTGACGCTTATCTTCAATAACACAGAAATCAGCTTACAACTTTTTGGTACGCCAATGAACATCCATATTTGTTGAAATAGTTATCAATTGCATTTAAAATCTTTTCGTTTCCAGATAAATTTCGCGCCAGCTTTTTTCTTTATCATTATGTGGACGACATTATATGTGCCGTAGCCCAGAATCAAATTAACGACTCTTTAGACGTTTTAAACAGTTTCAATGAAAAAGTGGAATTTATCATGAAAAGGAAGATAGATACTAAAGCCATTAGAAACCCCAATAACGTAATTCAGTTAGATTGGTATTCAAACCCACCAGCTCTACAAGATAACTTCATTGTCGTTTAAGTCATCCTACGGCGCGCAAAAAATAAATACAAACGTCTAAAGAAAACGTGGCACCCTTGTACATCGCCACCTTCGCATAGATAACTTAAATTTACTCTACAATATTTTTGTAAAAAAATGTAGTTACCCCAGCAAACTTTTAAAGAAGTTGCTTTTTTCAGTTGGCACTGTGATAATCCTTTTAAGACGTAAATTCTCATGAGACAATGCTGAATGACAAGAGGTATGCTACTTGTTTTCTAGTGTTCGTCTCATTCCGAAGGTATAGATAATGAAAATATGAAACTAATGAAATATATTTCATACCTTTTCTATTAAAACTTATCTTTATAATTTTATGTTCGTGTTTATAGGCAGTAAATGTGGCGAAACTAAAGTTTGGTACAGTTCATTGTTCGGCCTGTACCATTTAGGAAATGTACCATTTGAAAATTAAAATTATATTCCCACCAGAGTAAACTTTCGAAATGTTTCTTTTATGGCGACCATTAAATTTCTCTCTACAACCAGATTGTCATCTAGTTCCGCATAATTTAATATTATAGGCGTATTAAAACAAGAGACTACAGGTCTGTTCAACAAATAAAATTTTATTTTACGATCCAATATTGGCAAGTGGCGCCGGCAGCGGGTTATTAGTTAGTGATATGTAACGAGCCGATATCTCTATTAAACTAAATACTTTCGCTTCGATATTTGGTTTTCCGTTATTATCGTTATATGCTAAAATCATTAAACAAACATTACAATATGCTTTAATTGTAGATGACATTAAATTTGAATAATTTTTTTTAGGTTGGGGTTGTAGATCGACATCCAACAAATGTTCTTTTTATTAATTTAGTGTAACAAACTTTTATATTTTAACAAACAATTTTTTAAGGAACGATGCAAGTTATATTGTTATTTTTTTGACACGATTGAAATTCATACGTTTTTTTATGCATTTATCGAATCGAAAAAGTTTGCTTCTTGACTTAAATGAAAATAGTTCTGTAGAATTGACCCTAGCAAGACTTTTACAATAAATGTTACTAACAATTTTGTTTTATTAATATTGTTTAAATAATTTTTAACATTACATTTGTTTCTTACATACTTATTTTTTTAATAACTTGAGTGCTTGATTACAGGTAAAGGCAAAGCCAAGTAACGAGATTATTTAATTTTTCGTCATGCATTTCAATCAAGAACAGATCCAGCTAAATAGGACAGAAAATTGTCATAGTTCATCACAAGATCGTCGTTTATGGGCTTTTAAAAATTCAAACTATGTCACTCATAAATTAAATCCAAAGGTGAATGTTTGGTGTGAAAATTTGCATGATCAAATCGTTGGTTCATACTTTATTATACAGGCTGATTCTCAATATACGTGACAAACTTTAAGCGCTGATTCCTGGGGTTATTTTGATCATAAAAGTTCATAAGAACATATGTCCAAAATCGCTTAGTTTTAAAGCTGTACAATGTCTAATGCAAGTTAACATAATTAATGTTTTTATTATAAATTAACAAAATAATTAGTAAAATAAAATTAACTTATACTAACTGTTGAAAATGACCGCCCCCAACTGCAATACAAGCTTCTATCCTCCGTCGCATTGACTGACGAGTCCGTTCTAAAATACCAGGGGTATTTCGAATTGTCTGAAAAGCTGCGATAATACGATTTCTCGGTTCATCGACATTTTCAATTTCGAAGCCCAAAGAATTTAAGTCTGGAGACCCAAGAGGCCACGGTTGTGGACCTCCCCGTCCTATCCACCGATTTGGATAGGTATTGTCCAAAAATTCACGAGCAACTAAAATGCACTAGAGCACCGTCATGCATAAAATACCTTTGTAATCTTAATTGCAACGGAACTTCTTCCAGCAGTAGTGGTAGCTCCTCTTCAAGAAAATTGCGGTATACCTCGCCATTTAACCGTATCGGTAAAAAAATGTGGACCTATCAAGTGATCTCCAACAATTCCGGCTCACACATTGACAGATAATTGATGTTGATGACGTGCATTCACTAGTTCGTGCGGATTTTCTTCGGCCCATATGTGATTATTATGAAAATTAATGATCGCGTTTCTAGATAAAGTAGCCTCGTCGGTGAAGAATATTTGAGCTAAATAGTCAGTACTTTTGTGCGATTTTGTGTTGCATCCATTGACAAAAAGCCACTCTTAGCGGAAAATCTGCCAGCAAAAATGTCTGCACCCGTTGAATGTGATATGGATACAACAGTTGATCTTTCAATATTCTCCAAACTGTAGCCTGACTAATGTTTAAAGCAAACGCAATTTTTCTGGTGCTTGTAGTAGGATGTTTCTAAATTTCGTTTAGTACCATTTCTTCAACCTCTGGAGTTCTCACTGTAGATGGGTGCCCGTTATCAACCCGTTTTTTTTAAATTTCCCGTTTCACTAAGACGTTGGTGAAGACGGGTAAATATTGAATGATACGGTTCGGGTTTCATTCTTCATAAAGACGTCTAGCAGCACGCAAATTTCCATTGGCAAGACCGTAAACGAAATGCATATCACACATCTCAGCATTCGTGTAATTCATTTTAGAAAACAGAAAGTGGCAATAAACTGAATGAATACTCTGACAACTATTGACAAATATTGAAATGACAAATAAACAATTCCCTCTCAACACAATAGTTTTTGAAGAACCAACTGTGATATTATATCGTGTTAGTCCTAGTTCATAATTTAATAATTAACATTCAATAACTGTAAAACCAAACCGTTTTGGACATATACTCATATGAACTTTTATGATCAAAATAACCTCAGGAATCAGCTCTTAAAGTTTGTCGCATATATCGAGAATCACCCTGTATAAAATTTAAAACAAACGTCTACCTGATGCGTCAATTCGAGTATAGGTTACAATTTCTTCTAGACTTTTTGCATTTATCTTCTTTTCTCCTTCTTTGACCTTCTTGTAATGTGTGGATGTAAATCGGGCAGTAATCTACATGGAATTGTAATCCCGTTCGTAATTTGGGCACTAGCTGAAAATGTACCTGCGAAGAGTATATGTAAACTGGGCACCGTACAAATCAAACGAAAACAATAATATCATAATAGTGTATTTAAAGTTGATGTACTTATTGTCAAACAGCAAGCATAGATACATAGAGAATAAAGAATATTTACACAAAAACAATCATAAATAAATAGCTATTTTAAGTCAAACTGACGAATAAAATGATGTACATTTCACAAACTGTAATCGTGGCATTGTTCCATTACTTAATTGCTCGCAGGTACATGGTGCCTAGATTACATGTAGGATTAAGCAATCCTTTTTGCAGGGCAGGTGTTTTTCTAAAGTTACCCACTATCCAAGGTGTGAAAGTTGTATTTGCAGGTAATGTCGTCCTACTTGATAAAATACTAACCTGCAATCCACATTTGCAGAAGGTGATTAGCAAGGCAAGGGTATACTTACTGTAATTTTTAAAGGATTGCCCACTTAATTTTACTTAATAACAAATATAAATTTTTATTCTTTAATCAGTCTATTCTTTTCAGATACCTATCCTTCTTCGTTTAATAGTATTTAGAAATAAAATCCTCCTTCGCTAGATGATAAAGAGCTTATACGTATGCCTCGAATTCACCAATGCAGCTCATGTTTATTAATAATCTCCCCTCTTGACCAATGAGTAGTTTTTACCAGTAGTAGTAACTAGGTAGCCGAGGTGGCTGCATGTGGTGTATCTTCTAAATCAATAACTTGTATGTTAGACTTTTATTTTATAAATATTGAATTTATAGGTTAATTATAATCATTTAATGTATTGCCTGCTTTTGTATTAATAAAGATAGTATGAATATCGATAACATGTACAATTTATTGTAAAATAATATATTCAAAACATTTGAAATGCGTAAGGGCTCTTACTCAATGTGAGTACACTTATTTGCAATATTTAAATCAATGACCTTTTCCTTGTAGCGTGTTTTAAAATAAATCTTTTATGCAACATATTGTGCAATTGTTGTGAGTATCAATGCAGGATGCGACGAATGAAATATGTACCTTCGAAGACAAAAGCCTTGACTCAAAATTAAAGTGAGAAATATTGAAATAAGAAACTCCAGTGATTCTACCTCTATATATCTTAAACTTTAGTCAAGACTTTTGTCTTTGAAAGTGTAGTAAAGTTCGATGGAACTAAATAGAACAATAATTAAACATGATTATTGGGTTTATCGTTATTGTTGCATTTCGTACAATTAGGAAACGAATTTCGTATAATTTAAGAATAAAGCCCGGCTGTATTGATTTTGCTTCTTTGCTTTGATCATTTTCCATATTGGAAAAAAAAATGATAAAAGTCAAGGAACCGTACTATGCAGATCTTGCCTTCAGGATAACATAGATTTAGTAAATAGTCGACCAGAGAAGAATTAATTTGCCATTTCAGAGAATTCTAAAGCAATGATAATATGAGAAGAGGAAGCTGAGCATAACTTCAGAATAAAAAGGAAAAGGGTATGAAACAAGTGCATTCTCTTTATTTTAGGAGTGAATCCTGTTACGGAAACGTGAATTGAAGTTTACTTCATTAAAATTTACTTCGGTTACGTTTTATTCAGAAACGTAAGGGGCATCTGTTATTAAACAGTCTCTGAAACAGTTTCAGGTCAACAGCAGAAGCAGCAACGCTGGACATATTCTGTGCGATTGTGGAGGAAACGTTGACCAGAAGAAGATCCAAGATGTAGTTCCAATTCGGAAGCCAGGCATAATATAATAAGGATGTTGTATATCTGCTAAGACAAGTAACTATAAATAATGAAGATCAATGAGTAGTGATTAAGTGTTTTAGTTATTTAGCTGTGTTTATTTTTGCCTAATTTTAGTAAGCGTATACCTAAATGTTCTGTGCAGTATTTGTTTCTTTCAATATAAACTGTAAACGACAGGGCAAAAATAAATATCACAAAAATACAGCGAATTTACGTTTAGGAATGCCATTTGGATTGACAGCCGAAATAGAAGCCTAACGATTTCCCTGAAGCACGTGAGTGAAGAAAAACAACGTGAGAACGAACAAATGACTTGGCATCTCTCTTGTTTTTATCGGATATCTCCCGCTTCCTTGAAGCCGCCGTGGTACATGAACACATACATCCTATTCCTACTATTCCTAGCCGAACCGCATCGCGAAGGAGCGCTTTTTGCTCTTTTAATCAAAACGTCAATTTCAGGCGAGCGGGACATCTGGTAATCGTCTGGCCGAACTGGGAATGGCACCACTGTGCAGCGTCAATTTGCGATTTTTTTGCCCATACCACCTCTACGCCCTCCAGTTTTGCGTCTTCTACGTTACACGGTTTTGTTTTTTTTCCACGTACTTGTAGGTCGGCGACAACTTCGGTAAAGCCACGGCTATCGTCGACAACTCGAAAAAATTTAATTAAAACGTTTCCAAATGGGGGTTTTCAATTATCAGGACACTCACAGCTGGCTGGAGGTATTCTAGATGTTAATCGTCATTTTAATTGATGTTTTCTGAAAGAAATTGAACGCATCGTAGACGCATTACGTACATAAAGAGCTGGAGAAAAAAGTATCTTAATTTGAATGTGGAGAAAACTCAATAATTAAAGTTTCAAGCATTATGTCTACGATTTGCAAAACACTAAAAATGGTATCGTTTTAAAAAGTAAGGTGTATACATTTTGTCCGATTTGTCCCGGTGAAAAAGATTGAAAGAAAGCTCTCTTTGATAATTTTAAGTGGCCTGAAGCTTTAAAAAATTGGCCGACTGTGAAGTTTTAACAATTTGCGATATATTATGCCTTACGGCTTAAAACGGATTTTTTTTAGGTGGCTGTGCAATTTTAGGACAACGGTTAAAGATGTATTGGGAAAAGCAGCCAAGGGTGAATGGAAAAACGATTCCTTTTTTACATGAATTCTAAGCTTTCGCTGTATACTTTCAGCTTCATCAGAGAAACAAGATTCTATAAGAGAAAAGTAATTCAAACCCACAACAGGAATCTAGAACCACGTGCGATGGTTAACAAGACAAAACTGTCAAACGACAAACTATTCAGTATATTTTGGATTATTAAATTTCGAAAATATAAATTAATTAATTTGACTTGACGAAAAAGTGAAACAATTTTTCAAAAGAAGTTTTTTTTAACAACCACCACGTGTCTATTGACCCCTAGTCATGTATTTTCTACGAACCACATTGGTCTATGCCAATATGCTAGATAAAAATATCGCCATGAGAACCACTAGAGGGTGTCCTCAAGGGGGAGTACTGTCACCCACTGCTGCGGAGCTTGGTTGTGGATGATCTCGTCAAATCATTAAACGACAAAGGAATATAGACGCAAGGGTACGCTGATTACATTGTCATCGTAGCTAGGGGGAAGTTCCCAGGCGTGGTGGCGAGCATCATGCGTAATGCACTGCGAATGGTGGAGGAATAGTGCCTTTCACAAGGACTCTCAGTTAATCCACAAAAAAACAAAGTTGGTTGCCTTTACCAACATGAAAAAACTCAATGACCAAGGCGGCATTAGACTGTTTGGGCAGGAGTTACAATTAACCAAGGAAGTTAAGTATCTGGGTGTTACCCTTGATGCGAAACTGAGCTGGAAAAATCACGTAGTTAACACAACGACCAGGGCCACGCAACTATTCTGGCGCTGCAGGAGAGTTGCTGGCAAAACCTGGGGATTAAAGCCGAAGGTGATCCATTGGCTATATACTGCCGTGATAAGACCAGCGATAACATACGGGGCAGTAGTCAGGTGGAGGAGGACAGAAGTGTCCTCCGCAGCGAAGCTGCTAACCTCTGTCCAGAGACAGGCATTGCTGGGTATCACTGTTGCAACTAACAGTACAGGGACCGCCTTTTTGGAGACCATTGTGGGCCTCCCCCCGTTGGAACTCTATGTGAGAGCGGAGGCAATGAATGCGATTCTTAGACTGAAAGCCAGCAACCTGTGCATCCCAACTTTAGGGTGGGAGAACACACTTATACTACGGGCACGTTGCTGGATGGGCCATTGCTACAAATGTCCACGGACAGCATGGCACCCGAAATTATCTTCACTGAAAAGGTGAAAATCTCCATACCGAACAGAAACCAGGCGCGTAGTGAGATCACTGCTAACGAAAACTGGTAGAAACTTGGATAAAGAAAGTGCAAAGAAACGGAGGTCGACTGAAGGTCAACTCCATAGCAAAACGCTGATAGGGGATGGGGATGGTAGTTTCTCTGATAACCTACTCAAGCGCAGTAAGAAAGAAGTTAAAACCATTACTGGGTTGGTAACTGGACACTGCCCTCTGAAAAAGCATCTATACAACACAGGCCGTGTAAGCGAACCGTGGTGTAGAAGATGCGAACTACAGGAGGAAAAGAGTTTACATGTAATCTGCACATGTGAGGAACTGAAGGTACTCAGGCAAAAATATTTCGGGAGAGATCTATTGGAGCCCTCGAAGGTCCTCAAGTTTCCACTGGGCAAGATACTGGGCTTTATAGAGAACACCAAGTTGCTCGAGTAGAAATAAGAGAATCAATAGGGATGGTACAATGAGCACCAAGCTGAAGTGCCCGGACATCAAGTGCTCACCCTAACTTGAATGAATGAATGAGCCACATTGAGTCGACACCCGTAAATTACAATGGATACCACGTAAAAGTTTAAAATCATATAGTTACCGTACGATGAACGTATATACCGAATTACCACGGCTACCATGCAAAACAGGCTTTTGCGGCTAATTTATGGAGCACCAGTGTGGTGGCATAAAGTGCAACAATTTAGAACCATAGCGAGACATATATCCTGAGAAAAAAGATATTACAATCACGGCAGAAATGTCTTCCTCCCAATCATTGGTATTAAAAACTATTCTGGACCTACCATCCTTGCCAATTGTTGTGAAGAGGAACCAGATTAACTATTTGATATTGATTTGATTGATATTTATGCTTGTGTAGCTAACTAGCTGCTGGAATTGATCACTTCCGAATACTATTGGATACGATGTATACTCAACGAATAATGGATGCATTCTTCTTTCCCAACAGGAGGAATAGAGAAGCAACGAAAATAAGTTAATAGTAAATTCTAGAAGAAGCAAACATTACATGGATGTTCATAATTACATTACTATCACGTTTATTTACACCGAGAAAAGTCGTAGAACTTATCAGTTTCCAATCGCAGCAAGTCTATTATTAAAGGCACTGCGGTATTGATCTTCGGCTAAGCACTGATTCCAGTATAAATTTATACGGAATACAATCGCAGTCCAAATGTAATTTGAGGAAATCGCGTAACGAGAAAGGAAAAGTGTCGAGGTTACGACCTATGAATTCGTATCCGGTGAATCTAATTATGAGATAATGAATTGCGTCATTATGAGAAAACTAGGGGCTTTAGATTGTAATTTATTAGTGAAATTACAACCTCTGCTTTGATATATCTGTTCCATTAATAATGGGTTATTCAAATTTCGAGATGCTTTATGTAATTATGTCGGAAAGCACTTCCAATTCCGGGACGCTTTAGACTATTAGACGATTCGATATGTCTTAATGATTCTTGTTATGTAATTTGGAAGAAAGTTATAGGTAGAACTTTTATTATAGACAGCGCAATTTGTACTTTGCATAACATCCTAATCTTAGTGTGAGGCCTAAACTGGGTCACCTTCACGTGGTCATCTTCCACCCCTCATTCCACTCTTTTCGATTCTGCGCTAACCTTGGAACTTCGTACCATGTATAACTATCGTCAAATGTTATAGCTATCGTAGAATTTGTACAAGTAATCAAAGTAAAACAGATGAAAAACTAAAACTTTATCAAAGAATATAAATAATTTTTTAACTGCTGTGTCACGAATGAATGCAAAATATGATATTTTTTATTTTATAATTTTTGTCCTTGGATTATAAAGAAAGATCCTTTTCCATACTGTTTAATTTATGTATGTTTCTTTATCATTGTGGGTGTTATCTATTCGGTTCTGCTCTAAATTACCTTCACTGTTTATTACATTCCCCAAGCAATAAATAAATAAAAAAAAAATAAGAATATGAGAGAGAGGATACTCGGTCCTCCGTTATCATTGAGATTATGTAGTACATCATATTTCTAATAAAGAACGAAAAATAGATTATAAATAAAATGAGTGGGAAAAATGCCGGTTTCCCTAGCCCTTTATTATTATTTTCCCAGAAAATGATGTGCGTCATCCTTGAAACTATGTAATATACTTCAAATTACTTTCTTTTTTTTTGTTGGTGGTGGGTGCCGTCTGACATAGAGTCTCCGGAAACGCTGTGGCCTCTTGGCTTTTGCACTTAATTCTCAAATTTTCAGTGCCCTTTAGCTTGAAAATCTAGCTCTGCTATAAATATAATTAAATCCTTATTTTACGGCCTATTTTGTCTGCGACCAAAGTTGGTTAACGCCATTATTTCGAAATATTTTGCTTCTGTGGTTCCACTGTGAACCAATTTATTTACATTCGATACTCTAGACTCCTTACTCTGCTTTATTGGTTCCTACTGCTCTGTATTCAGGGCTAGTGCCCCTGGCCTCCTTAAAAGGCTTTTGAATTGCACAGTACCTAAGCTCGTGCCCTGCAAAGATTTGTTATGGATACCTATGCCTTGAACTAGGTTCTTGTGTCTTGTTTGTGGAAGGTTATTTATAATACACTTCCACTGAAGATTGTCTTCGTGAAATGAAAGAAGTTGATGCTTCCACTCGAAGCAATCGTATATCGCTATCATGCGTCGTTCTTGAGTCAGACCCATCTTGCTCTTCATTAATTGTTTCTTCCAGATGACCCTTATCTATTTAGTATCATAGATAACTGTCATCTATAATCCTGACGCTGCCTCGCTCAAACTTTCTTTGCATTGCTTTGAGGTTTGTGATGGTGTTTTAGAGTCTTCGTTAGTTCTTTTTCAACCCTCGATAGTCTTTTTATTAGTCCCTTAGTGATTTGGCTTACGCCCCGCATGTTGAATTTATTATAGTCCCTTTTCTTTTTCTTTTCTCTGACACTTCACTTTTCGCTTAATTGGTATATCTATAACTCTAGGTAAAGACCTCTAACAAGTTGATTTTTATCCAGGCCAGAGAAAATCTGGTGCTTTAGCGTGGTTGATACTCCTCACCTTATTCGCCTCTCAACAAATTTTTTTTCTTAGGAAAAGTTAATATCAGTTAAAGTTTCCTGGATATTTTTTTTTTTTTTGAGGAAGTTGTCTGATATGACATACAGCCTACTGGAAAAATTGCAATCTCTTGCCTTTTTGCAGTTAGTCTCCTATTTCTTCTACCCATTGAATTATGCCAGCCCTTCCAGAATCTTAGTGCCTTGCACTTATCTGTACAGGTCTCTGGTTGGTTGATCGAAGTAATACTCTGGATTCATTTTTGGCTTGTCAAAAGTTGCCTGTTTCTTGCGCCCAGAGCTTCGCCTTCATACAGAATGTGATAAGCGTTCTTTGTCCTCTCATTACATAGTCTACAGTTGGTATCTCCAGTGTTGATCCCAATTTTATTATTCCAGTCTTCTTTTTGTTTCTCTTTAACCCAATTCCCTACTTGCTTTCGTGCCGTGTTTTTAGACACCCCTAGAACATGTTCTGGGCCTATATATGAAACAGAGGATGCCTTTCTTACTAACTCATCGGCTTTTTCGTTTCCTTCGATTGCTGAATCTCCGGGCAGCCACAGCGAAGTGACTTTATTGCGACTTGTAAGGCTATTTAGTTCTCGAATACGTTCCCAAACCAGTCTTCATTACATCTTGGGGTTCGCTATTGCCCTCAGTATCGCCTTGCTGTTCCTGAATATTTACAGAAAATGCATGCACAATTTTGGCAATTGTTCAGTCTTGGCTTTATCGAGATTTCCCGATGTTTCATTTGAATTAAAAATGCAAGCGTATTTAATCTTTTCAATTATTTTAATTAACAGAGTTGACTGTGTAAATTCAAATATTTAACGCATTTGTGTCAATCGTTCGATATTGACAAGGTAAAACCTTTGAGCGAAACGAACAAACGATTAGTTTGTTCATGTGCAGACTATATGTTTGAGTTAATTAATATTTTGCCGACACAATAAGGCTTTTGTTTTCTACGTAGCTGAAATATTGAATCAGGCATTTGTTAGACTTTTAAATTCGGATGGAAAACATTGTAGTCTGCTAAACAGAATGAAATTAATCTCTTTGTACGTTATTGTCGTCAAATTATATGACAGCAATAACCAGTTATTTATATTCATATTCCATGAACGCCGTTGTTTTAGCTCATGTATTAATTTCAATATGCATTGTCATTATAATCACATGTAAGGCTGCACACACACGGTACGCTCCAGCGCAGGTAAAAATTATACAGAGCGCACGCGTTCACTGAACGGGGTATAACTCAAATACGCAGTATTTGTATGTAATGTAAGCACATCCCACAATTGTGAAACATACAATAACTTACCAACAGGGTATATCTTGTGTATTGACATATACTTACTTTTGTTTACTGCCTGTATTTTGAATGAGACATTCCTGATAGTAGACAATTAATCGAGAAGTCACAAAATGCTTTTTATTATAACTTAATCAACAGGGTTTGCACTGCCTAGAGATTGTATTCAATGTCATTTTGTTGTCCTCATTCATAAATTGAAACAGTGTACTCTATATTTGCACTGTTATTTAGTAATTATTTAATTACTACAGCTATATAAAAAAATCATTATTTAAGCCACAGTATATACCCTATCCAGTAGTTTCACATCGCCGGTAACATGGGTTTCAAACATGGCGTCCAAGGAAATTCGCGGTGTCGCATAGGTGGGTGAAATTGTAACTAAAACTGTTTAAATTTGTTTACAAACAAAAATCAAACCTGCGAAGACGTTCCATTCTGTTGTTAGCAACGTTATTGGTGACATTGATATTGTGCTGTTAACAGAATATTCCGTAATTGAAAGCGTACTTTCACAATATATTTTCTTATTTCCAGGTTTACTTATCAGTATTCTTTGGTGTAGTTATTTATTTTAATCTTTACTTATTTTTTTGCAAAGATATAAACCTTATTTCTAACAGTAACCTTTAGAGTAGTTGTTGTAGTTAATTATTTTTAATATACAACTTTATTAATAGTATTTTAGTAGCGTATATAGTTGTTTTCTTTATTTAAAATTTCAATTTAGCTTTATAGTTATTTAATAGGTTATTAGTAAATCCACAATGCCTAGCGTAAAGTGCTGTGTGCCAAATTGTGATAGGAGGTATCACAAAGATAATAAAGAATATCATTTTTTTCAATTACCTCCAGATGAAGTAATGTAAGTAAAAATACAATGTTGGTTAAAATTTTGCTTCGTTGTTTCTTATAATACATGTTTGTAAATACTTAAATGTAAAAATGTTGTAGTCGTAATAAAATAACATTTTATTTTGCAGCACCAGAAATAGTTGTTAACAATTATTGTAAATACTTACATTTCCATTATTTGGTTGGTTTACTACAAATGCTTTCAAGCTACTGCGAGTTGTCTTTAAATGGGAAAGGATATTGAAACTTTGAATTATATTATTGTGCCAAGCTACTCCGCAAGCATAATTTTCTTAATAATTTGTAATTACTTGTGATAATCCTGCTGTGATTGTTAATGTTTTCCTTCAACCGATTTTAGAAAAATTATCATTAAATTCAATGTAATTTTCAGTCTGTTTTTTAATCCTTTTATAAATACAAGGTATAAATGTGTTCCACATTGGCTAAAACGATTAGTATGTAATAAATAAAATACTAAAGACACAGATTCCACATTTGTTTTTTTTTCAGGAAAGTAAATTTTAATTCGTGAACTCTGACGAAGTTATAAAGCAAAGCAACAAACGATTAACGATTTTTAAAACAGATTCTTTTAGGAATATGTATATATTTCTCTGTAACTGAATATATTTCCTATCAGTTCCTATGTATAATTTTAAGCCCTACTTACTGCGGTTTTTAATATATATGTTAATATCAACCAAATTATGTCATTTTTAGTATTCTTCTATCAATTCCATTAATATTGAGCGCGTAAATTATGCTAGCTCTATTTGTTCATTGAAATTACTTTTTATGGACCAACTAACGACGCGATTTTCTGTCAATTGTCAATCCGTTCTAGTATACAGGTTACTGTCGTACCCACTTTGCAATTATTAGTTGCAAATATAGCCGCCAAACGCCATCGCGAATTTCCTTAAATTGATAGACAAAACATCAAAGGCGCCGACGCTTAGTGAAATTACTGGATAGGGTATATACTGTGCTTAAGCGCTACAAATGTGTTTCATTTCTTTCTAGTAAAACCCAATAGTTAGGTGCCTGCACATATTCATACATTTTCTCCTTTCCTTAAGACACAACCGCTTTCAGAGACTTTATTAAGATAAATAGATAGCACTAAAGTTGATGTTAAGCAGCTTTCGTGGAACACATAATAAAGTTTACGATCTCTTTATGTAGAGGTCGTAACTCTGTTATGTTAAAATTCTTTGTTTGAACTGCTCAAGGGTTTTAATAAATTTACATACCGCAAGCTAAATATGGAGATTAAATTGCATTATGTTTTTTTTTTCTTTTTATTTTGATGAATTATAAACAAATCTAATTACTAAAATGTATATATATTGCAGTAAAAGCGATTAACAAGTAATTATAAATAACCACAGGATACTGTTTATGTGTTTTCTTTTCGTTTTTTTTTTGTTTGAAACATCTCACATTATCGTCTGTAGACTATGTACATATATTGTATATATATATATATATATATATATATATATATTATATATATATATATATATATATATATATTTGCCACGACTATTTTGCGCCATGTCAAAACAAAAAGAATATCCTACCAGTAAAATCTTATTTAGTTACCGGAGAAGTCTTGAATGTTTGTATTACGTCATTACAGGTCGTAAAGTAAAGACAAGCGTAGTTTCAAACATTGGAAGCATTCACATAGACAAGCGAATAGAGTATATAACATAAGTCGTAGCTACTTAAGCTATACGTCCATATTTTATTAAGTATCAACAAACTAGTTGAAGTGAGATAGAATGCGGTCGAGTAATGCGTAAATAAGACCTTTCATAATGTTGACTTCAGGGCATGCACCACGGCCATTTAACCCATTTTACCGCTCCGTTGACATTTGACATCTGCTTTTTACTGTTTATTGACCCTTCTTTAGGTTTGAAATTTTACGTACTTCTATTAGTTCTTTACCAAAGTTCTTTTCAGAGCTATAGTGAAGTAAATCGTTTAGTTTGTGGTAAATTTAGTTGTGTTAAAGAAACATCCAAAGACTTAAAACATTTTTTTAGGTTACAATTCAAGATGCCTGGTAAACAGACTTAGTTCTTGTTGCAAGAGCTGTTCAGTCGTTTACTAGTGTATTTCGAGGAGGAAAAGCGAAATGGAAGTCCTCTAATATCCGTTGGTGCGGTCCATGAGGTAAATGTAATTGGTTATTATTAAATTAAAACTGTACATACAAATTGTAGAGAGTTGCGAATGCTTGGGCATTTCTATGGTATCATCTACAACACAAAGCGCAAGAAGGGAGCTATATCTGCTGTTCCTTCATCGAGTGCTTCAACAGCCCTGTACAAGCCACGAATTGAGCCCAAAACATGTGATGTGTCAGAGAGAAATAAAATGGATGTTCGTAAAGTAATTTATGGTTAAGGTTTATGTTATTGATGAATTACTTCGAGCACATGGGCATAAAGTTTCAAGACTTCCTCTGTATCACTGCGATTTCAATACTATCGAATTTATATGGGCACATGCGAAAGGATATGATAATAACCATATTGGTCGGGATGGTTATGGCGATAAACAAGTATTGGGAATGTGACAAGAAAGTTTGGACAGCTGTACACCAGACTCCTGTCAAAATTGCATAAATCACACAGGGAAAATAATTAAAGAGTGGTACGAATGTGAAGCAAACATGACTTTGTTCTGAGAGTTAATTGCGGATCAGAAAATGAGAGCGAAGACACAAATTAAATATATTTTTAATTTCACTATTCTTTTCTTTCAATATTGACATATTTTAATTTAATTTACTGCAATATTATGTTTTGTATATACCATTGTATAGAAATTATGTTTGCTATATAAAATAAAAACATCATCTTTCGTTTAATTAATCATTGATAACGTATATTAAACTAAATACTTTTATGTTGCTTGAATATTTTCTACATTTTAATTTGCAAATAGGTTTTTGATATGAGAACTACATTATTGTGGTAATACATTATTTCATTGAGAACACATTTAAATAATAAGCTTGGCCTGATCACGAAAGCATTGTCAATAGAAAAGTTCACTATTTAGAATCCTATTAGTTGCATTACTCATGATTGTTGTTAAAACGCAACGTTGACTAAAAACTGAACCAATCCTTTCAGTTATAAAAGAAAGTCTATTAAAACTGCGTATAACCTCATTAAATTTGACAATTGTCATTTCGTACAGTTTATTGTAGACAATGTTGGTGTGCCTGAATTTGTTTCAGCCGCTGCATACGTCATAAGAAAATTTGACGTAACTACAAACATTCATGATCTGGCCTGTAGGTACTTTTAAGTCCAGTGTTATGTTGAATATTTAATTTAAACATAGCCGTAGAAATTGTTATTGTTTGGAAAACATCCATTTTACGATCCTCAAGAATATTCGGCGAGCAAATTCTTTATTAAAATAATGGAGGTCGTTGGAAAGGAATCCT
This sequence comes from Protaetia brevitarsis, assembly GCA_004143645.1. Lineage (NCBI taxonomy): Eukaryota > Metazoa > Arthropoda > Insecta > Coleoptera > Scarabaeidae > Protaetia > Protaetia brevitarsis. The sequence goes on from RXPK01000184.1 coordinate 2,239,048, forward strand.
ATGGATATTTATTTATATTAAAAAAAAAATCTGATTCTTTTTTCATCAATTGTGAGAGATATATAAGTATGTAAAAGACGATTTTCATTTAAAAGAAAAGTTCATTTCAGAATTTATCAAAAATTTCCTGGATTCACCTACTTTGTTTTAAAGAGTGTTTGCTGTTATACACTGATGGATAGGTTACAAGAAGTAGGTACCTTTCTTAAATCAACGAGCAATGTGGTTAAGGATTCTCTTTTACGCGTATGTATTTGATGATAGATCGATGCATGTGAAAATAATTTAATTAATATGATTTAGCAGATAATCTAGATAATTGGGTTTTGTTTTCATATAAATTAAATTATCAAAATGAATTGGGTAAATATCTAAATTATTAATTGAAATTATTGAGGGTAATAAAAATATTAAATCTAACTATAATTAATATTGATCCAGTAAATAAACCAGGTACCTATGGGATCTATTACGAGTTTCCAATGTTAAATTGTTATTGCATCACAATTAAATTAATAACATTTATTAAATAAAAGTACTGTTTTATTTATAACAGAAATTCAAATGTTTACATCTATTATTTAAAAAAAAAAAAAATTATAGGTAATTCGAGCACATTTTCATTGAAAACAAAACATTTCATATGCATGTAGGCAATATGATATTGATGCCCAAACAAATCCTAACCAGAAATGTTGTGCGATGGAAGGTGGAAAATTCGTGCGTTGTTATCGATTATTTTTTATATGCGAATAGAAACAGTAATTCTAATGGATTTGATGAAATTAATTGTGGGTGAGCAGCCAAGAAGAAACGAAGAGAATTCCTTCTATCTATCTGAGCTGTCGTAAAATATCATTGCACCATCAGAGACGAAGATTAAAAGTCGCAAGAAGGAGAACAAAGAAATAAAATAATCGACATAATGTACAAAGTTAACATTGAAAATAATAAATAAATAAATACATAAAATATCAATTTACATCACAATTAATCTGATAAAGGTATGGATTTATATTATTCAGGTGATAGATCGATACTTTTTAGGTAAACACTTTGTAGAACTTTGATATTTCTGAGTGTGTGGTGTAAAAATTGTTATAGGAGCTCACGAACAACTGTCGTCTCTCGTGACCACCGGTAGAATGAATAATTTAAACTAAAAGTAGCAGTGATCTGTCTTCGATTGTTATCGCTGTGAGGTAAACCAACATAGAATTCAAATGATCAACCAGTAACTGACATTAAGATAACATTATTTATTATAATTTGAGGGGAATACAGCTATTGTTACCGAATAAATATTCCGAAGAATGAAAAAAATCTCCCGGAGCAAAATATAATAAATATAAAAAATACCAGGTAAGCTTGAATTAACAAATAAAATAAAAGTTCACATTATATATAGGGCTATAACTAGCACCTCTTGCTAATATGATCTAATTTCACAGTCATTTTTAACAAATTCAAAATTTGTCTGTAGAGTAGGCAACCGAGTATGCACTTCAACTTACAACTACTCCTTTATTAGGATTTGAAACCTGTTTTAAATCATTTTAAATTATATTCAATACAGCTATTTCCGTAGCAATTTGTCTATATGTAATGCTTGATTTTTGCTTTGCCCAAAGGAGATATTACTTAGTTTCCAATTTACCTTACAATCAACGCACCAACCATTTTACTTTTTAGTATATTTTCCATGTAAGAATTTGAGCTTATACAAATCTCTAACATTTGTGCTGATCATCACATTCGGACACAGAAAAAGTTTCTTTACTTTTGCCCCATTAATCTTATTGTGCTTTAGCTTTTTCCTCATTCATCTCATTCAACCGCATTATTCTTCTGCTTTTTCTTTTCTATAAGTTTCAAAGGCTATAAGGCGTATTTCAAATAATACTGACCAGCAAAATCAGATGTACGCTTGAGTTATAAATAAAAAATAAGGCATCTGCAGACTGGTTTCCTACTAGATACTACGAATTTGTCTCCTTCCCTATTCTCAAAAAAATTATCACTTTTTTTCGTCTGCGTATCACAATCCAAGGTAAAGATTATTGAATAAGTATTCAAACTTGTTACAACATTATATGCATGCATAAAACATTTCTTTGTATGTCGCAAGGCTTTCACTTCACTTCAGAATAAAATAGTAAATAGTTGTCCCACACTAATGCATATGACTTGTATATGCAGATACAAGTTGAAAAGGTTCCTTTGTAGAAGCAAAAGTTCAAGACTGACATCAACTCTGAGATCTCGGTAACTGCACGAGGTACAATATAAACTTAGCAAACAATAAAATAGTTGTAAACTATATAATACTACGCTTTACTTAAGAGTTGTGTACATCTGGATATTGCTAAAAATCAAGGCACTTCTCCGCTTTTTCTACGCCATATCTTCCATCTTTAAACGCACTCTAAAACTTCCGTTTACGATGATCTAGTACATAAATATAAACTTGTATCAGACTTATTACCTACCCACAGGGCTTCAAGATTTTTAAGAGGTAAGATAGAAGATCACATAAATACTTGTTATCCTACGAGTAAACGGATTTGTGCTTGCATATACTGCAGAATAAGCGATTAACTCAGCCGTGCTTGCAATTTAATCATCCAAGTTACGTAGCTGCTCGCGTATGCACACATCCTTGCCGGATAACTCAATATATTACAGAGGAATTCGCTAAGTAATTCGTTTACATTGTGGAACACATAAGCAGGAGGAATATTCATTCAGTGCTTCTGTACAATTAATCTTGTGCACATGCGGATAAGTAGAAGATCAGTGAAATTAATAATTTGGAAGGGAAGTAATGGAAATGTGTTTGGATTAGGGATAATTTCAAAATTACATATAAGGTGTGTCACAACAGGCTTCCATTGAAAGAATAATAATATGGAGAAGTATATAAAAGTGAGATTTAAAAATTTCTAGATCAAGTCTTTGAGTTTAGCTAAAATACTTTGTTTGTTTTCTTATATCGGAAGTAGTTATCTAATTTTTTGTTTCAAGTTTGGATTCTACGTTAAAATATGCGTTACAAGATATTCGCCTGTTTAAAACAATTTTAAGTAGTGTACGAACTTTTAATTTTCTTGCAGTCGGTGCAAAAGAATTTTTTTTTTTCTAAGTGATGACATCAAACAGGGTATGAAATTATGAAATATTAAACCGACTACAAGAAAAAAGGCAGTAAAATGAAAGATCTTTAATTTGCAACCCCATTCTACGCCAATCAATGTCTTTATTCGCAGTTTATTTACATTATTTTCGACTGTATCCGTCTCCTAAAAACAACGCCGTCTGACGGAAAGTTATTTCACGTTTTACATTTATAAGTATAATAACATTTAGAAAGTATTGTGGAAATAATTAATAGTTTCAATTAGAAAGCCATCGGCATCAATGTTTTTTTTTTGACATTCCATTCATACTTTTTACCGATATGTTCGTTCGCCTATGTCCGCACCGATTACATTCACCTTATATTACAATTACATTCGCGCTGACTTAACCCTTAAATAGACTAATTTAGTCGCACGAGTTGCTCGCTTACAGTTTTTATTGATTTACAATGAATTCAATACTTTTATCCGGCAGTGTGGATGTAAGTGCTATTTAAGCACATCCTACAAAGGTTATTTTTTAATATTTTTTGTTGTTATAATATAGTGGTAAATTTTCACGATTTTTTCTGTTTATAATATTCTTAAGGAAATACTTATTGCGATTGTGAATATTTGTACAACACTACTGTATTATGTACTTGATATCTACTCTAATTCATATTACTAATTTATTTAACCACTTGGATTCGCCATAAACTTGAAAAAACATTCAATGTCTTGGGCAATTAAAAACCTCGCTTTCAGCTCGGTTTATAGTATTTGCCTGCGGTCTGCAATAGAGCACTTTCCTCCCTTGGTTTAAAATCAAGTACAACGTCACATCTGTTCCTCCCAATAAAGAATTAGAGATTCTGTTTTGGGCCAATAAAAAGTTAGTTAGCAGTTTGGCGATTGCACAATCTGTGCCTCCATATCCGCTGTCAGTTAACGTGTCAAAGTCTGGTCAAAGTTTAAATTGTGACAATATGTTTAACTGGAATTACGTTCATAGCCAGTGTTTTTAGAAAGACATCATTCCTAAAATATAAATTTGTTGGAAAAACATTCTATAATCATAATATCATCAATAGGCAGTAAATTTTGTTCAGTAACTATTTCAAATTCAGGATCTAATGTAAGTTGCCTGTGTAAAATGATCTATTTGATTTGTATAAAACTTATAACAAAGATTAGTCTTATAAAACTTACTTTAGTATTTTTGCCGACTTTTCAACACATAATAATTGCTCAATGTATTGTAATATCACATAATTATTAAATAATCATATTACATGTTACTTAAACACTAACCAAAAACCTTTGAATGATACCTGACGTATGTGACACTGGGCGAATGCAAAAATCGTCACTTTTTTATTGGTCAAAACATTTGTGACGTCTTAGGACATAATTTGAAATTTATCATTTTTTAAATTGGTTTTACTCACAAATATGATACACCCAAATGTTGAATTGTTTTAGACATTCGCTATCGTATAACCCAAAAATAAAGTACATCAAGGCGTTTTTGTATAACTTGTTGAAGTTTTCCAGTAAAATATGACAGTTTGTGGTAATTGATACAAGAATCAGTGGAAGAATTCCGTGAAAGACGGTCTGTTTCCCGAAAACCAAGCAGCAGATCCTATGGAGCGAATAAGTCAATCACTTGCGAAATCGATTCCTAAGCACAGCAAACACTACTTTCATATGGAACATGTGATAACAAAAAAAAGATATCCAAAATTTTCCATACAAGTTTCATTGCGTTAACCCGATTTAATTACTGTCAATGATTTTAGGGCATTATGAATAACGATGACGTTCTTGATAAATTCTTTTTTATGGTAAAGCATGATTTCATTTATCAGCATATTTATTGATACTGACAGAGAAGAACTGTGTAACAAGTTTAATCAACACTTTGCTTCTCTACCAACACGGCTAGGTAAAGATAGTCTAACTGATAACATAAATTAGTATGAGATTATTCTTTCCAAAGGGGTGTTTTTCCTTCTCGTTTAAAATTATCTACCCGATTTATAAAGGGCAATAAAGACTGTTTGGAAAATTATCGTTCATCAGCTTGCTACCAGTTTTCTCTAAAATCTATGGAAGTGTAATGAACAAACATTTAATCAATTATTTAACACACTTGAATTTGCTATTTACCAATCAACATGGCTTTTCTCGTAATAAAAACACCGATACAGCTGTTTTCAATTTTTTAAAACTATTTATGAAATTCTAAACGAAAGTAAACCCGGCTTGGGTATTTTCATTGATATGTCTATTGTAAGGCATTCGATCTAGGAAATCATAACATACTCCTATATAAATTAGAACACTATGGGGTGAGGGGTATTGCTAGAGAATGGTTCCAATCATATCCTTCAAGCCGCAAGCAGTCTGTTAAAATTCATAGCGATCAGTCATGTTGCATTGATATAAACCTTGGTGTGCGACAGGGTTTTGTTCTGGGTCCCACACCTTTTTTGGTATATATAAATGGCTTGCCAAACACTTTAAAAAATATAGAAAATGTATTGTATGCCGATGATGTTAGTTTAATTATTAAACCAGAATATTGATATAATTAACGACATGGCTTCAACATCTTCAAACACAATTACTAAATGGATGAATTATCACCACACTCTGAATGAGTTTTCTTAATTTAGAAGAGAGTTTCACGAGTTATTTATAATATCGGTTATAGAGATTCTTATAAGGCATATTTTAAAGCTCTTTTAACTTTTTATGATATCTATATACTAGATTTATTAGGTTTTGTATTCAAGAATAAGCAATATTATAACTAACAGCTTCTTGCGGGTTTCGCCGTGTGTCAAAACTTTCGCTCGACGTTTCGCTGTACATACTGACAGCTTCTTCAGGATAACTGAACTGATTCTCCATGGTCCGACATTCTTCTTATATACGCCCCTGGTGCATCCAACCGTATAGTTTCCGCTCCATTGACCGTGACGGTTCGTAGTAGGCTCTTCCACGTGTTGCTAAGGTGGTACCCTTCTTCTCTGTTAACGGTTTTATTCTTCTCTATTTCTATGGCTTCCCTGATGAGTCTTTTCCCGTAGTTCTTGCTGGTAGTTATTACTTTTACATTCTTGAAATCCCATTTTGTGTCCGGTGTCGTGCATGTGTTCTGCCACCGCTGATTGCTCGGTCCTTCTTAATCTTGCGTCCCTCTCGCGTTCTTTTATTCTTATGTCGATGGCTCTTCCTGTTTGTCCGACGTAGCACTGTCCGCATTGGCATGTTATCTTGTAGATACCTTCTGTGCGCCCCTTGGGTATCTTATCCTTTGCGGTCGGTAGATACTGCTGGATCGACGTTGCAGTCCCGAAGCGTACTTGTACGTTACGTTTCTTCAAAATTCGGCCTACTTTTTCGGTGACTCCTGCTACGTAAGGTAAACACGCCATCCCTCTTCGTGGTTCTGTAGTTGTCTCCAGTGTCGTCTTCTTCTTAGTGGCTCTCCTTATGTCGATGTCAGTGTAACCATTCTTCTTTAATGCTTTCTCCAAATGTATCTTTTCACTGGTAAGATGTTGTTCGTCACTGATGGTTTCGGCTCTGGATAGCAATGTTTGTATTAATGTCTTCTTCTACATCGGATGATGGTGAGATCTTGCATGCAGATATCTATCGGTGTGCGTCTTCTTTCTAAATACTGCGTGTTGTAGCATTCCCTCTTTTGTTTTCTTAACCATAACATCGAGGAAAGGGAGATTTCCATTTTGTTCTTTCTCCATGGTAAACTTGATGGCTGGGTGCTGTGAGTTTATGTGTTCCAAGAACTGTTGTAGTCTTTCTTCTCCGTGTTGCCATATTACAAAAGTATCGTCGACATATCGCAGCCAACACTTGGGTTTCATATCGCTGGAACTTAGGGCTTCTTTTTCAAATGCTTCCATAAACAAGTTGGCTATTACTTGTGATAAAGGGCTTCCCATTGCTGTTCCGTTCTTCTGCTCGTAGTATTTTCCTTCATACAAAAAGTATGCCGTGGATAAGCACAGTTTCACTAATTCAATAATGTCTTCTTGTAGTCCAAGTTCTGAAAGTAAGGCCAGTGCGTCCTCCGTGGGTATGTTAGTGAATAGCGATATAATGTCGAAACTTACTAAAATGTCTGTAGGTTCACTATTTAGCGTAGACAGAATATCCACGAAATGTTTCGAATTCTTCACATACGTTGCAGTTTGTCCGGTATATGGCTTTAGTAAGTTAGCTAAATATTTCGACAAATCGTAGGTCGGTGATCCAATGTTGCTTACAATCGGTCTTAATGGCACTCCTTCTTTATGTATTTTTGGTATTCCATACAGCCTGGGTGGTCTAGCGGCTCTTGGTAGCAATCTGTTCTGCATCTCTTTAGGTATAGATGAAATCTTTATGCTCTCCCTTACTGTTTTTGTGATCTTCTCCGTTGGATCTTTTCTTATTTCCTTGTAGGTGTTCTCGTCAAGTAGTTCATTCATCTTTTTCCGGTAATCTTCTTTATTTAGTAGTACTGTTGCATTCCCTTTGTCTGCTTTGAGGATAACGATGTCTTCTTCAGCTTTCAAATTTGTAAGTGCTGCCTTCTTCCCTGGATAGGTTGCGTTCGGTGGCTTTGCTTTCTTCAATGCTCTGCTTACTTCTTGTCGCACTTCTTCTGCTTCGATGTTCGGAATCCCTTTGATCGCCGCTTCTACCTCCGTGATGATTTCTTCTGTTGGTACTCTTTTGGGTGCAATGACGTAGTTCATCCCCAAGGCAAGTACTTTGTTTCGTCTGCAGATAGTAGCTTCGTTGATAAATTAATCACAACGTTCTTCAGTGTACCAGGTTGCTCCTTGATCTTCTTTTCTTCCATCCTTGCAAACTTCTTCACTTGTGTTTGTTCTGGATTTCTCGAACTCAGTTTTGCTGCTTCCCAGGTATGCGTCGATAAGGTCCAATCTTCTTTTGACATTTTGTTGGCTAATGTCAAATGTAGCTCCATGATCATCTTGGAAATCAGATGTAGCTCCGTATGCACTTGATGCACTCGTTCTCGTAGTAAGGCTTCCTCCGTTCTTAAGATTTTCTTTGCGGCATTTGTTGTTATGTGATGTTTCAACTTTACGAAGTTAGGTGTAATCTTCTTGTCTCGGCATCGACGTAGAAATGCTAAGTTGGCAATAACTTGTTCTTGTTTGACACACGGCGAAACCTGCAAGAAGCTGTTAGTTATAGTTACACCGGCCGTGAAAGCCTACGCAGTATTATAATAAGCAATATTTTAACTGCAGTAATATTAATCATAGATATAATACACGAACAGACAACTGTTACCTTCCAGCGCCTCCAAAAGGGTGCCTCCTTTGTAGGATGTAAATTATATAATAACCTTCCTACTAATATAAAAAATATCGCTAACTTTTTTCAGTTTAGGAAAGCAATTAAAGAGTATTTACTTAATTTGAATTGTTACTGTGTTCAAGATTTTTATAGCACGTGCGCTAACACCTTTGCATTCTCCAAAAATAAGCGTTTATCTTGCTGTTTCTCGCAGACGGATTATTGGTTCTATAATATTCTTTAATAAAACCACATAAATGCGCAACAATATGGTAATAATTCGTATATTACTACTATTTTTAAATCAATTACATGATGATGAACTCCGCAAAGGCTGATTTCATAGGTTATTTCGCTACATCCTTTATCCATTTCTCAATATCTGGTATGTCGATGTGTGCATTAAATTAATTAGCATTCCATGATTTTGGTTCTTTAGCATATACAAATGATGTAGGCTGAAACTGATTAAATACCTCATATTTGAGTGAGTGATCAGCGTAGCGTTAAATTTTACTTGACACCGAAGCAAACACGACAACACTCGTCCAAAATCCCCAAAGCAAAGCCTATTAATTGGCCAAAATAACCAGGCGTGTAATTTTACACTGCCGACATGTTCGCGAAGCATTAAATGTAAGTAAAATTTTCCCTCGCAATAATAGAACAACGGTCTATCAACGGCTAAAATTAGACCGGAGGCACTGATGTGAAATAGGGTGACGGGAGGCGAAGGACAATAGCTGACAATCATCGGGAAAGAAATACGTACCGTCCTATTGCCCAAGTTCCTCACTCGGCAATTTAGGTATGCCGTTTTACCGACTAAGGCGGTCACATTTTTCGAGGCCGTCTTATCGAAGAAGGGCCCCCGATCGATGATCATCGGCTCCAATTCGTTCTCACTGTCCTTCATATTGTTATCCTCCTGTTCGTTATCTGATTGGGATTTCGGACGGCTCCATCCTGGAAAATAAAGCGATCGAAATGAGGACATGTTCGTGCGTACGACGTATATATGTGCGTATAACGTCGGAGTTTATGGGTGTGCGGGTGAGTTTGAGGTTCGTATACGCGCGCACGGTTTTGCGGTTGCCGATAAAAGTAGTGATTTATTTTAGCACATACGCAAACTGGATATGAGGAAATTTGTTATCTTAATCGGTTATGAAACCGCAGGAAATCGGCCGCAATAACAAAGAAACTCGGCGTTTTACTAACGAGAAAATCGGTAGAATTCGAAATACTTCTTCCATATGGATTTTACACAAAAGATCTTAAATACACAACACCGTACACTGATAGAAGTATCCTTTTTATTTACAAGGAATTCCATATTAACCAAAAGTTTTCGCGTTTTCTATATGGCCAATATCATTTGATGTTACCTTCAAAAAGAATAATTTTAAACCTAAGCATTTCTTCGGAAATAATATATTTTCTAAGTGAAACATATTGATAGTTGATTCAAGTTGTCTTCATTTTGGTTTTGGAAATTATGCAAATTGACAGAAAATTCTAAGCATTTTGAATCAAAAGCTTTTCCTTTTGACAGAAATCCCTCTTAATTCACAGCTTGTATTTGAAGCAACACCAACTTTTCAAATCTTACAAATTAACACATGACAGCTCTTATTGTTTGCGTGTGTGGTCTTCAAGGTCCTCTTTAATGTAGCTTTTATTCATTATTTACTGCTTTGTTGATTTTGCTTTTAAAAATAAACGACGCAGCTATAACACATTTCTTCTGGATTGTTGGTTTGAGACTTAGATTTTAAATCTTCTCAGATTTCCAGAATAATTTTAGTCGCTGTGTTTTTAAGTTTACAACTTAATTACAAATTACAAATATTATTTTATAATAATTATTCTGATTTTGAAGTGTGCGTGTTTGTGTTTGAATGCTGATATGTTACAAGTTTTATACAAATTTTGCCAATTGTACCGAAGACTGGGTTTTCGAGTACAGCTCTATTTTTGATTTTGGCAAAAAATCTTTCACATAAAAGTTTTACAAAATTTAATGCTGCACAACCCAAAAATATTTTTGACTATACAGGGTGTTCCAAAAGTAAGAAAACGCAAACATATTCATTGTAAGGTAAAGTCAGGTAAGTGTGTAGTAAAAATTGCATAGTGCGAAGAAAATGTAACACTGTTCACATAATAAGACATTTTGATAATGTAATATATAATTTTACACATAGAAGTACGTAATATATGCTCAGTTGAAAGCCTTCAATAGATACACCTTTTATAATTATCAACGGTTTACTAGAAAAAAAAAGAAATTTTAAACACTGTCAATACTACACACTTACCCAGCAAAATGGGGCAAGTGTGTAATCGTTCCACATTTTATATATTAATAGCATTATCCTTTAGTTCGGCCAAGAGTGTAATACTAAACTGATGCCTGTTTAATAAGATATGATATATTCACAAGATATTCAAGTTAATACACTTTAGGAGATGCGAACTTTTGTTTGTAAAACTAGTATGAAGTTTAGTACATTAGTATTATAACAAGAGGACGTCCGTATTTCAATTTTAAAAATAAATATAGCCAAACTACACACTTGCCCCGGTTAAGCACTTACCTGACTTTACCTTATATGCATTTGTTTTAGATATTCATATTTTAAATAACATACACACATACTTAGCTTGATACAACAGTGAAACTAAAACCAATATAATTATGTACAGGTGTCCACAATAATCCTGACCATTTGCTTAACTTTAGCTCACAGTAACTTTTTAATTTTTTCTTTAAATAGCAGTCTATATCTTCGCTTATGTTAAATTAACCCTTACACAAAACCCTTTTAATTTATACTAAATATTTATGATACCTCATGCAGAATTTTGTAAACAGTTAATAATTTTAAATAAATCTAACGAAAATTCGTTGGTTAGTTGGTTAAGTTGGCTTAGTACATAAACTTTATATAATTGAATAAAACCTCGAAATAGTAAATATGTGTTATTATCAAATAATAAAATATAAAAGTAATGACATATTTTTTGAGAAAAGAATGATGATGAATAATGATTTAAACGTCAAATCTGTCAACAAATAATTTTGTGTGACTACTTTATCCTTCTTACATGTCAGTGATTGTTTATTTATTTTTTTGTTTATTTTATTATATATTTACTTAATTACTTAAATAGTACGTATTTTATTCATAGACGATTAAATTAAAACTTAATGTTTGTCTTTCGTTTATAATAAAAAACAAATGAACATTATTAATAAATCACAACAAAATACGCCCTCAATTAAAAATATTTATACCTAATAATCATTTTTAATTATCAAAATTTAGCAGATGTTCAAAAATATATTTTCTTTCTATTAGCATGTTTCTACCCTCTTTTGCAAATTTTGGGCAATTTTTTAACAATTCTATGAAATGAATAAGAATGCCTTTCTCATTCTATTCTTCTTATTTTCTTATGTGGATGGCTCTTTCTTAAACACAAGTTTCTTTAGGTAGCCTCTAAAGGAAGAAATCACGGAAAACGTATTACATAAAACAAATATTTTTTTTGATAGCTTTTAATTATTATTAACTATTATTAATTAAGTAAAATGGGTTTTTGGTAGATTCTGGTAATAAACAATTAACATAGCCTACCAAACATCGGTAATATATTATTTTCTGTTAATCATAGACGAATGACATTAAATTTCTTTCTATTTTCAAAAAAACGTATTATTGGTTTTGTATTTTTTGATCTGATACTGACGTATGCTTTCTTTGCGTCTTTATTTAGTCATATCGCGTTTATATACTAAGCCGACTTGAAAAGATATAGGCTGCTATTTAAAAAAATCAAGTTATGTTTATTTTTCGTCGTAGAATTTAGAAATGGTTTTCTTACTTTTGGAACACCTTGTATAGTCAAAAATATTTTTAGATTATGCAGTATTGATTTCTGTAAAACTTTTGTATAAAACACTTTGTTCTAAAATTAAAAATAGAGGTGTAATCAAAGATTCAGTCTTGGATGGGACACCTGTGCAATTCTATTTCATAATTTTAATTTTTTAACTATTCTTATCTGATCAGTAATTGTGAGTATTTAGAATTTTTAAAAACGTTTTTATTTCAACGTTACAACATTTTATTTGTTGATAAATTTTGTAAAGATTACTTTATTATTTTTTAAAATATTCATTCAAACTTTCATTTTTGATATATTCTTATCAGTGGATATTCTTCAGCTTGCCTGAGGATGTCCATTATTAAAGAGACCGCTTGTGAGAAAGTGGACATGTTTTTCAATAATACACCTTCCTAAAGAAATTTATCCACACAAGTGAAATATCTATACATTGACAATTGACAAGACACATCCTGATTGCGGTACAAAATCGAGAGAACATTCGAGAGATCGAACACTTCTGCACTTACGATACACCTAAATTTCTATCCATATTCATTTAAGTACCGCCTAAAAGAAAAAATCTCGAAAATATGGTTTTTTTTTTCTACAAACTTTATATTCTTCTGTTTATTGCTATTTATTAGAAGCAGATCAAGACAATACTAGGCCTATCTGGTAACCAACAGGTGAACAAAAAATATAAGAACGTATATTTTCTTTTTTGGAGAAGAAAATATACTCAAGAAGTGAGCTCACTTTTTTACTTAAGAACAGAAAGAATACATCCAAGGAAAAAACCGTTAACAAAAAAATGACAGGAACAAACCCAATTATATTCGATCTATAAGACTATTAATTTGTTTGTTCAATTAAAAACGACGAATGATAAGTACTGCTGTGGCAACCCATTTACCGCGAGTGTATTTTGTGTTGCATATTTTGATTTGCTTAAAACTGCTGAATCATTGTATCGAGAAATTTTCAAAATAATGTTTTAGTTTATAAATTTAGGTAAAGAGTTTATTGTTTGATTCATTTAAATTAATTTCATTCATTTTGATGTCTAGTTTTTGCTTGTTTAGTTAATGTTTATTCTATTAGTTTTTGTCGGTGAACTGTACGATTGCATTGTACGCAGCGGTAGAGATTTTTCAACCAGTTCCTTGGTAGACGTTAGCGTGAGTACATGTATTTTTTAAATCTTTGATGCGATTTTGTTTATTCATTTGTTATAGAGTTTTGATTTTTGAATATATTCTGTCCATCAAGGAATTCGCTTTTTAATAATTGTTATTATATTGATGTGTACACATTATGGATGTAAGATCATTTATTATTTTTGTGCAGGAAGATAGATTTTAGTTTTAATTTTCTCATTATATTTTATAGAATTAATTTTTTTCCGTTTTCTAGTTTGCTGATTCATTTTTATTTTATCTTTCACCTCTTTTTGGGGGAGTGGAAGCTTTGTGCTTGCATTTAATTTTTTCTTTTGTAAATTTACTTGAATTGTGCACGCTTAATTTAGTTTGTTTTACTTTGAAACCACGTGGTTTAAAATTGTAAGAATTACGATTATCTTCCTGAGCAAATTAATCTTTTGCTTTAGTATGCTAGTATAGGAAACAGCATTGTCCTATTGTAATTTAGAATCACGTGCAGTTTTTAAATTTAGGCCAGAACCCCTCTGTTCACGGTTTTTTTTTCTGCAAACTTACTAATACTATAAATCATTCTTAATTATCAAACAAGATGTAAGTAAGTAAAAATAAAACTCAAAAAAAAATGAAATACTGATTCCTAAATTTTATTATATAACAAGCGCATAATTTAAAATGCTTGGTTGACGACTTTTTCCAGCAAAAGGGTAAATTTTAGTATAATTTACTGTATTAAATTACCATGCAATATTGTACCTATCCACTTTAATAATTATGCGTACAAGAGTTGTTGAATGTCTTCCATTCAAGCACCATAATTCATAAATCCCACAGAAATAAATCCTTTCATGCCATCAAGCGATGTCATTCAATACTGATTCCGTTTGATTAATATGCAATGTAACCTTAAAGAAAAATTGAGCGTTGAATTATTCATGGATTGCAAGCGTCCAAACTGGGGAGATAGGAAGAAAAAGGGAATTTCAGACATGCTGAGGTGCGCGGCCAATTGCCTAATAAAGAATACGACTTTCTTACCCGTGGATCAATCAGGGTGTAACTTTCAACATCATATACAGGCTGGACCACCTCATACCGCGCGGGCTTCATATAGGAAAGCATAGGATTAGTTGAATGCTAAACTTTTATGTGCATAATTAAAAATTATTTATACATTAATCGGACAAAACTAGGTCATCTTCAGGCTCTTATAACTCCAAGAAAAAAAAAATTAAAATGTCATTAATTGAAGAATAAACCGTGAAGGAATACGTCATTTAAATATAAAACTACTTTTGTTTATCAATTTTAACAGAGGAATGGATGTGACCTAAAACTGCAACTGTTAATTAGTACATTATCCTTATATTTGAAAAGAAATACATTCAACAGTACTGTAACTTCCTAATTACGATCAAACTGCATTGTCAATCAACTTAATGCAAATCACATCGCGGTTTCAGAACTGCGTTCGCATTTAACCAGGACGAACTAATGATTCATAATGTCCTTAACAATGCGATATACGTGCGTATGTATGTGTATAACCGCAGTAATATACTCTATGCAATATCACTACGCAGCTGGTAACATATTTAGTATACCGTACCAACTAACGGAGTAGCAACAAACTGCATAATGTATGGGGGCTTTCATATGTTTACGACAATCGTTGATTATTTGGCTGTTCGCAATAGTGTGCGGTTTGGGAACTAATTATCTCTGTTTGCCAGAAATACTTGATGTTTGCTCTAAAATGCTGTGTGGTCCCAAGATAAAACAAAATTTATCATAATTTAGAAATGTAATTAGCTTTCCAACAGAGTATCTTGTGTTTCACATGGAGATTAAGTAATGTTAATTATTAGACAAAAATAAATAATCAGATAAAGTTTGTTTTTCTTTGCTGCAATTAATCGGTTTATATAAATTAAATAAGCTCTTGTAAAGCGACACAATTATTTCGATAAAAACGTTTCGATGTACATCTTTTTCAATTTGTATTTACTAAAAAACTATAATTGAAAATTGTAAAAATATATATTAATTAATATATTAATAAACAATCACCGAAGTTGGCTAGTGAATTCCTTTTGAATTGGAATTCTCTAACAGACTCTGATAGCGATTGTCTTTCGACAGGGGTACGAACTGCCTTAGAAAGTCCATTTCACCGAAGTGAGGGGGAGTATATGATATTCAATACATGAGAATGCCCATGTGACCAAACGGGCTATGGAATGTTTACACAAAATTAAAATAAATAATTATTGCAAAATTCTGAAATCACATTACATTCATTATAAGATAAAGGTAGGTGTCTTTAGATCATGAGAAAAATACAATTAAAAGTTTTCAATACTTAGGTATTACTATGTCAAATTTACAATCTTAGAATTCATTACTGTACACAGAGTATATGCAACTTGGCATACACGTAAATTTTTGACCGAACCGAATTCCAGCAATTCTCCCTGTCTCTTTCTTGACATATTAATGCACTTGGATTGCAAACACATATAAAACCATTATTAGACTAAATTTAGGTAAAATAAGTACACTGTAAAAAAATAAAAATGTTCATTTGAACTGAACTTAGATCCAACTTTGATCTGCCGATATCTGTTATCAAAATATACTATTCAAATTTTAATACAGGGTATTCCACGTAACTGGTTCATTAAAAGTTTATGATGGTTTTATTATTTACTTATATTTGAGATTTTAGAACCAGTATCTGTTCGATTGGAACTATAAATGTAAAATACCTTAACCAAAATATCACTTGTTGACCGGAAATGGATGTCAACTTTCTTATTTTAAATAGAATGATATAATTTTTTATTTATTTTTGGATTCTACAACTATAAATACGTCAGTTTTCATTAGCTATTCCTATAGCTACATGTTGCCGTTTTTTGAGTTATTTAAGTTTTTCTTTTTTTTTAGTCATAATCATTGCATAATTGAGAAACTAATATCTCGGTTAATACTGCAAGTAGAGACTCCAAATTTGCTATGTTATGAATGTAGATATTACTCTAAGAAACGGTAAGCACACTTTACATTCTAACATACAGGGTGTTCAAAACTGAGGAACAAAGTGACATATTTTCAAATGCAGAAAACATTTTTTTTTTAAATAGAACATCCTGTATTTTAATTCGGAATTAGGAAGTAAATATCATGCCCTATCGCTTTATATGAGCATTCCCTATACCTTTAATAGATTTTGAGACATGAGCGACTTTTTGTTAAACAGACTAAGTAGCATAATCGAACAGATAATGGTGCCAAAATCTCAAATATAAGTAAATAATAGAAGATCATAAACTTTTAATGAACCAGTTACGTGGAATACCCTGTATATAATTTCGATGTTTAGGTATGTCACTGCTGATCATCTTTACTTCCTAAAGGAAACATTCTGAAGCAAAATGTCTTGAAGGACATGCAGAGATCTCCTACATCACCTGATCGCCTGGCTGCCTACTGCTACATTTTATATTTTTATTATTATTTTTAAATACATAAAGATAAAACTAGTAATTTTACACTTATAAATATATCAAATGATTAATCCATAAGAATACATATATGGGATATTCCATTTAATAGCAATGTACCATCTATTTCAAATTAAATACGAACCTAAGCTCAACAAACCTGCGATTGTTTATGCAACCGAAAACACACGAATTGTATACCTAGCGATGCGTAATTCAGAATTGTGCACCAATATTTTAGTTAATATGTTAGTGTACTGCAGTTTCGGTTGCATAAACAATCGAGGACTTGTGAAGCTTAATTCGTATTTAATTTGAAAAACAAATAAACATGGTACGCAGTGTCTTAAGATCGGTTTCGAATCCCTGAATGTGTATATAATGACATGCAATAGATTACTTTAGTAAAAATGTAGTATTTTATGCAATGAAGTGTGTATGATCGGTTTAAAACAATGAAAAAATCGAAATCTACCAAATTCTTTACTGATTCAACTTGAGTTTTTCTTAGCTTCTACAACTTCAAACGTATTTTTCTCTTCATATTTTCATATGCAGTTTATAAAATATTCGCCACCACCATAGAACAGGATATATCATTAAAAATCGGCATCTAGTTGGCCAATGTGCCAACTAAATTGATAAAAGTTGGGGTACTTTAAAAACGTCATGTAATTCGGGAACGATTCAACTTAGCCCCAATGTATGCCTAATGTATTGTTATTTAAATTTAACAAGGAATCCAAAAGTGTAATAACATACAGGATGTTCCATTTAAAATAATAAAGTTAGTACCTACTTCCGGTATAACCGGAAGTTCGCCATTACTGAAACTAATTTTAACATGTGTAGAATATGATTCGAGGCAACATTTATTCGAAACATTTTTGTAAAAAAAAAACAATAATAAATCTGCTATGGACCGTTGCATCTTAGATTAGACACCCGGTATTGCTAATATGCACCATTTATTATTCCGATTAAATTATAAGAGTTTAGGTGCATGTTTAGGACTATCATGCATCTTATTAGCCGCTTTTGATGAATGATCCATCTGTCTGCCCAAGGCGCCGACCCCCAGAAAATAGTTTTGCATAGCGCAATCGCATATGAAAAGTAAAACATACCTAAAGCGTCTAAACTACCTTTCTTAGGCCGTAGTACGCCGCTCAGAATTTTTTGTTCTATTGTGCAACAATGCCTTTAAATTTTTTTGGCGATAGTCAACCTCCAACTCAAAAAACACAGCTTAATTACTCTCAGAGATCGACCTGCCATGACATGAATCGTAAATAGCTACTACTAGCATCAACACCAGCGCGATTCAGTATTACCTTTGTTTTCTCAGGGTTTAGTAAAAGTTTTTTGTGGTCCTGATAGCAACGGCATCAACATTGGGATTGGCGATACAACAACTGGTATCATCAGCATACTGACTAAAAGAACATTCAGGTAATGACAAAACAAGTCGTTTACATTTATAACAAACAATGTAGGTCCCAAGATGAAACCTTGCGGCACACCGCAGGTGATATCTATTATAGATGAAAGATATTGTTTTCTAACGTTGTTCGTACGACTATGGGTAGCAATAAAAGGTTGTCGATTATGTACGACTTAAAGAAACTCTTATAGTACACTAACGAGATCAATAGAATTCTCGAAGAATATATTTATCTTACATTTTTGTTGACTGTAGTAAATGAATTATTTGTATAGGAGTAGTAAAAAACATATACCTGTATATGTTAACTCATTTTTAATCCAGTGGTTCTGAATGCTATGTAGGAATTTAAGATATTAAAAATTCAAAGAAATTAGAAAATTATTTCAACTAAATAAAATTTTAAACCAAATCCAAATTTAAAAAAAATATATATACAGTAGGACGTCGAAAATCCGAACTAATTGGGGATTAGTGGTGTTCGAATTATCCATTTGTTCGGATTTTAGAAAATAAAATATACGACGTCATTATCAATAATTTATAAAGTATTCATATAATGAGCACTTAATATGCATTATATTATGACATTAGAAAATTTCTGATAGTTAAAATACAACGAAAAATATTGAACGATATTACAAAACATGAAGCGTAAGCCACTAATATATTTCATTTACGTTATACTTCTACTCTCTATTTTTAAGGAAAATATTAATGAAAGTAATCACTAATTTTTGTTTGCACTATTGTTGAACAACGTTTTGCGGCTGCTAGATCTCGCACTCTTTTTAACAACAGTAATTGCATAGAACATGATTCCGCTTGTCGTTCGTACCAAGTTAATGCTGTGTCCAATGCTGTAAAGGCTTCAGCGTGGGTAGGTCCAGTATCATTAACATCTTGGTTTGTTTCATCGGAGTCATTGTCACTAGGGCAAGCTTCATTTACACTTTTAACAATATCATCGTCGCTTAAAATAGTACATCCTGTTAAATTGGTGTCATTGTTTAACCATTCTTTTGCATCTTCTGCATCACATTCTTCAAATCCGTTAATTGTGCTAAAGAGTGCGGTCATTTCATTTAAAATTTGTTCCTCGTCACTATCAGTTCTATTTGAGTCACTTGTTTCTCCTGCTTCTACGACTGGCCACAATTTTTTCCAGGCATTCTGTAAGTTCGTGACAGTGAGTGAGTCCCATGCATCAGCTAACATGTGGCAGCTGTCCTTTAAGTGAAGTTTCTTAGCGAAGGCTACGACACTTTCGCAGTCATTTTCAGACAAAAGTAAACGACGGAGGACTTGCTTTTTGTAAAGTTTCTTTAGTTTTTCTATCACTCCCATTGGTTGGAGAATTGCTGTGACATTTGGTGGAAGGAACATTATTTTGAAATTATCATCCAAACTATTTTAATATTTCGGCCGAAGGATGTGAGGGAGCGTTATCCAAAAGGAGTAGAACCTTTCCACTTTTATTATTGTCTTTTCTAAATTTATTAACAGACGGAATAAAATTGTTAATGTACCATTCCGTAAACAGATTGGAATCCATCCATGCACTTTTCTGTGCTTTATGTCACAGGAAGACATACAACATTTTTGAAACAGCGCGGTTTGTTTGCTTTTCCTATCGCCAACAACGGCAAAGAATGGGTACCGTCTGCATTTGCACAAACCATAGCTGTTATTCGTTCCTTACTGACTTTATATCCAGTAGCAGACTCTTCTCGTTTAGACGCTAATGATTTTCTGGGAAGAGATTTCCAAAAAATCCCTGTTTCGTCGGCATTATAGACACTGTCTCTTGAATAGCCTTCTTTTTCAATGAAGTCCTTAAATTTTATTTTAAAAGATTCCGCTGCACTAAAGTCGCCAGATAAAATTTCTCCTTCAATGTGGAGCTCCCGGATTCCATGTCGTGATTTGAAGGTTTTTAACCAACCTGTGCTAGCCTTAAATTCGGGAGGACCCCACTCCCCCTCCCCCCCTTTTATTCAGATCCAAAGCCTTCTCACACAACAAAGGTCCAGAAATTGGCTCGCCTACACTACGTCGTTGCGTGAACCATAGAAATACTACATCATCAAGGGTTGCGTCCTTTGCTGTCCGCATTGTTTTACGTTTTTTTGACCCATCATCGGAATCAAGCTTCGAAGCAAAACGTAAAATGTCTTTTTTCTTGTTTTTTATATCTGTTATCGTAGATTTTCCAACATCGTAAAATTTGGCTAACGATGTTGGGCTTTCACCCTTTGCAAGTCTATTTAAAATTTCAACCTTTGACTCGATACTTAAAAACTTTTGTTTTCCTTTAGAAGCCGATTATGATGCCATAATGTTTAATTTTAAAGCATGAGTAGGGAATGTAATTAAACTACATGCACAGTATGTACTCAAAAAAACACAGCTAATATATAGTTTGTGCAAAAATTCAAATTAACAAAAGATGAAAGATACCGCAAAATAAAACGTACCTACTTCTTGACGGAGTAAGCAAAACTAAATGATGAATAAAAGAAACTTTAAGAATATAGTAAATTATGTGCGTGCCTATCGAATTACGATAAGAAACAGCTGCGGCGATTGTTATTAGATGACGCATTAACTGACTTCAACGTAAGCTTTATTTTACTTGGCAAAAATCACAGGATATTTAGTTTTGGTAGTACGTGACTATTGAGGAGTTCGAATTATTGACGTTCGGATTTTCGACGTCCTACTGTATTAGATTATAATGAATTTTGAAAGAAATTAAAAATTGTAGAGTACTCTATAGTAAATCAATAAAAAAAATAAATTGTTTGAAAACATTCAATCCGGTCCAATTATTATGTTTTTGATAAAATATCTAGTATAGAAGTATTAATTCTGTTTTATTGTTGGTTTGAAAATAAAGTAGACTGACTCGATACAATACTTACATATGGTATAATAATTATCCATAGTATTAACACTGTAACGAACCCCTTGTATATTATATACCTATTCTAAAATAATTTGCACATGTAAAGAACTTAAAATATCCCAGTCGGCTCGTCGTATGAAGCTCTTTTTTACCCTCATCAAATCGAGCACGTTCTGCCGTGACAAAGAAAAACCTTTCCCTAATCTCCACTGCAGAACATCCCCATAAAAAGCACTGTAATTTTATTTAAACCGTGCAGACATTCAGGAGATGTTACGGCGAAATGGGATCTTTACTCGAAGAATAGAAAGGCGGAGGCTGGCAACAAAGTAATATCAATGATTTTAAAGAGCGGCGGTAGGTGATTCTTTTTGCGGCTATGCGTTATTAGATCTCAATGTCATTTTTTGTGGGAATATATGCATGTATAATGACATTTAGCTTTTGTGAATAATATTTTAACGTTTTTACTACGGATTAGCGTGCATTTTGCAAAACCGGATGTATTGTACGTTTCACTAAAGCTCACAAGCGAAAGCGCAATGACCTGAAAGGGAGAAAAATCGTTTTCCATTCTGCCTGCATTATCTCATGCATGGAAAACGTACCAATATATTTTTTTTGTATTTCTGTTCCAATAATCTACTTATTTTCCTGTACAGTAAGGCTTTGTAATTACTACCCAGCATTTTCGACGACT
The DNA here is from genome assembly GCA_004143645.1 of Protaetia brevitarsis. NCBI lineage: Eukaryota > Metazoa > Arthropoda > Insecta > Coleoptera > Scarabaeidae > Protaetia > Protaetia brevitarsis. The sequence goes on from RXPK01000184.1 coordinate 2,261,131, forward strand.
TTATTGTTATGGTAACCGCGCAGATTATCCCCAACCAAATAACGCAAAAGCCTGGAACTAACGAACACTTTTCCTCTGATGTAAGCTAATAACATTATCCAGCCGATTATGGATCTGTTACGGATTCCTTTTTAGCGAGTACGGTATCATTTTTTAATTCACTGAAAGCGGGTTCTTTTATTCGACCTTAAATTGGTATTTCCGGAAAAAAAATCTCTCAATTAGGATGCTATTAATATCTCTTGTAATATTGAAACGTCATTGGTTATTCAATTACTGGCTTCGTATGAGTGAACTGAAATGTGAAATTGCTACGTTATATCATAATAATGATCTTTATTGTGAAGAAAATTAACAAATATAGTTTGGATTCGTAAATAAATATTATATGTTCACATTCATTCACGAATCGCGGGACGAGATAGCAGCAAACTTCTATTCCTTGTTTTTGCCAAAATTAAAATCTGTCAATGTAATGTAAACAACAAATTTTATAAATTTACACATAACAATTAATAATTCATTGAAACTTAACAATAGTTCGGCGGCCATCATGTTGTCCCAACGCCGGTCAAGGTATAATCACTATAATCAGTTGACTGCTAGTAGAAAACAGTTGGTATCAACGAAAATCGTGTCTGAATTCATAAAATAATAATAATTTTTCGGTTTTAAGATTTTTGGAACGTTCATCGAACGTCGAATTTTATCACAAATGGAAAGCCTGCTAAAGATTAGAGCCTTAGATTTTGCAAGGTTAACCATGAGTCTTCTTTCTATTGCAAATTTTGATATCGATTCCAAATCGTCATTAAGTTTACGTTCAGTATCATTGGCATATGTATGTATACTGCAAAAACTGATTCTGTTAGTCAAATCACTAGTATATATTGAAAAGAGAAGCTGGCCGATAACACTGGTCAACAGTGAAATTGCTTCTTAGGTGAAAGTACCCAATCCCGAATGAATTCAACGTGCTGAACACGAATATCACATTGAAAAAAGTTGATTGGCTCACGTTCCAGAGATATTGACGTTTTGTCCATTGTATAGATGCTATTGCATAATGTAATGCAATTTAGTGAGAAATTACGAAATTTTGCGTCATATTGCATCACCCCTTCATGCAAAGAAGTTAATGCAGCATTTGCTGTAAGTTTCCATTGAGAGTGTTGCGAAATTGATTGCGCAATATCAAGCAATAGCTAATTATAGTTTATTTATAAATGGCCGAAGTGACAATTAACTCGTGCAATGTCCGTTCATTCGCGCATATTTTTCGAAGCTCTAGCATACACAAGTGATTGCTATAGTGTAAAGTAACTAAACAGTAGCAATGCCTCGTAACTGTGTTAATAGTGCAAATAACTTCTGTTATATTGCGGAGAAGTGACATTTGCTGCACAGAAAAAGAACATCAGTGCAACAGTTAAGAAAGCGTATCATTTGTATTTTGGTTGCAAGATAGGCGACCAGGACAAAGACTGGGACCCACACGTATGCTGCCGCACTTGTGCCGTAAATCTTTCACAGTGGCTTAATGGCAAAAGAAAGGCAATGCCATTTGCTGTGCCCATGATTTGGAGGGAGCCCACCAATCACGTTGACGACTGTTATTTCTGTATGGTACCACCAGCTTCTGGAGGCATCACCAAGAAGAAGAAATGGACAGTTGAATACCCTAACATACCATCTGCTCTGCGACCTGTCTCTCATGGCGAAGGACTCCCAATTCTAGAACCTCCTACAGATTTTTCTATCAGTTCAGACGATGAGGATGGCCATGCGTCGGCGAGTTCTCCTCAACGTGGCAGTAAGCATGATAACTTTTCGTGCTTTGACGAAACATCTGCACCACATAAAATTACCCAGGATGAAATGAACGATCTTGTTCGCGATTTGGATCTATCGAAAAGCAAAGCGGAGATACTGGCCTCAAGACTTCGACAGTGGAATCTTCTGGAACAGAATGTCCGAGTGACTTCATTTCGCACTCGCCATCAGCTCTTCGAATCTTTCTTTAAGAAAGAAGAAAGCCTTGTGTTCTGCTGCGATATTGATGGTGTACTACAAGCTCTCGGTATTGCATCCCCACGAATGGCGGCTGTTTATAGACGCTTCAAAACTGAGCCTAAAGGCGGTTTTGTTGAATAATGGGAACCAGCTTCCATCCATACCTATTGCACATGCGGTCTACATGAAGGAGACTTACGGCAATCTAAAGCAGCTACTGGAGACGATTAACTACAGCAAGTATGGCTGGCAGATATGTTCTGACCTGAAGGTAGTATCTCTGTTGATGGGTTTGCAGCAGGGATATACAAAGTACTGCTGTTTTCTTTGTCTGTGGGACTGCAGAGCAATCGATTTGCACTACATCAAGAAAGACCGAGAGCATTTTTTAAGCCTGAAGAAACGAATGTACAGCACCCACCATTGGCACAGCCACACAAAATCATCATTCCTCCTTTACACATCAAGCTCGGTCTTGTCAAAAACTTGGTAAAAGCCATGGATAAGAATGGACCAGTATTCAAGTAACTGCATGAACAATTCCCTCGACTCAGTGAAGCCAAAAATTAAAGAGGGCATCTTTGTAGCGCCTCAAATTAGACAGCTCTTCCGAGACCCCAAGTTTGAGGAACTTCTTCAAGGTAAAGAAAAACAGGTTTGGGATGCATTCTATCAAGTGGCAGCAAACTTCCTGGGGAATGACAAGGCAGAAAATTACAAGTGTCTGGTTGAGGATATGTTGGCTTTGTTTCATGAATTCGGCTGCAATATGTCCTTAAAGATCCACTTTCTTGATTCCCACTTAGATTTCTTTCCAGATAACTGCGGGCAGGTCAGCGATGAGCACGGCGAACGCTTTCATCAGGACATTGCCACCATGGAGCAACGGTACCAAGGCAAATGGTCTACGTCAATGCTAGCTGACTATTGTTGGACAATCAGTAGAGATGCTCCACAAGTCCACTACAAACGGCAGGCCAAAAGAAGTCGAAAGCCAGAAGCAGACTAATGTTTTCTTACCATGTATTATAATATTGACATAAGTACACTTTTTCTGAAATATGCGTACATTTTACAGAAAACCCGTAGCCAATTCAGCTTTTTCTTAGTCATTTTCGTGTTCAGCACATTGAATTCATTAAGAAATGACTATTTTCAGCTTGGAAGCATTAACTTTTCGAAAATTTGTTGCCCAGTGTAATGGATCCCTGTGGAACTCCGCAATGTAAGATTAGAGACCGGTCTTGGCGTCTTTGTTTACGGGTAAGTAGAAAACTCTCTATTATATTGACTATGAGTGCAAGATGTTTTGAATTACATCATACATACATTGCAGAACGGCAACATCCATGATAGATAAATAGATTTATATAACATTTGAATAAAAATGTTGAAAATATTACAAATTCAGGATAAGTATAGCTAAATTCAAACAAAACAAGATATATTGCCACTTGAAGATTTATGCCAACAATTATGCATTTTATATGGAAATAAGTACAATACAAGTTTCTGTAGATTTCTTGGTATCTGCTAGTTGTTCTTGATACTCCGTAGATTGAATGAGCTTTACTACTGCTGTATAATTTCTATGTTTGTTTTCCATACTATTATTTTATTTGGGCGCATTGAAGCTATTTACCTTTAGCAGTAACTAAGATTTAATGGAACATATTCATTTTGGTTTATCCAGTCAAATACAAAATTGGAATTTAATATTTTAAAGCTATTTAAATTCTGATTTTCAGAGAGCACACTTAAACTTGCAGGTAGAGAATTTGATGATCAAATGCAAAGTACTTTCTAAGGCAAATGGGAGTTTAATGGGGCTTCCATATTTTCTGCATATAGGTAAAAGTTTAGCCAAGAGAGATTGTTGGATGAAAATATCTATTTGATTATTAATACCTATATTAAGTCCACGTCTGCAGTTCGTTGTGTATGTGCTGGAGTTCCTCAAGATTGTGTTCCCGGGTCAACACTTTTTATTGTCTGAATATGTGAAGGCAAGAATTTTGCAATTTCTGTATTCTATTTGATGTAGCCACAGTAATAGCAGGAAGATAAACAGGCACACAGTAACTAAATTGGGACAAAAATAGATTTTCACACAATTATTTCTTTAAATTTAAGCTTAAGAAATGCCTGTGGGGGTAATTTTTTTTTTAATGAAAATAGGCCATCTTAATGTTATTGTTTATTTGATGAGTTGGTATATCTAAAAGAGTTATCCATTATCAACCCCAAAATTTTACATTCATTAACAATTGGCAAATCCCGATTGTCAATAGTGATCTTCAAAACATTACTTAGAAGTTCACAAATACGCTTCTTACCAAATAGTATAGCCGTAGATTTTATTGGATTCAAATGTAAAGAATGTGTACGCGAAATAGCATGCAATGCACGCAGGTCCTCATTAAGTTGACCCACAGCGTGATTTTGACGTAGAAAGGAATGATACAATTGCGTATCATCGGCATAAACAAGCATCTTACAATGTTTTATGTTACGGAAAGATGATGCTGTGTAAATAATAATAATAATAAATGGTCTTTATTTCCTCAAACACAACAACGTACTTACATATATGGAGTATAACTTAACAAGGAAACAGGGCGAAATTCATACGAATCTATTTTTCAATTTAACCCTACATAACCAAAAAAAACAAAACATATTTCAAGCACACGAGACGATGTACAATTTAAATCTAAATAAATACATAATTAGAAATATAAACAGCTATACAGTGAGCGCGCAGCCACCAAACTAACATAGACCAGACTGAAAATCAAATAGGTGATTCTTAGTATCGCTTCTTAAACATGTAACACGAACCACTACCTTTAACAAATCGTGGAGTATTATTGTAGATATTTGTTATTTGATACGAGTAACTCTTTTTAAAGAATTGGTAGGCATGGGGCCGGCGGTGTTAAAGTTCCTTTAAATCTGATGTTCAACGTATGAATATCAGTCCTAAAAATTATTTTATTATAAAGATAGGGTGGCTTTTCCGAGTGTATAATTTTATAAAACAGACAAGCAGCATGAAGTATGCGACGATTTTTCATATTTAACCACCTGACATCCCTTAACTTATGTCTAATGTGATCCCGTCGACGAATACCATAGATTAAACGTAAGCAGGAGTTTTGAACTTTCTGTATTTTTTGCATGGTGATTGAGCTTAAGAACGGAGAATAAACTACATCACAATAATTAAAATGAGACAAAACTAACGTTTCACAAAGCATTTTCTTTATTTTTTGAGTTAAAAACATTCTGCTGCCATAAATTAATCTGAGACTGTTGTAGGCTTTTTGAGTGCATTTATTAATATATTCATTGAACTTTAATTCCTCGTCTATTATCAGTCCCAAACTCTTCACCGAATTTTTGCAAGTTAGTTGAACATTGTTAACACTTATATTAATATCTGATAGTAACTGGGCTTTTTGATTTGCTGGTGCGAATAATATTATTTCCGATTTAGTAGGATTTATTGTAAGAGAATGTCGCTGTGCCGAGTCAACAAGACATTTCAGATCTTGATTAATATTCGCACAAGCTGTGTGAACATTCGTGGGTGTAAAGGAACAATAAAGCTGCGTGTCATCTGCATAAAAGTGGGACTTACAAAATTTTATATTATTTTTAAAGTAACTGGTATAAACAGTAAACAGAAGCGGTCCTAAAACTGACCCTTGTGGAACACCGGATGTTACATGTTGAAATTCAGATGAGTTGTCATTGACTACAACAACTTGGACTCTGTTCGCAAGGTATGACATTAACAGCTGTATAGCAAGATCCTCCAATCCCACATAGTGCAAAATAGATGCAAGCAAGCTGTGATTAATTGTGTCAAAAGCTTTGGAAAAATCTAAGAGACACAGAATAGTGGCTTTTCCCTTATCCAATTCCGAAATGATATCATCTATAATTGTGAGTAATGCAGTTGTACAACTAAACCCATATCGAAAACCTGATTGGGTCTCAGGTATAATATTATTTTTATAAACAAATCCCTGTAATTGTTCATTTAATATCTTTTCAGTGATCTTTGACAAAATTGGTAATATACTGATTGGTCTAAGATCGGAAAACGTAAGAGGATTACGGATTTTAGGCAATGGCCTAACAATAGCCCGTTGCCATGATACCGGAAAAACACCTTCGGTGATACAAAAATTAATGATATGTGTTAAATAAGGGGTTATATGAGGACAAACTAATTTAATGAGTTGTATATACAATAATAATTGTAAATACATACAATTTTGGCATTCGGAATATCTGCAGATCGTAATATACAGTACAACAGAACTAATAGCACCAATTTTATCTGCAGTTCAATGTACCGGAACAATATCCGCTCGAATGTGTAATTCTCAATAAAAAGAAAACTCCTTCCGGCACGATCGTGCAGAATTTCAAGATTCCAGAATATGAAACTTCATAACCCACACGGTTTTATTATTTGCAGCGGAGCAGTCGACCGCACCGGACATTACGCCGACAAAATTACTTGTAATAAACAGCAATGCACGTACGCCACACATACCACCCCCTCCATTTTTTTCTTTTTATTTTTATTACGCCAACGTGCTAAGGAACTCCTGTGTGTATAAAACGGGTGGCGCATATTTACATTTAAATCTGTTCTGCCGCAGTAACCCGTACACTTTTTCGGAAAATTATTTTAAAAGTACGAACGCTCAATTTAAATGAAATTTGCTCCGTGAGATTTGAAGGCGCAATGAAGTAATTTCAGTGTGAAATTACGTTTTTCTTTCGTTTCGTTGCGTTCTTTCCTCTTTTTTTTTTTCGTTGTTTTTTTCTTCTTTTCTCTCGCGCTAGACGAGTTGAATGCTCTAACCGGTTCACCCCGGAGTGTTCTGCGTCTTATTGCAGTAAGCGCCTTTACTTCTGGAAATGACGCTTTACCGATACGGGTGATGTGAATGTTAGTACCGTTGCTCCTTGCCGAAGCAATAGGAGGTGCTATTTATTCTTTGTCGGAAATGTGGAGTCGCCTAAATGTAGGGCCATTGCTCGTATAAGTATTAAAGTATGCCTTGCCGATTTCCGAATACTAGATCAGCTAATGACTGATCGATCGTTCATTTGATATCGCCGAGTATAGATCTGATTGGCTGAGTGATATGTAGGGTGGTCAACTTTCGTCTGCACACCAAATTAGTGCTAAGGGCCGGTTTCATAATAGATTTAACGAGAGTATTAACGTTAATTCTTGATTAAATTTAAAATTTTAGTTTCATAACTCCCAATTAACTTTTAACTCCCCGTTACTACTAATGACGCGGAAATGGGCGGTTAAGTCTTAATAGCGCGTTATACATAACCTTTTTCTACTTGTCTACTGTCAAACGTATGGGATTATCTCGGCTCTACTTTAGCACACTTTCGTGTCTAATTCGACACCTATTTTTCCCATATATTCGAACATGTTTCGTCGGAGTTCTTCAAGTTCAAGTTCATCTGAAGATGAATACATTGTAAATAGACGGAGAAAAGTATATAAAAAAAGAAAAGACTGTTTAGCAGATTTCAATGAACAGCAGTTTTTTGATCGATTTCGATTAACAAAGAATACCGTTGAAGTACTGGTACACGGATGGATCCAAATCCAGCCAGGGGACAGGAGCCGGGATTTGTGGCCCCAGTCCTAATCAAAGGATATCCATAAGTCTGGGGAAACATACAACGGTCTTCCAGGCAGAGGTATTCGCCCTTGCAGCCTATGCAGAAATGATTGCAAAAGGGCGCTACATGAGGAGGAAAATTAATATAATGACTGACAGCCAGGCTGTCATTAAGGCAGTCTCGAACCCCGTAACTAGGTCAAAATTAGTTAGGGACTGCAAAAAATCCCTCAATGCACTGGCACGAGACAACACGGTGTCTCTGAATTGGGTGCCGGGACATGAGGATATAAAGGGCAACGTAATCGCCAATGAACTAGCCATGGAGGGCTCTAAGAGATACTTCATGGGTCCAGAGCCCGTATGTGGGATTACTAAGGATTCCGCAAGAAGGGAGATCTGGACTTGGTTAGATAAAGAAAATACAAAGAAATGGAGGTCGACTGAAGGTCAACTCCATACCAAAACGCTGATAGGGGATGGGGATGGCAGTTTCTCTGATAACCTACTCAAAGCGCAGTAAGAAAGAAGTTAAAACCATTACTGGGTTGGTAACTAGACACTGTCCTCTGAAAATGCATCTATAAAACACAGGCCGTGTAAGCGAACCGTGGTGTAGAAGATGCGAACTACAGGAGGAAATGAGTTTACATGTAATCTGCACATGTGAGGAACTGAAGGTACTCAGGCAGAAATATTTCGGGCGAGATCTATTGGAACCCTCGAAGGTCCTCCAGTTTCCTTTGGGCAGTGTACTGGGCTTTATAGAGAACACCAAGCTGCTCGAGTGGAAATAAGAGAATCAATAGGGATGGTACAATGAGCACCTAGCTCAAGTGCCCGGACATCAAGTGCCCACCCTAACTTGAATGAATGAATGAATGAATGACCGTTGAAGTACTGTTAGGGGAAATTGAACCTCTGATCAAATTGGATACGAATAGGTATGTTGTGTTTTCTAATGAGAGTTACATATTCTTAGAAGTTATTAAAAAAAAATCTTTGCAGAGGTGGATGCATCCAACCAATGCAACAATTATTATTAACATTAAGGTATTATGCTTCCGGCAATATGCAAATAGCTGTAGCAGATTTTATGGGAGTGTGAAAAGCATCAGCATGCCGCATAATTAAACGAGTGTCCACGGCTATTGCCGGCCTAAGCCCTCATTACATTTCTATGTACAGAAACAATATGGAAATGGAAAGAGCTGCCGAGAAATTTTATTCTATAGCTCGTTTTCCCAGGGTAATAGGTGCAATAGATTGCACATTAATTAAAATTGATTCTCCAAGTGGTGACGATGCTGAAATCTTTAGATCACGGAAAGATATTTTTGCACTCAACGTCCAAACTGTGAGTGATGCAAAATTAAAAATACGAGATATAGTTGCCCATTGGCCTGGTGCAACGCACGACCAAACTATATTCAACAACAGCAATTTAAAACGAAATATTGAAAATGGCACTTTTGGAAAATATATTTTAATAGGTGATAGTGGATATACGGCTTACAACCGGATATACTTTAATGACTAAATTGCAAGAAGCTAGGACACCAGCAGAAAATTTATATAATGAGTCAATAATAAGAACAAGAATATGGTGGAGAGGCAGTATGGTGTGTGGAAACGTAGATTCCCAATTTTGAAGGTAGGAATGCACCAAAAGTTGAATCGTGTGATGGAAATAATCATTGCTACCGCAGTGTTACATAACATTGCCATAAACATGAATAATGTTTACCTCGAGGAAGAATTGGATCATGCTGAGGATCAACATGAAGAGGATGACAATCGAGAAAACGTAGTGAATAATGCCAGGCAGTATCGACAGCTATTAATAAATGAACACTTTGGCGGTTTGTAAATATTTGATGTCAGTAAATGTAAAAATTATTAAGAAAGAAGTAACATTTTGAAAAATAGAGTTTCTTTTCTGTTGTTCTCGTTGTAATGTACATATTTTATAGTGAGATAGTTATGTTTTAATTTAATTTTCTTAAGAATAAATTCATTTGTAATATGTACATGGTAAAATTAATAAAAAAAACATGTTCTTTTCACTCAATATATTTTGAAGTCTTATTTGCTTTCTTTCCATCCAAGTTTGCTACAAAATAATCTAACTACTTAGTATATATCACACATGGAATTTGTCAATAAATAGTAGAAAGTTAAAAATATAAATTTTTTTAGAAGAGTACATACGAAACATCATAAAAAATATAGATACGTATATGAAATCAATACAACAACATTACAAAAACAAAACTTAAAACATATCAGTTGTTAACTATTTAGTATCTAATGAAATGCATGAGTCTAATAATTAAAAAATAGAAACAGGTCAAGAAATACCCACTAGCTCGATTCCTTTGCCAGCTGTGCCTTTTTAATTTTAATATCTAGATCTAACAGCAACATTTTCTTTCCATGTTCTTTTGTTTTCTACTACTTTTACGAATTTGTAAGATTCTTATTCGCCGAAGCGTCTAATGTCTAAGGAGATGCTTATAAGATAAAAGGTTAGGTTTTCCAACTGCAACCACGTTGAAAATAGCGGGAAGAATTCGAAACAATAAAGATGGTAACTTAAAGCAGGTAAAAAAGTTAGGGGAAACAAACATACAGATACCAACATAACTTTAATTTCTGTAATTATGGCGTTAGCTAACAAATTTAAACTATCATCTTAGGAAGCAGCCCTTTGTGCCAGACAGAGTCAAAGGCACATTGGAAGTCAAAGAAAGCAGCAGCTACGGTTCCTCTTTTCTAGAGCCCGTTTTGGATTTCCTCGGTGTCTTCTGCAGTAATATATGTAGTTACTCTTCTATAGATGTAGTCCAAAATATAGAGAAAGTCCAATATAAACACTACGTAAGAAGTACCATGCCTTGAACTTCAGAAGAAAATCCCGGTTTGCTAAATTACCTTTTCATTGTTTTTCTAAAGATTTGGACGATATTTTTAAAGGATAAAATTTGCACACTGAAGCACCTTTTAGACAACGCGATAAAGATAAACCTCATCTCAGTGAAAGTTCGGGCATTTACAAAATACGTTGTAATAGGTCTGATAAGGTTTACGTTGGGCAAAGAACCGTACGATCGGAACTAGGTTTAAGGAGCACATAGCAAGTTTTCGCTATGGGAGACTTGAATCATCCAGTGTTGCGCAACATACAACCGATTCCGGACATGAAATTGATATGGAAAAGCTTGAATTAGTGAAGAATGTAAAATCACCTAAAAGGGTCAGGCGCATACGAAACTATACAGGGTGTATCAAATAAAAATGTAAATTTTGCTTGGGTGTTGACAACACGACATATAAAGCACAAACCCGCCGAAACCGGATTTCATCATTAAAAAATAAAAGAAAGTAAACTTTAGAGTAAAAAATTCTTTAGTCCGGGCCTGATGCAAAGAAACGTCATGTTGAGCACCCGCTAAACGTGGTATTATGTATAAATATATTGCACTCATTTAGTATTATTCTTAATGGTATGCCGAAGTTCATTTAAACGTCATTCTGAAAAATAAAGGCTAATCGCAAGTGTGTCCTTGTAAAAATAGCAAAACTGAGGCATTTTAAATTTCTTCTTTTTATAAAATAAACATTCCTTATTTGTTAAGAGCATTCTACGCAAGTCTACAAAGTATTATTTTTAATATCCTGATAAGACGGTCGAGTTTCACCGGATATGCGACTTCAGTAGTTACAAAAAAACGTAAATATTTTTCTTTTGCTTTGTCGAATCGAGAGTTAGTTGTTAATAAACGGTACCACATGAATCTGAGTTAGTTCTTTTGGATTTATTTAATCAAATAATGCAAAATGAATTGAATCGAATTACACAGAAATAAATGTAGATACAGAAAATTTGCAAATACGCCTTTTTACTATGATGTCGCGCGAAAGTGAATCTATACATTCCCCGCACTTTTGCCAATGCATCAAGCTTCGATTTTCTTTATATGAAATCATGATGGTCCTGAAAGGGATCGTTTTTTCGACACGGAAAGAATTTAAATAAAATGTTCGAAGTGGTTTGCACTCCAAGCGGCGATCCACACAAAACTAACAGCTGTAATGACTGAATGATAGTGGTATGTGGGGGTATACTCGGTACAGCATTTAGGTTGGGCACAGTTGCGGCTCTAGCCTAGGGCATTTACAAAATATTTTTTTCTCGTTTATACTTACAGAGAGACCCCTTGTGCATTAATACTTTTTGATCGTATATGATTACAGCTGCTACATATTATTATATTTACCTCTATATCTGATACATCCTGTATATATGAAAAAACAATCAAAACTTTTTGAATCGGGAAGCTTGCATCCCTCCACGATTTAATTTTGATGAATTTATGGGGGGTAGGATGGTTCACATTCTTCGCTAATTCTTGGTATTTGGAAAAAAAAGCACTTGTAAATATATGTCCTTTTTAGAGAGAAATAACGAAGCAGGTTTATGTAATAGGTTTTCTTCTTCTTATTTTCACTTAATTCATTCGGTCTTCGATTGACAATGGGAAGTCACGCCTTTCTGAAACAATTGTCCTGAAATAATAAAATCATATGTAGCCCGAAGTGATCAGATATTCATGTGTCTGTAATTGCAGGAATAGCGATAGATCTGTAGTCAGTGATGTCGTTCTAGGTTTTTTTGTGATTTGGAATCACTTAAAATTTTTAATTTGCATAGGAAGACACTTCTGAGAAGGTAAATATGCAACATATTTGAAAATAACTTAATATTTACGGAAAATCTCCATCAAAATTCTTCTAATCTGGCTTGCATCTTTAGACATTGAGAAACATGTGGGTATAAAGTATAAGTAAACTTTTTTATAGAACAACTTCAATTTAAGGCAGTCTTCTGCAAACTTCTGCATCATTAGTTATTTCAAAACTTCGACTTGATCTCACAGCAATTGCGGCACATACTGCGGTGGCAGTGCATTTTCGATTAGGTAATTTATATATCTACTCCAGACAGATTTTCTTGCGCCGACTAATATTTCAACCGTCAATTACCCTTGAGGCAATATTTTCTTTACCGCCCACACCAAACTTCGATTAAAAACGTCAGCTAACTAAAGTACCAGGTAACACTGTTGACGGGATTGCAACGAAAAAACGCCAACGTTTTCAGAATCTTTATAATTTAGAGGCTAACATTAAAACTTTTAATTGAAAAAGTTACCACTAAATTTCTGACGAACGATTTCGGCAGGTTTGGTCGCTTCTGAGCGCATTACCTGATGCTCTCTTCCGTTTTATTATATTCCCTTTTTTTTTCTTCTTTCCGCGGTATAAAATCGCGTGTTATTACGGCATTCCGTTCGAATTGTACAAATTTCTCCGAACACAACACAAAGGGATATTTTTAGATTTCTGTTCGTTTTGGAGATGGATAAAAAATGACGCTACTGTCGCTGTGAGTTGATTGTTTCGTTCTCCTTTGTTATTACATACTGAAAATACAAAAAGGTATTCTTGAAGTATAGGATGCGATTTTGTGTGGTTTCATTTCTTACGCTGGAATATGGAGGATATTTCCCAATTATTTACACCAAAATATTCTAGATATTCATATTGTCCTATTAAATGAGGTGTATGTAACACCTAGGATCAGTAGATATTTAGTCCTTTCCTATTCTTTTTTTAATTTGAAGACTACGTGCATACATTTCGACATTAATATGCCATCCTCAGGTCTTAAAAAAATGAAAAAACGAATAGAAAGACTACATATGATTTTATACTTAATTCTAGATTTATTGCTAAATTACTATTAAATTAATGTATTATTTTTTCATACCGATTTCGTGCATATTAACCAGGAAAATCTATGGAGGTCGCATTAGACGATCTCAGCAGGCTAATTGTCAGAAAGTCAATAGAAGACAAACAAGCAACCATGACGACTTCCTTGAGAGTAAGGGAGCCTTTAACAATGCTATCACAAATTCAATTATCGAGGCTTTTCGGAGAACCGAAACTTCTGCAGTGGGTAAGAGCCACCCTGGAAAGAAGGATAATTACATCATTAGAGCGGAGTTTTATCTCTCTTGTTATGGGCGACCCTAGTGGACGTCTTAATCCGGAAGCTGGCTGGAAAAAGCTTTTACTACCTGGAATATGCTGACAACTTCACAATAGTCGTTAGAAGGCAGTTTTCAAAGGTTCTGGGGTAGCGTATGCAAACCGCTTTAAATACGGTTGACCAATGGTGTAAATAAGAGCGATTGTAGGTCAATGCTCAGGAAACTAGCTGTCACTTCACTAGAAAACAAACGCTAGAAGGCTTACAACAACTAGTGATAGGAAGTAAAAGGATTCCATATGTCAAAGGGGCGAAATATCTTGGGGTATGGTTTGATCAAAGAATTACATGGAACGCAATGGAATGGATACATGATCAGTCCAGAGAGTGGTGGCAAAAGTCACCCAAAACAGGCAAAAGAGTTTCTAAAGAAATAGAGGCCTGAATTTACTAGAGATTTAGGGTTACCTAAGTCTGCTGACTGGTCACTGTAGACTAAAAAGACATATGTACAACATAAGCCAGATAGATGAAGCTACTTGCAGATTCTGCCAAGAGAAAGAAGTAAACACCAGTTCATACGCTGTGCCTGGCGATTTCAAGGTTTCTGGGGGTTGAGAACTCCACAGCTAGCAGCTACACAAAGAAATCACTCTCAAGGACGATAGGCTTAATTAAGAGGGCAATATTAGAGAGCGTCTTCCAGAAAAAAAAGGGACAACAGTAGAGCTGAAAAGGTCGCGGTAAAACATGTCTGTAGACCTCCCAAATCTTAACTAACTATAGGTTAAATTTTATTGTTGAAGCAATTGAGGTAATTAAAAAAAAAAAAACTGCACGCAGTGTCTATTTTTCCTTTTGCATATTTATGCATACCTGGACAGAAGTTCAAATTGTTTTCATTTATTAAAATAAATATATAAATACATATTTAAAATTGGCAATGCCTCGAATAAATACGAATGCGGTTGCTAAATCAACATGTATTAATATAAATATCAAATTAAAATCTGGTATAATGAATAATATTTATTATATGATTTTGTTTGCATAAAATAAATTTAATAAAACGGCAATAGATAATACTTACACGCATGCACAATGTACATACTGAAGAAATTAATTTACCAGTAATGACGTATTAGCATACTAATATCAAATAATTACACAGAAAAAGATTTAATTAATTATTAATATATTTTGTATGTAGTGTAGTTGTATAGAAAACTGCACTATCTGTATAGCAAAATATTGGAAGTTTGTGAAACGGTTCTGTAGTTGCATATTTAATAATACTTATATTGAAAAAAAAATAATTACTGTAAGTATAGCCCAATTTTTATTTATATCAGTTTACTATAATTTTTTTTTATTATGTACCTTTATCAAGAATAGCACAAACGATTAATATACATACATTGTTAATAAATTGTTGATCGATGCAGATGATGCCAGTTAGCAGGAATTATTTTGTTTATTCAAACGACGTCGACTGCAAAGGGTTTCTACATTGCATAACATTAAAGATTTTTTTTCATTATCCATAGGCGGCTGTAGCCCGAAGAAGGCAACTCGGCCAGAAAGACCTATTTTGTGTGACTCTCAGGTTGCACCCTATCATAAAAGTTATACCCAGATATTTAATCTCGGCTGATACAAGTATTTTAGAGCCGAATATAGTGGGACACTGGAGTTTAGAAAGCTTCCTCCTCTATGTGAACGGAATCATAGTCGTTTTGCTAGAGTTGACATTAAGAGCCTCTCTTGTACACTACCTCTGAGTCCGACCTGCATCCTTTCGGACATCATGTCCTCAAATTTCCCGCAGACAAGAATGATTATGTTATCGGCATAGCTCTGTACGTGAAAGTCCGCCTCCGTCCCTTGAATGATCTCAGAGCCTGGAGGTGCTGAAGAACCTGCCCCTCTTTGTCGGTTATCTCGCCTTTAGGCTTGTTTAGAGACCCTATTCTGGTAGGTCCTTCCTTTGCAAGAACTTTTCGAGTTCTGGAGCATTCAGAGACACTCTCTAGTTCCTGACAGAATTTTTTCCACCACTCTCGTTTCGTCTTTCTCAACCCGCATCTATATCTAGCCGGAGACACTCTATGTTCTTCCCATAAACTGGATCTTTTCGCTTTATTATAAAGTTTTCTGGTAGCCGCCCTCAGGTCAAACAACTCCCTGGTCCACCAAGGTGTTTCTCGGTTAGTTGACTTGACTTTAATGGGGCAGCTGGCCTCGCACGAATAACATTGAAGATAGTTATGTTATTTTTTTTTAAATAATAATGATAATAATAACCATAATAACAATAATAATAATAATAATAATAATAATAATAATAATAATAATAATAATAATATTTATTACCCAACGATAAACAATTAGAAGGTAAATATAAACAAAATTGGTTGCAACACGTAATATAAGATAAAGGAACATTAGCGCCATTGCAAAACAAGTATAAAACCAAATCAATTACATATTGCAAACGTTAATGAGGAATATGATTAATATACAGAAGTAGAACTTAAAAAAAAAAAAACAACTAGGGAAAATTGTGAATTAGCAATTCTTAACATACGATGCACAGGTGCATTTCTATACATATTTGTAGTAGCCGATGGTAGGACAAAAGTAGTAGAAAAGCGTGCTGATGGACGAGGAACATGGAAGTTCACATAGGTTAAAAGGTAAGAGGAATCAATTAAACCATGAATGAATTTGTAAATGAAGTTGGCTGCATGATCTTTGCGGCGATCAGCCAAAGATCGCAAACTGTGCCTTTCGAGAAGGGTATCATAATCAATGCCTCGTGGAGGGTAAGCACCATCAATTTTAGAAGACAGAAACTTTAAAAATGTTCGCTGTATCCGCTCAATAGCAAGTATGGCACAAATAATAAGGTGACCATACAAGAGATGCGTGTTCCAACGAGCTAACAACAAAAGCAAAGAATAGAGTCTTCAAAGTGCTACAATCATTGTAATGCTTTGCCGATCGCATTACAAAGCCTAAGTTCTTCATTGCTCGTGAACATATATACTGAATGTGTGGTACAAACCTGAGGCAAGAGTCAAACCATACACCTAGATCCTTGAAGGTTGTACACCTTTCAACAGAATCATCACCAATCATATACAGTGAATTGATCACATTACGGCTTCTGGAATATGACGCTGTACAGCATTTGCTCACATTGATCTTCAGCGAGTTGGCGGTGCACCATCCAGACAAGCATCAAATTCTGGTTGTAAATAAGCAATATCCTGCGGAGATTCAATCACCCCATGCAATTTTATATCATTCGCATACGCTAAAACCGGACATTGCAGCATATTAAGTAAATCATTAATGTAAGCTATGAAAAGCAAGGGACCCAAATTAGAGCCCTGGCGTACGCCGGATGTAAAAGTAAATTCATAAGAACTACTATAGCCATTAAAATACACATAACTGATTCTATTCTGTAAGTAAGACGATAGCAATCCGTTAAAGCTGGGGCTCATGCCCAAACAGCTAAGCTTGTGAAGCAGTATTCTGTGATCTATTGTCTCAAATGCGCTGGAGAAGGTCAGTATAAATCACATTCAACTTGCTTTTGCTTATTTAGATGTTCAGCAATGTACTGGCTGACTGTTTATCAAATTGGTGATAGTAGATTTCCCTGGCTTGAAAGCCGTGTTTGAAACGGTGAAAGTCCTTGTTGTAATATTCGTTAATATTGCTGCATATAATAACTGTTCAAACACCTTGGGAAAATTAGAAAGCAAAGAAATGGCTCGGTAGTTGTTTATTTGGTGTTCATTGCCTTTCTTATGGATGGGACTCACTTCCACGCTTCCATATCTTTGGAAAAAGTTGACGTTTTGATACACAGATTAATTATGTAAGCTAATGGTTTTGCCAATACAAATCTAGTATCATGTACTAAAAAGCTCGGAATTAAATCATACCTGCTGTAAATTTAGATGGAAACGTAGACATGATTTTAATGACATCAACTTCCGAAACCACAGGCATACAGAATGGCAGTGTATCTCCAAAATCAGAAAGTGTTGTAGCAACTGAACCCTGTGTTTGTCTACTGGAAGACGCAGTAGCAAAGGCATTGACTATATCAATAGGATGTTCAAGTACATTGCTATTGTCGTACATATTACCGGGTATTCTAGTAGTTCCCTTCTTTGTTATAAGGAAGATATAAAGTAAAATTTATAGTTGTTGGAGTTAATATACTTTTTAAGCGTTTGTGTTTAGTATATGTCAAATACTCCGACACGCACCGAATTTCAAAAACATGTGCCGAAGTGTAAATGCATATGGACTTTTTTTGTATGCCGCTGTGAATTATGCTTGTTCTTTACAAACTCAATTGTTGCCCGGCGGGTGGATTATTGAAATGTAATAATATATTTCATAGGGCAAGATACGCTACAAATTCAACTACCTGACTTACTGCAGAAACACTTTAACTACCTTTACTCTCACTGCAAAAGGGTTTTCTGTGCCGGATTTAATGTGTAATATTCAACATATTTTCGCGTTCGCGGATATAGATGGCATTGTGTTCGTTTACGAGCTCTCAGGACTGCCATATTTTCATATCGGTGGGACGCCTTGTATAAGGCGCGTAGCGTTATACCGTGTTTGAGGACTCGCTTTTACGGGAAATTCCTTCCTCTTTTAACCTACCTCTCGTTTCTTCTCTGTTCCTTTTTCCTACTCGGAGAGTCAGTTAGTGATGCACGTGTGAAGTTCGCTAAGCTCGGCGCGCGTCTAGAGTTTAAAAGTTATATACTTTACGCGGCTAATAGGTATGCAGATGAGGATTCAAACTTCAGCTTGGAACGCAGTCCAAGTTTTACGTGTTCGTAAAATTGATATTGTGCTTGCAATTAGAACTTTGGAAGAAGTGTTTCATATGCACAGGGAAGAGGAAATTGTTAATCGGTGAATATTTAGGTGGTTTGTTTATACAGGCTGTTTTCCTAACTCTCTGTAAAATAAATGGGGATACTCCTCTAATTTTAAGACGAAAATATGTTTTAAATTTGTTTTGAATGTGCTTCGTTTTTGAGATACAGGTGTTTAAAAACATACATTTTTTTCATTTTATTATGTTGGGTTGGGGTTTTTTTGACCTTAGCAAGTCTTTTGATTATCTAGACACACATTTTGCTGGAAAAGCTGCTGGGAATTGGTGTTGCGTAGGGTTGCTTACAATTGTTTAAATCTTTTACCAAATCGCATCTTGGTTAGGATACGGATGAACGGGACATATATCACGGCATTTTGTTCTAATTTTTAATGTTCAGTGAAGTAGTTCGGGGTAGTCTTGGGTCCCGTATCTTTAATATTTATGTTATGACTTGTTCGATATCTCGATAAGTGTTTTTGTCGCAGTATTGCTGAGACACGAGTTTTCGTTGTGGCTGGTCTACATATGTGTAGTTAACTGAGCGATAATGCATCAAAGTATGTAGCGTGGATTGGATGATCATGTACTTACCTAACAAAGATAAATAAATTGTTCACTTTAAAAATGGCCAAGTCGTGGTCTACCAGTTTATACTTAAATTAGTGCAAGTCTTACGGGAAAGTTCACTTGTAATTTCTGGTATTGCTCGTAGTATGACTTAAAGTGGAATCCATTGTGTGGTGCTAAATGCTCGGCTATACCGGCAGTATTCGCGGTCGGCAATCTTCGATGCTACTGTGAATTAATGTTCTTAAGCTCTATTTTGCTACGTCGAGTTTGTCTGCGTTACTGCATCTCTTGTGGTAGCCTCGCAGTGCGAAACATTTATTTGTGCAGAAACGGATTTTGCGGTATATGTAGGGCTGGATTGCGGGAGTCTTGTCGTGATATTTTTAAGAATTTGCGAAATAGACCTTTCCATCTTTGTATTTATTGAGTTTTACGTTTTACAAGAAAACTGAAAATACTTTTAGGAAAATAAGACAACTTGCCTATGAGTACAGGGTTCACAGCAGGACCGAGCGTGCCTATGCATAACAAAAATTATTTGAAAATGCCCCTATTCTGGCAGTAAAATGTTATAATAAATTTGCTTAGGGCGTTGAAGATGTTACTTCTCTGGGGATTGTTTTCGGAAGGCATGGCTGATCATTTCTAATCTGTTTTTATAGTATCGAGGATTCCTGTAACTAGAGTTTCTTTGTCTCTTGTCTGTTTGTTTTTATGATTATACGTGTTTTTGGGTTCTGATTTTTATATGTGTT